>JAJJXL010000008.1:1800000-2026454 GCA_024516145.1 Pyronema domesticum
TTGGATGCATACTTTCATCAGGAAGCAAAACTCAAACTAGAAAAGACCAGAGAATGAATGAAGAAGTATGCAGACCAACATCGAGAGGGCGCACCAACTTACCAAGTAGGAGACTTGGTGATGCTTGATGGAAGAAACATCAAGACAAGACGACCATCAAGAAAGCTGGACCACAAGTTGCATGGTCCTTTTCAAGTCAAGAAAGTCATATCCCCATCAGCAGTCCGGCTCACTCTACCTCGCAAATGGAAGATCCATAATGCTTTCCATGTATCTCTGATTGAGCCATTCTGGGCCAGAACAAGAGCTCCACCAGATCCAAGGAAAATCTTGTGGGAAGCTGATGATGTTGATGGGAGCGAGGAGTACACTATCAATGAAGTCATGAGCAGTTACAAATCTGGAAATCGAGTACTCTACCTCGTTAAATGGCTTGGGTGGCTGAAAAAAAAGGATTGGATGGCTGAACCTTATGACAATTTTTCAGTACAAGGTCTGGAGAAATTACAAGAATTTCATCTCAAGTATCCAGACTCTCAGAGGGACTACTGACTCACAGACTAAAAGCTTAATGGTTTTTTCCCAGGTGGTTTTACCTTAGGCTGAGTTGGTAGTAGGATGAGGAGTGGTGCTGAGTACCAGGGTCAAGACTGCACATCATGAGACAATGTACAAAAGCAAGGAACCCCACTCAAGGAACCTGTTCGAAGGAACCCGATATGATGTGACCTTCAGCTAGGGAACACTCCATAGGGAATTGTTGGGATTGCGTTCACACCACGGTGTGGCTGTGCACAGGTGAGCGCAGGTGGGGGACTCATGACATCACATGGAAAGTGCTAGAATGGGACGAGTGATAGGGCATGATTGTCACCACACAAGCAATTGAGATTTCCTTAGGGAATCTATGATGACACAGCTCAGAAGAAAAATGGCTCATTGTCATTTCCTGATAAGTTATTGCATTACGCAGTCAGACGGGGATTGAATCCTGTTATGATAGTGCAATAGCTGTAGTAGCTCTAGTCACAATAAATGAAGATCCTCCTCTTGTACTTTTACTCAATACAACTACATCTCCCTTCATTCCTGATCTCTAGTCTTTTCCCTCTGTCCAGCCTAGCCAAGCCTCCTGTCCTTGTCCAGCCTAGCCCAGCCTGCCCAGCCGAATCAATGCCCTTGCCCTACCATGAGTTCCCTGGACTCCAATTCCGATCTCTGTCAGCCTGTTACAATATGCACCATACACCTAGACCTCACAATAACCAGTAAGACACCAAAATGTGCATGGTGGAAGGCAGACTGGACCCTCTTTTGACAAACAATCCTTGATTCTAGACTGGACCTTAGCAACATCACTAGCACCAAACAGTCATTACTGTCATGGCTCGACAAATCTTCTGCTCTGTTATCTATTATCTCCTACTATTTTGTTATGTGGCTTATGTGTGGCTTACCTGTGTGGCTGTGCTCCTGGCAGCAAGCCCCATCAACCAGGATAAATGCACAGCCACATTTGGTTGGGAGGTTAAGGGTGGCTGTGTTGATTGATCAAGGGTTAAGGGTTTAGGGTCTGCTAGTTTAGTGTCTCAGCATGGAAGGAGAAAATGTATATATAAGAGGACTTGTCCTCCCAGCATTCTGTTTCCTGTCCTTTTCTCCTTACACAGATATTTGTTCATCTCACCGAATAAATATTTGGAACCTCTTCAGTTCTCATCCTCATCCTTGCTACCACCTCTGCCTCTGTCTCAGTTCTTGATCCCCTGGCCTCTGTCCTCTTTGCTCTGTTTTCCCTGACCCTGTCCCTTGACTCATCTCTGCTCCTAAACATGGATTACCCATAGTTGTTGCACGTCACAGCTTTAGGTATCCAACATTGGTACTCCCCAAGAGATCCTGTCTTGTGTTCACGATTATTGTCAACAAGCCTAGAGCCCTCAGGTTATCTGCCAAATACCTCATCCAGGACTGCCCTTATAACATAACTGTGTAATCAAGTACCTGCCGGCTCTACCATCCACCCTTGATTACTGCCCTCTGTGCTTATGCTCCACAATCTCTGGTTCGACCAATTCACACAAACTTCACTACATATATGGCTACCTCAAAGGCAATGCCCAGAACCAGGTCCAACCCTATGTTCTTGCAGACAAGATCAACCTCAAAGATGTAGAGGAATTGATTGCCATCCTCGAATCTGCATTTGGGGACCCAGACCAAGTAGGAACTGCCTCCATGGAACTCAACAAACTCAACCAAGGCAACAGGGAATTTAGCATCTACTATGCTGAATTCCAATGACTCATGGCTATTGTCGATTTTGATATGAATGCAATGAAGGCTGCCCTGAAGTGAGGCCTATCCCGAGAACTACAAGCCAGTCTGGTATACCAGGCTGATGAACCCCAGGACTTTGCAAAATTTGTCAACCTATGTATGAAGTTAGACTACCACATCTGAGCTCATGTAGCTGCTACCAAACGCCAAGCCACATCCGTTCCCCCATGCATGAACCCTGCCCCAGCCTGACCGGCTGCCCATCCGACCAGCACCAATAGAGGCAATTACGGAACTGCACCAATGGACCTATCAGCTTTGCGGAAGGCACAGAACCAGCACCACCATGATGAGCGCATGGCGAAGGGGCTATGCCTTTACTGTGGATCAGCTGACCACTTTAAAAATGAATGCCCCACCCTGGCCGCTAACAACACTCGGAAGATGCGCCTGGCTGCTGCCAAAGTCTCAACAACCCCCACAGACCTGGCCCCTTCCCCTGAGCGCAGCTTGGGAAAAGAATAGTCCACCAACAGCCCATTGGCTGTTTTGGTGGACCTGCCCCTGCCTCTTCATTTGTATCATCACGGGAAATCTTCTATGTACCAGCAAGTTCTTGGTCAGTTAATCAGGAACATGAAATGGATGGAAGTCACTTAGTCATACCTTGCACATTGACTGACCATGACACCAAAATTGACACCCATGCACTTGTGGATTGTGGTTGCACTGGACTGTCATTTATTAATGAAGCTTTCACATGCCAACACAACCTCCCCCATTACCAGTTAAAAACCCCAAAAATAGTTGAAGTAATTGATGGCTGACGAATCTCTTCAGGAGACATCACTGAATATGTGGAAATCCAATGCACCATCAGCGATCATCATGAGACACTGATTGCATATGTCACCTCTCTTGGCCACTACCCCTTAGTCCTCGGAATCCCTTGGCTCAAGAAACATGATGTTACCATCAACTTTGCAAAAAATTGACATCCAATTTTACTCCCCCCAATGTCTCCCACACTGCACCATGGTTAAAGCCACACCAATTAAAGGCCTAACACCAGAACGAAACAACAAGATCTGCACCATTTCTGCTACAACCTTTAAACGTATCATCAACAACAGCAACAAACGATATGGCAAAGTTGAACAATTTAGTCTGTCACTTAATGAAATCAATGTGGCCCTACAAGAACCAAAGGATGACAAGCTAGATCTCAAAACAATTGTACCACAACAATACCACAAATACCTGAGAATTTTTGAGAAGGTCAATGCCAACAGACTGCCCCCTCATTGCACCTGGGACCATAAGATCCCCTTGGAGGATGGTTTCCAACCTCCGTTTGGCCCACTCTATTCCTTCTCATGCCCAGAATTGGAAGAACTCAAACGGTGGCTTGATGAAAACCTGAGCAAAGGATTCATCCATGCATTATCCTCTCCAGCTGCAGCACCAATCTTGTTTGTCAAAAAGGGAGATGGTTCCCTATGGCTAGTCATAGATTATCATGGAATCAATGAAGGAACAATCAAAAATCGCTACCCACTCCCCCTCATGCAAGACACCCTGATGAACCTGTCTCGAGCAAAGTGGTTTACCAAACTTGACATTAGGGGGGCCTACAACATCATCCATTCAGTAGGGCATGAGTGGCACCACAAAGCAATACCCTGCAAGGAGAGCAATCAAGATTTCCTTGGAAATCTATGATGATGCAGCTCCTATGAGAAATGACTCACTGTCATCATCAAAGTGAGTTATTGCATTATGCAGTCAGATGAAAACAGGTTTTCATTTATGACTGCTGATCCCTTTACCTTGTTGGAAGGTATGGTATCAGGATGAGGTATTTCCAAGATTAATGTGAGGATGGTGGTCAGCATGCAAGTGAGTGATTAATTTAATCATGAGCCAGCTATGATGCAATCTATCCAAGATGATTGTTGGGAATGACTCATGTCTTATCTCCTAAACTCATTTTCAGACATCATATCCAAAGGGAAGGTTAGATGAAGATGGGTAATTGAACTCCATAAAGAGGTCTATGTCTTGCACAGTCTCCAGAAGCAATCAGTAACAAGATCCTCCTCCAGAGTTACCATCTAGTCCATACTCCTCAAATGTTACCCAACTAATCCACCAATCACCTCTGAAGACACCCCTTAAGTTTGTTCAGACTGTGATTGATTAGTTTAGCTTCCTAGCTATATCTTTGGACTATGAGAAAATGAACAATTGGAATCCCCTCCACATTGCACAAACTGTGCCCAGGGTCACAGTAGCCTAGCTACTCAGTAACAAGGATGCTGACATTTTGGTTACCGAGGGGCACAGGTGGACACTGCTGTATCTAGCATCGGAAACTGAGCATGAAGGTGTAGCCCAGCTACTCAGTGACAAGGGCACCGACATTTCAGTCACTGAGAAGTGTGGGTATATACCACTACATATAGCATGGCAACCAGGGAATGAGGGTGTAGCCCAGCTGCTTATTGACAAAGGCACTGACATTTTGGTCACTGATATTTTGTGACCATGGGCACAGTTCTGATATGCAGAGGGGGTTTTGATCATTCAGTTTTCATTATCCAAAGTTAAAGCTAGGAAGTTTGTACAAATCTGGCATGGCTCAACAAATCCTCTCCTTTTATACCTGTCATCTCCTACTGATCTGGTTATTGACCTTATCCCAAGTACCCTGGCCAACCCCTCTACACTGTGACTAATAGGTTGTGTGGCTTATTGGGGTGGCTGTACCATTGGCAGTAAGCCACATGGACTATGATAAATGCACAGCTGCATTTGCTTGGAATGTTTAGGGTGCCTGTGCTAGTTGATCAAGGGTTAAGGGTTTAGGGCCTGCTAGTTTAGTGTCACAGTGTGGAAGGAGAAAATGTGTATATAAGAGAACTTGTCCTCCCAGCATTCTGTTCCTTTCCCTTTCTCTTGACACAGTTATTTGTTCATCTTGCTGAATAAATACTTGGAACCTCTCCACCCTGACCCCGGTTCCTGTCCTCATCCTTGCCTCTGTCTCTGTCCCAGTTCCTGTCCTCAATCTCCTGGACTCAGTCCTCTCTGCTTCATTTTCCTGATCCTGGCCTTTGACTTGTCTCTACTCCTTAACATTCAAAATCTATAGTTGATGCATGACACAGCATTAGGTATCCAACATTGGTGGTTTCCAAGAGCTCCTGTCCTACATTCACAATCATTGTCAATGTTAAACAGGGGCTGTCACATGACCAACAGTAGGGTAACTGAAGATTTCTGAAACAAAAAAATAAGAAGTAATGATTCCTATGATGGGAATTATATACCTCTCTGGGGATTCTGATCAGAGTGATGAGTAGTAATGTGTTATAATCTTCAACTCTCCTGCATCTCTCAGGGAGCATTTTGAGATTGTCAATTATAATTGTGTTCAAGTGTGAACAGCAATCTGTGAAGGTCTTATTGATTGAGGAGTGTCTTGGTTGTATGGTCTTTGAGGTCTTTTGAGTATTTCATAAATGGACGAGTATAAGGTAATAATATCTTGCTGGGACTGGGTTGTAGTTGATGGGATGATTGTGGGTCTTTTTGCTGGTTGATGTCTTCTTTGAGTGGGGGCTTTTTGAGATTTTATATTTTCTGACTTGAGCTCCCCCCTCATATACCCACCAGTCCATTGTGGTGGCTGGAATGCCAAGTGCTGATTGAGTTTGGTAGACAGCATACAAACATGATATTTTTCACATACAAATTGCATATTTCGATGTTTCCATTGCAAATGCTCTAAAACATATCTAAACCAATTGGATGACCTTTGGCAATCCTATTGGCCATATGTTGCATATGTTGCTTCTAAACCCATCATTTGCCAATATGTTATGTCTAATAATATCACCTCCATAGGGCATTTTGAGTACATAACTCATCTCATGAATGCATCATCAGCTCAGGTAAAGTGTTCTTCTTTATTTGCTGCATTTCCTGATCTGTCCTTATCTGGGGCTGTGGCTTCCTGTGCTGTCTGTATGACTTGCCAACACTCCACCATGGTAGATGTCATCTGGGCCTCCTGTGGCTTCTGATAGGATGAAAGTTCTATATCCATTTGTCTATATGCATGTTAACCGGGGGTTGTCTCATGACTGACGGCCAGGTAACTCAAGATTTCCAAAAGAAAAATTTGAGAAGTAATAATTGCAATGATGGGAATTATTTACTTCTCTGGGGATTCTCGTAGAAATGAGTAATAACATGTTATAATCTTAAACTCTCCTGCTTATCTCAGGGAGCGTTTCGAGATCGTCGATGGTAATTGCGTTCAAGTGTGAACAGCAATCTGTGAGGGTCTTATTGTTCGAAGAGGGTCTTGGTTGTATTGTTGTATAGGTTTTTCGAGTATTGTGTAAATAGTCGAGTATGAGGTACTAATATCTTTCTGGGACTTGCTTGTAATTGATGGGACGATTGTGGGTCTTTTGCTGGATGATGGCTTCTTCGAGTGGGGCTTTTTCGTGTTTTATGTTTTCTGACTTGAGCTCCCCACTCATATACCCACCGGGTACATTGCGGTGGTCGGAACGCCAAGTACTGGTTGACGTTGGTAGAGAGCATGCAAACATGATATTTTTCGCATACAAATTCCGTATTTCGAATTTCTCCATGCAAACGCTTCAAATCATTCCCAAACCAATCGGATGACTCTTGGTGATCCTCTCGGCCGTATCGTGCATGCGCTGTTGCTAAACCCGTCATTTGCCAATATATTATGTCTAATAATATGACCTCCGTAGGGGATTTGAGCACATATCGCATCTTATGCATGCGTCGTCAGCTCAGGTGAAGTGTTTGTCCTTAGTTGCCGGATTTCCTGGTCCATCCTTATCTAGGCTGCGGCTTCCTGTGCCGTCTGTGTGCCTTGCCAACACTTCACCGTGGTAGATGTCATCTGGGCCTCCTGTGGCTTCCGATAGTTTCCAACATTCATATCCGTTTGTCCATATGTGCTTATTTTCATCATATCGGGCTAACCGAAGGTTGGTCTGCAAGATAAGGTTTCCTGTATTGTCCGCTGCCACAGGGCCGCTATGCCACGTATTGGTCTTTATCGCCTATGACAATCCTCATCTCCTTCGGCCGACTAGACTCCGTTATTGCATGTCTTATCTTAATGGCATTCGGTATTGTTCCTTCGGTCTTCCGATCATCTCTGCTGAGCTTCCTCGGTAACATATGATTCTTGATTTGGATTTGGCACTCAGTCGTAGGGTACATTCAATTCATTCTTAAATACCTAACTGTTCCTCTGATCCATCGATTCCTCATCCTCATTACCAACTCCGACTTCCTCCATCCTTCGTCTACGGTCGATCACGGCAGACTCGGTCGTATACGGCGAACTCCTCCTTTCTACATTCTTCTTATTCCTGGTGCCTTTCTTTGTCCCAGCCCCTTCTCTGTCTGCCTTTTGGGGTGGTCCTGTGTGACACGGCACAACGTTCGAATATGGCAAATCGCATACGGCAGAGGGTAGTCCCTCTGTGGACTTGTGGCAAGTAAGAACCACAGTGGCCCAGGCCTTTATGATGCTGACCTTTTTCCTGGCCCCCCATTATCCTACTTCCTGCGGTAAGTGGATGAAGGGTGGTTAGTAATCGCTCTTGCCTTATGGCTTGAGTCATTACTTAGTAAGAATCCCCATTCTCAAAATGTGTCTTAAAGGTGGGGTATGACACTACCTCCCCCCTTATAAGATTTCGACCCGAAATCATTAACTTAGATTCTCGGCTTATGAGTTCTTAGCTATATGATTATGAAACGGGATTTTTTGATGAAGTCCTCCAACCCCTTCATCCACCAACATGTTTTTCTATCACAAGACCATTAAAACCTCAGAGAGGAAAGGTATCTTGAGATAGTTGGTTGTTTAAACATGTTGGTCCCTCGGCATGCCTGGATTCCTTGAGTGGAACTCTCGGAGTGACTGCAGGCCACCTACTATGAAGCATTCATACGGTTCTTCACTATGATCCTTCTTAAGTGGATATCCTTTCCATCTGACTCGGTAAAGGACTTTCCCCTTGACTTTCCTACTCGATAAGATCTCTTGTATCTCCCATTCCTCATTGCCTTCGATGTCATCGCATTCATCAATGATTTTTAATAGATCAGGTGGAGGTCTGGTCCCATTGTTGTATGGTTCGAGTAAGGATACATGGAAGGTGTTGTGGATCTTCCATTTTCTGGGTAGTGATAGTTGCATGGCTGTTGGAGAGATTACTTTCTCTATTGCGAAGGGGCCATGCTTCTTGTGGTCCAGTTTATGTTTCGGACGTCTGGTCTGGATGTTCCTTCCATCTAACATGACTAAGTCCCCAACCTTGAATTCTGGAGCATCCTTGCGTTTATTATCGGCATATTTCTTCATTCTTTCCTGGGTTGCTTTTAGGTTTTTTGTAACTAGACTTTGGACTGAGAGGATGTGGTTGATGTATCCATCTTGAGTGTCCTCGCTGGTTGGTGTTGTACTTGGGTTGGTGCAACCCGGGTGTCGGCCATAGTTGGCGAAGAAGGGTGACATGCCAGTGGCTTGAGTTACTGAATTGTTGTAGGCAAACTCAGCCATTGGTAGGAGTCCAACCCAATCATCCATCTCATAGTTTGTGAATGACCGTAGGTATGCCTCGATTGTCTGGTTGATCCTTTGTGTTTGGCCATCTGTTTGTGGGTGAAAAGATGTACTCATTCATGGTCGTATCCCCAGTATCCCAAGGAATTGTTTCCATTCTGTGGAGGTAAAGCGGGAGTCACGGTCCGAGATAATGTCGGTTGGGATACCATGGAATCTCCATATTTCCCGAGCAAATATCTTTACCAGGTGTTCTGCTGTCTTTTGCTCCTTTTTGAGTGGTATCAAGTGGGCCATTTTTGTAAATCTGTCAACAATGACCCATAATTGATCACAGTCTTCGGACAATGGGAGCTCTGTGATGAAATCCATGGCAATTGATGTCCATGGTGCATATGGGAGCTCTAGTGGTGAGAGTAAGCCATATGGCTTGTGGCGTGATGCCTTATCCTTCTCGCATTCTAAACAACTTCTGACATATTCGATAATTTCTTGGTCCATCTTGGGCCACCAGAAGTTGCGTCAGATCAGCTCGATCGTTTTGTCTTGACCAAAGTGTCCGGCTACTGCGCTGTTGTGCTCGGTATGTAAAATCGCATGTCGTGCATTCTCAGGGACCCAAAGCAATCCCTTGCGATATAGTAATCCATCCTGTAGTTCCAAAATCTTTTCCTTTCCTTCTACTTCTTGCGCGCTTCCACTCAGTTCCTCTAAGGCCTGGTAGTATGCTGCATCCTGTTGTCCTGCCTCTCTTACTTCCTGCTCAAATTCCTTTGTCCATTTTGACACTGATGTTGCAAGGTAGGCCAGCTGAACTGCTGAGCAACAAAACACTGTTCCTTCCCCTGCACTACTGATTGCTGATATAGTGCCAAAGTGCTTTTCCTTCAATACAGTCTGTATCGGCTGGTTTCCACCTCCCCCCTTTTCAGGGCGATACTCCGGGCGCCTTGATAATGCATCTGGCTTGCCATTACTTGTTCCTTTCCTATAAAAAATTTTGAAGTCCACACCGGCCAGTTCCTGAGCCCGGCGTGCCTGCCTTCTGTTGAGAACCTTGGTTGTCATGAAGTACTCAAGGTTTTTGTGGTCGGTAAATACCTGGACCATGTGGAGTGATCGTTCCAAATATCTTCGCCATGTCTTAAAACAATCAACTATTGCCAGTAATTCCTTGTCATGAATTTCATAGTTGATATCAGCTGGTGAGAACTTTCTGGAGTGGAAGGCGACTGGGTGTAGTTTTTTGTCCTCTGCATTTTGTGACAATGTGCCACCTAGTGCAAAGTCAGATGCATCTGTTTCGACGATGCATTCTTGTTGTGGGTTGAAGTCTGTGAGGATGGGTGCAGTCGTAAAGCAGTGTTTTAGTTGTTCGAATGCTTCTGTCATTGCATCTGTCCAGATCCAGTCTTTTGGTGACCCTTTTGTTGAATCGCTAAGGGGTTTAGCGATTTTTGAGAATTCTCTGATAAATCGTCTATAAAAATTCGCAAAGCCAATAAATGACTGTACATCCCTTAAACTTCTTGGTCGTTCCCAATCCCGAATGCATTGAACTTTGTCTTGGGCCATCTCAATACCATCTTTTGAGATAACATACCCCAGGAAGTCGACTCGGTTGGTGGACCAAAAACATTTGTCCTGTGATATAGCTAGCCCATTTTCTGCTAGGCGTTTCAATACCTCTGTGACAATGCGATCGTGTTCTTCCTCTGTTTCTGCATAAATGAGGATGTCATCCAAATATACAATTAATCCTAAGTCCAACAAATCCTGAAAAATGTGATTCATTATATTTTGAAAGGTTGCTGGGGCATTCGACAACCCAAAGGGCATGACAGTGTATTCATACAGTCCATACCGTGTCTTGAATGCTGTTTTCCATTCGTCTCCAGGTTTGATCCGAATCAAGTTGTATCCATTTTTGAGGTCAATCTTGGTGAATACTTTTGCACCTCTGACCCTGTCTTGGAGTTCGGACATAATTGGTAATGGGTATCGATTGGCAATGGTTACTTTATTCAAACCCCGGTAATCGACACATAACCTCAGGCCTCGACCATGGGCCTTTGGAACAAAGATCATTGGTGCTGCTGCAGGGGATTTCGAAGGGCGGATCTTTCCTAATTCCAACATTTCCTTGAGGTAATCACGCAGCGCTTGTAATTCTGTTTCATTTAGGGGGTACATTGGTCCCCATGGTGGTTGTTCACCTTCTTTCAGGTCTATCGCATGATCATAGGGTTTGTGGTCTGGGAGTTTATCTGCGAGCTCCTTGCCTAGGACTTCGACATATTGTCGGAACTTTTGTGGTACAATTGTTGCGGGGTCGACTTCATTGGTCTCAGAGTTGACTCCAGCAATGTAACCAATGATTGTTGCATCGTAGTGGTGTAGGATGTTTCTATCCATAGTGAGGGAGAATTCTTGTGCCGCTGCCTTTGTGCAGTGCTGTTTACAGAATTCGGAATCTAGGGTGATATCTTCTGGTTTTCCCCAAAACCTGTTGGGTTGGTGCTTTGCCATCCACCAACAGGGTAGGATTATGTCGGTACCTGATTCTAGCGGCATAACCTCGAAGGTTTCTCTGGTGTAGTAGTATTTGTACTGAAGCAGCAAGGAATGTGTAAATGCTTCCTCGGCTCCTAATAATGGACGCCTATCTGCTCCATTGATTCGTAGTGCTGTATCGCGAGTAATCATTGGTAGGTTGTTGTCTTTAATGAACTTGGAACTGATAATGGGTATAGCTGCTCCCGTATCGAACATTGCTTGTACCCCAAATGTCTCTTGTCCTGGTACTGAAAGATACATTTGGACTATTGGCCTGGAACCAACTCGGGGTGGTCTACTGTTGGCCAGTTGTAACTTCGCCTCCAGTTCTTTTTTATTAGGTTTTGATTTTTTGAATTGTTTTTGGTGTTCTTGGTTTTTGGTATGTTTGACTCCAGCCACTGATATCCTCTGAGAACCTGATACGTCTTCTTCTTCTTGGATGCCTCTGCGTATCTTACGAGGCTTTCCTAGTTTAAATCCGAGAGGTCTGAGGTCTCTACTTCCCAACATCTTTTTGCTGGCTTTGGGTCTGGTTCTGATACTGTCTGGGTTACAGTGGCAACATTCTTCGGCCGCTTGGTTACTGGTGCCTTGGCAACATCCTCATCATCATCCGAGTCTTCTGAAGGTCGTTGGCGTTTAGCCTTTTTTGTGACAGCTGCTACTGTGGCAACTAATTCAGTTCCCTTTGAAGTCTTTTTTGCAAAGCATTCTAAAGTATGGTGGCTGTTACGGCCACAGCGCCAGCAGGAGGCCTTGTCTGCTTTGTGTTGGTCGATTTCAGCCTGGGGGACCCCAGCCAATGCTTCGCGGTTGTTTTGGAATTTCTTTTCTCGGTCGCCCTTGGGTGTGCGAGTGGTCTCTTTAGTTTTACCACGGTTGGATTTTTTGTCTTCCTCTCGCTTCCATTTCTCCTTCTCTTGTTTGGGTTCTGAGGAGGCCTGATAAATGTGGAGCAATGGCTTTTCATGCATGTTCTGATGTTCTTCTTTTGCGGTTGCAAGTTTAATGAGTCTGGCCTTGAAACACTCATACTTTGGGTCATCCATGTCCTGAACATCTGTCCATGCCTGGCAGGCCAGATCCTCTGGGAATGCCTGGTCGTAAATTTCTCTCAGGACTTCTCCTTCGACTTGGGCCTTCTCTTGGTAGATGGCCATCCTGATTCCCCATTGATCTGCTGGAAGGCCGGTCTTATGGCATCCCGGTTTGTACTTCCAATGCAACCTGGCCATCTTGTTGGTGTAGTTGTGCTTGTGGTGGGGGTCACGGAAATAGTGGTCCATTGCTGCAGTGTATGAGGGCCAGGTATCAGGGCGTAATTCCTTTTCCGTAGTGTCGACACGGTTTTGGTGCCATTGGCGGGTATCACCCTTTAGGAGAGACCCCAACCAGTGAATTCGGGTGGCATCAGTGTTAAAGTCGATAGATCGCACAGTCATATATTCCTTGACTGCTTTCATCCATGTGATGTAATTTTCGCTATCCCCATCGAAAACCTCTGGTTCCTTCATCTTGGGTGTTAACCGGGGGTTGTCTCGTGACTGACAGCCGTGTAACTCAAGATTTCCAAAAGAAAAAATTGAGAAGTAATAATTCCAATGATGGGAATTATTTACTTCTCTGGGGATTCTCGTAGAAATGAGTAATAACGTGTTATAATCTTAAACTCTCCTGCTTATCTCAGGGAGCGTTTCGAGATCGTCGATGGTAATTGCGTTCAAGTGTGAACAGCAATCTGTGAGGGTCTTATTGTTCGAAGAGGGTCTTGGTTGTATTGTTGTATAGGTTTTTCGAGTATTGTGTAAATAGTCAAGTGTGAGGTACTAATATCTTTCTGGGACTTGCTTGTAATTGATGGGACGATTGTGGGTCTTTTGCTGGATGATGGCTTCTTCGAGTGGGGGCTTTTTCATATTTTATGTTTTCTGACTTGTGCTCCCCACTCATATACCCACCGGGTACGTTGCGGTGGTCGGAACGCCAAGTACTGGTTGACGTTGGTAGAGAGCATGCAAACATGATATTTTTCACATACAAATTCCGTATTTCGAATTTTTCCATGCAAATGCTCTAAATCATTCCCAAACCAATCGGATGACTCTTGGTGATCCTCTCGGCCGTATCGTGCATGCGCTGTTGCTAAACCCGTTGTTTGCCAATATATTATGTCTAATAATATGACCTCCATAGGGCATTTGAGCACATATCCCATCTTTTGCATGTGTCGTCAGCTCGGGTGAAGTGTTTGTCCTTAGTTGCCGGATTTCCTGATCCGTCCTTATCTAGGCTGCGGCTTCCTGTGCCATCTGTGTGCCTTGCCAACACTTCACCACAGTAAATGTCATCTGGGCCTCCTGTGGCTTCCGATAGGATCCAACATTCATATCCGTTTGTCCATATGCGCTTATTTTCATCATATCGGGCTAACTGAAGGTTTGTCTGCAAAATAAGGTTTCCTGTATTGTCGGCTGCCTCAGGGCCGCTATGCCACGTATTGGTCTTTATCGCCTATGACAATCCTCATCTCCTTCGGCCGACTAGACTCCGTTATTGCATGTGT
This sequence comes from Pyronema domesticum, assembly GCA_024516145.1. Classification (NCBI taxonomy): domain Eukaryota; kingdom Fungi; phylum Ascomycota; class Pezizomycetes; order Pezizales; family Pyronemataceae; genus Pyronema; species Pyronema domesticum. The sequence continues at coordinate 1,814,034 of JAJJXL010000008.1, forward strand.
TATCTTAATGGCAGTCGGTATTGTTCCTTCGGTCTTCCGATCATCTCTGCTGAGCTTCCTCGGTAACATATGATTCTTGATTTGGACTTGGCACTCAGTGGTAGGATACATTCCATTCATTCTTAAATACCTAACTGTTCCTCTCATCCATCAATTCGTCATCCTCATTACCAACTCCGACTTCCTCCAGCCTTCGTCTACGGTCGATCACAGCAGACTCGGTCGTATACGGCGAACTCCTCCTTTTTACATTCTTCTTATTCCTTCTGCCTTTCTTTGTCCCAGCCCCTTCTCTGTCTGCCTGTTGGGGTGGTCCTGTATGACACGGCACAACGTTCGAATACGGCAGATCGCTTATGGCAGAGGGTAGTCCCTTTGTGGACTTGTGGCAAGTAAGAACCACAGTGGCCCAGGCTATAAGTATTCCAGGTTTTTTGTCAACATCAGCGGTACGTTCCCCAGGATACAGCTGGGCATTAGAAACCTCAGCTGTTGATCGGAAACTGTCCCTCCTGAGGCTACCCCGGGTTCCTAACCCTTTATGATGCTGACTTTTTTCCTGGCCCCCCATTATCCTACTTCCTGCGGGAAGTGGATGAAGGGTGGTTAGTAATGGCTCTTGCCTTATGGCTTGAGTCATTACTTAGTAAGAATCCCCATTCTTAAAATGTGTCTTAAAGGTGGGGTATGACATTGGGAGCTTTTCCTAGGACAATTGCTTCTGGTCGCTTGGTGATGCGATTCTTTTTGTCCTTCTTCCGTAGGGCACGAATGAGTTTTGATATCTCATTCCCTAGATCCTTCGGTCTATCTGATTCTGAGTCTGAACTGGAAGAGCTGGAACTGCTTCCTCCTGGTGGAGGTCCTGGGGGTGGTATCACTCCACCTGGTGGACTGCTGCCCCTAGACTCTGTCGCTCTTGAACGTCTACTTGATTGGTCACTGGGTGGTAGTGGAGGAAGGTCGCAGTCTGACTCCATCCCATCACTACTTGGGAGGGGAATTCTCCCCTGTCGAGTATGTTGCTCTAAGATGCTATCAATGACCGACGTTACATCTATATCCTTTGGGGACTGTTGGGCCAATTGGAACTGGGTCTTTAACTCTTCTCCAATGGCCTGAAGCTCTTCCCGGAATGATCATCACATGTCTTCTCGTTCTTGCTGAGAAATAGCAGATGCATTGGCCTGGTTCTGTCTTTCTTGTAGGACGTCTCTCAATACGCTCGGTGAGGCGTTGAGTAAGATTATAGTGTTAACCGGGGGTTGTCTCATGACTGACGGCCGGGTAACTCAAGATTTCCAAAAGAAAAATTTGAGAAGTAATAATTCCAATGATGGGAATTATTTACATCTCTGGGGATTCTCGTAGAAATGAGTAATAACGTGTTATAATCTTAAACTCTCCTGCTTATCTCAGGGAGCGTTTCGAGATCGTCGATGGTAATTGCATTCAAGTGTGAACAGCAATCTGTGAGGGTCTTATTGTTCGAAGAGGGTCTTTGTTGTATTGTTGTATAGGTTTTTCGAGTATTGTGTAAATAGTCGAGTATGAGGTACTAATATCTTTCTGGGACTTGCTTGTAATTGATGGGACGATTGTGGGTCTTTTGCTGGATGATGGCTTCTTCGAGTGGGGCTTTTTCGTGTTTTATGTTTTCTGACTTGAGCTCCCCACTCATATACCCACCGGGTACGTTGCGGTGGTCGGAACGCCAAGTACTGGTTGACGTTGGTAGAGAGCATGCAAACATGATATTTTTCGGATACAAATTCCGTATTTCGAATTTCTCCATGCAAACTCTCCAAATCATTCCCAAACCAATCGGATGACTCTTGGTGATCCTCTCGGCCGTATCGTGCATGCGCTGTTGCTAAACCCGTCGTTTGCCAATATATTATGTCTAATAATATGACCTCCGTAGGGCATTTGAGCACATATCCCATCTTATGCATGCGTCGTCAGCTCAGGTGAAGTGTTTGTCCTTAGTTGCCGGATTTCCTGGTCCATCCTTATCTAGGCTGCGGCTTCCTGTGCCGTCTGTGTGCCTTGCCAACACTTCACCATGGTAGATGTCATCTGGGCCTCCTGTGGCTTCTGATAGGATCCAACATTCATATCCATTTGTCCATATGCGCTTATTTTCGTCATATCGGGCTAACTGAAGGTTGGTCTGCAAGATAAGGTTTCCTGTATTGTCGGCTGCCACAGGGCTGCTATGCCACGTATTGGTCTTTATCGCCTATGACAATCCTCATCTCCTTCGGCTGACTAGACTCCGTTATTGCATGTCTTATCTTAATGGCATTCGGTATTGTTCCTTCGGTCTTCCGATCATCTCCACTGAGCTTCCTCGGTAACATATGATTCTTGATTTGGACTTGGCACTCAGTCGTAGGGTACATTCAATTCATTCTTAAATACCTAACTGTTCCTCTCATCCATCGATTCCTCATCCTCATTACCAACTCTGACTTCCTCCATCCTTCATCTACGGTCGATGACGGCAGACTCGGTCGTATACGGCGAACTCCTCCTTTCTACATTCTTCTTATTCCTTGTGCCTTTCTTTGTCCCAGCCCCTTCTCTGTCTGCCTGTTGGGGTGGTCCTGTGTGTCACAGCACAACGTTCGAATACGGCAAATCGCATACGGCAGAGGGTAGTCCCTCTGTGGACTTGTGGCAAGTAAGAACCACAGTGGCCCAGGCCTTTATGATGCTGACCTTTTTCCTGGCCCCCCATTATCCTACTTCCTGCGGGAAGTGGATGAAGGGTGGTTAGTAATGGCTCTTGCCTTATGGCTTGAGTCATTACTTAGTAAGAATCCCCATTCTCAAAATGTGTCTTAAAGGTGGGGTATGACAATGCATTTATTCTCATCATATCATGCTAAGTGAATGTTGTCTGTGAAATAAGGTCTGCCTTGTAATCAATCAACTCCCAACTGGGTATCTCAGATGATAATCTTGCCATGCCTTGCACATGCCATGGAGTTCCCCTCTGGTACAAGCCCTTCTGGTATTGGTTGGTTACCAAACACTTCCTCATGTATAAGTAGGTGCTGTTCTGCCATGGTCATCTCTTCTCCATCACCATCACAACAGTCTTCTCTCAGGTACATTGTTATCCATGAGGTAAGTACTTCCCATCCCTTCCTGGTCCTCCCTTGCTAATGTTCAATAGGTGTGACATCTTGGGCTGGGACCTTCATGAGGTCTTATTCTCTGGGTGACGAGTCACATGACTTCGCTTGTCAGAGCTTCCGAGTGTTCCGGCCTGAATTTCAGATCCTGATATTCATTCTCCTATCAAGTTTGCCATGTTCTCTCTCAAGTTCTACATGTTACCAAATCTATTATCATACATTCTAGGGTGTGACACCACCTCTCCCCTGTTCCAGCTTCATCCTGAAGCTCTAGTTCATGCCTCAGTGATCACACCATGCCATAGCCAAGTGACTTAGTAATCATAATTGGATGTAGTCCTCCAGACCCTACATCCTACATCCAACTCGGCCCCAGGAAAAACCACATGGGAAAAACCCTTACACTTTTATTCTGTGAGTCAGTAGTCCCTTGGAGAGTCTGGATACTTGAGATGAAATTCCTGCAACTTCTCCATACCTCCTACTGAAAAATTGTCATAAGGTTAAGTTGTTCAGTCATTTATGTTTGGCCACCCAAGCCGCTTCATGAGATAGAGTACTTGATTTCCAGATTTATAACTGCTCATGACTTCATCAAGATCATACTCCTTGCTCACCTCAACATCGTCAGCCTCTTGCAAAATTTTCCTTGGATCTGGTGGAGCTCTCGTTCCTCCCTGGAATGGCTGAATCAGTGATACATGGAAAGCATCATGAATTTTCCATTTGTGGGGTAGAGTGAGCCGGACTGCTGATGGGGATATGACTTTTTCGACTTGAAATGGACCTTGTAATTTGTGGTCCAACTTTCTTCATGGCCATCTTGTTTTTATGTTGCGTCCATCAAGCATAACCAAGTGTCCCACTTGGTAAATGGGTACCCCTTGTTGATGTTGGTCTGCATACTTCTTCATTCATTCTGTGGTCTTTTCGAGTCACAGTTTTGTCTCCTCATGAACTGTATGCATCCAATGGGCATAGGCTTTGCTGGCAGGGTTGTGCATAGCAGTTGTCATAGGGTTTCTTGCAATGGGGTGGTAACCATAGTTAGCATAGAATGGTGATAGTCCTGTTACATTGGTTACTGAGTTGTTGTATGCAAACTCAGCCATTGGTAAAAGGTCAACCCAATTGTCCATCTCATAGTTGACAATGGAGTGTAGATAGGCTTCAAATGTCTGATTAAGTCATTCCGTTTGTCCATCTGTCTGTGGGTGGAATGCTGTTGACATCCTTGGCTTAATTCCCAAGGTTGCAATAAATGCCTTCCAGGTGGTACTTGTGAACCTGCAGTCTCTGTCTGACACTATGTCTGTTGGTAGGCTGTGTAACTTCCAAATGTCCTTAGCAATGATGTTAGCAAAGTCATTAGTTATCTTGCCCTGTTTCTGCAGTGGAATGAAGTGGGACATTTTTGTGAATTGATTAACTACTACCCATAGTTGGTCGCATCCACTTGAATCTGGTAGGTTGGTGATGAAATCCATAGCAATGAATTGCCATAGGGCATAAGGTAATTCCAAAGTTTGAAGTAATCCATACTTCTGATGGTGAGCTGCTTTGTCCTTTTGACATTCCACACAGCTTTTTATATAATCGATAATTATGTCATCCATTTTTGGCCACAAAAAGTTCAGTCGAATTAACTCAATTGTTTTGTCTTGTCCAAAGTGACCTGCAATCTTTGAGTCATGCTCTGATTCCAAGACTGTCTTAACTAAACCCTTAAGTACCCACAATTTCATCTTCTGATAGAGTATGCCATTCTCCATTGTCAAAGGTTCCTTTATTGTCTTTACTGCTTCCTGATATTCTTTATCCTGTTGTCCAGCATCTCTAACCATTTTCAAGATTTCTTCTGACCATCTGACTGTGGGGATTGAGGTGAGTTGTGATGAAGAGACAATGAAGGTTGTGCCTTCCCCACCACTGCTGATTGACAAGATAGTTGCATTTGCAAAATGCTCCTTGTGTAGGATCATCATAATCGGCTGATCTTCATGTCCCCCCTTTTCAGGGCAAAACTTCAGATGCCTAGATAATCTATCTGGTTTCTCATTCTTAATTCCTGGTCAATAGAAAATCTTGAAATCAACATCAGTGACATCTTGAGCCCATCTTGCTTGGCATCAATTGAGTAATTTTGTTGTTGTAAAATACTCAAGGTTTTGGTGATTGCTGTAGACTTGCACTGTGTGCATTGCTCCTTCAAGATATTTTCTCCAAACTTTAAAGCAGTCCACAATAGCTAATAGCTCCTCATCATGAATCTCATAATTAATTTCTGCTGGAGTGAAATTTCTTGAATGGAATGCAATTGGATGCAGCTTTCCACCTTCTCCTTTCTGGGATAGGACAGCTCCTAGAGTGAAATCTGAATCATCTGTTTCGACTATGCACACCTTTCGTGGATCAAAATGTCCTAACATGAGGGCTTTGGTAAAATGCTCCTTGAGCTCATCACATGCTAACTCCATAGCCACTGTCCATTCCCATTTCTTTGCATCACCTTTTGTTGATTCTGTAAGGGGTTGACATATTCTTGAGAAGTCCTCAATGAATCAGTAATAAAAATTTGCAAATCCAAGAAATGCTTGAGTGTCTTTCAAGGATCTTGGATGTTCCCATTCTAGAACAGTTTCCACTTGGTCCTTTGCCATTTTGATTCCATTTTCACTTATAATATAAACCAGAAATTCCAGTTTATTTCTGCCCCAGACACATTTTTCTGGGGATATAACCAAGCCATTTTCCTCGAGTCTCTTAAGCACCTCTTTGACCAACTCATCATGCTTTTCCTCTGTCTCAGCATAGATGAGAACATCATAAATATAAGCAATCACTCCCTGATCTAACATATCTCGAAGGATATGATTCATCATATCTTGGAACGTTGCTAGTGCATTAGACAAACTAAATGGCATGACCAAAGATTCGTAAAGCCCATATCGACATCTGAAGGCCGTTTTCCATTCATCGCCTTCTTTAATTTTCATCAGGTGATAACTATTCTTCAAATCCAGCTTGGTGAAGAATTTTGCTCCTCTGACTCTATCCTGTAGTTCAGACATAAGTGGCAGAGGATAGTGATTGGCAATTGTTATCTTATTGATTCCTCGGTAATCTTCACACAATGTCAGTCCTCGGCCATGAAGTTTTTGTACAAAGAGATTGGGGCAGCAGCTGGGGATTTTGTGACCCTGGACACGGTTTCTGCTATGTGGAGGGGGTTTCGATAATTTGTTTTGTTTGTTCATTCGTTTTAATCGAATTGGTGCTTTCGCAGATAAGGCTAGGAAGTTTATTTCGACCTATCGATCACAAGGCAGAATAAACTTAAGGGGTGTCTTCTCTGAGGTTCAGTGGGATTGTTCTGGTAACTGTTGTTTGAGGAGGATTTCGTTGCTGATGATCTTGGTGACTGTGGGAGACATAGACCTCTTTATAGACTTTTGGACTTCCAACTTCATCTAACCATCCCCCAGGATGGTATTGCTTGAAACGAGTTTAGGAGATAAGATGTGAGTCATTTCCAACAATAATCTTGGATAGATTGCATCATCACAAGCTCATGATTGCATTAATCACTCACTTGCATGCTGACCACGATCTTCGAATTAATTCTTGAAAATTACCTCGCTGTCATACAACACCTTCTCCTAAGGTACGGGATTAGCAATCATAACAGGATTCAATCCCTGTCTGACTGCATAATGCAATAACTGATCAGGAAATGACAATGAGCCATTTTTCTTCTGAGCTGCATCATCATAGATTCCCTAAGGAAATCTCGATTGCTTGTGTGGTAACAATCATGCCCTATCACTCATGCCATTCTAGCACATTCCATGTGATGTCATGAGTCCCCCACCTGACTGAAACATAAACATCTGAAACGGCGCTAAAAAACCACCAACTTTTTCATGTAACCTTCCCGATTTGGAAAATTCACAGCCCTCTCACGGCTTCATTTTTGCCCCCCCTCAACAGCCCTGCAGACCACAGTGCCTGTAGGCACCGCCGAGTTGCTGTACCATGGTTACGCGAAGGGCTTGCAATTCAAACGTCCTCCTGCTGCTCGTACAGCAGCATGAACCCATCTAGCAATCCCCCCAGTGCTGCAGCTGCGGATGTCTTCTCCACCCCATGCATGCTGGCCATCCCAACACCCCTCCTCATGAAGCTGCTGCACTCACAGCACGGGCCGCTTGAGTTCAAGTCCCTGCAACCAACCCCAACCCACTTGCTTGCCGCAAGAGGTAAATGACCCGCGGATGTCTCAGCAGACACCTCTGAGTCCTATGCAGATCAGCTCTGCCAGCTCCGACTCAACACTGAGGGACATGAAGCCCTCCTTCAGTCGATCCTCCAATGCACCACAAAAGTTGACACAATGATGAGCGCCCTCTCTGACAGGGTTGCAAGACTGGAAGTATGCCGCCCCCAGGCTGAAGTCAACGTTCCCAGTACACTTGATGCCATAGTCTCGAGGATTGAGAAGATGCTTGCCCAAGTGGCCCAACGTGATGTTGTCCGTGGGCTACAGGACAAAATAGCTGCGCTGGAAATCACCCTTCATCAACACATGGAAAAGAATGAATGATATCAGGCCCGCTTTGGCACTTTGGAAACCTTGCAGAAGAATAGGGGAGAGGCAGCGATGGGACGGGGAGCAGGTGGAGCCAGCACTCCACTGGCAGTTCCTCAGCCAAGAATGGGATCACCGGATGGAAAAGCGCACAGTACAGGGATGGCAGCAATGGGAAGGGCAGCAGGTGGGGCAGTGTCCCCACTGGGAGCTCCTCTGCCAGGAATGGGAATGCGACATGGGCAAGACCAGGACAGCGCTCACGGAGGAGCAATACAGAACAGAGGCACCACCTTCCCGACCGCACCTGCAACGACCCACCTGCCAGACCCCCCCCAGCCAGGCGGAATTCGCCCGTTCACTGCGGCTCAATCCTATGCCGCGGCCACCCGCCTCCCTCCCGACAATGCTGATGCCTGGCAGCTCCAGCTTTCCAAGCAGCAAAAGCGACTGGCCTGTAAGGTCCCCACCCCCGTCGTCCCCACGAAAGACCTCCCCCTTGAGACCAGACAACTCATCTTCTCTCGCCGGACCAATGCCTGAGCATCCCCCAAACCAGACCAAGAATTCACGGCAGCCATTAACAACTGCCTCTACCTGAAGGGAGCCCCCCATTTCCACCGTCTAGCCAGTGTGTCGCGCAATAACAAAGGCATGATCATGGCTACCTCTGCCCCAGGAGTGGATGCAAGAACATTAATTCACCACTACTGCAACGAGGTGGTCAATGCCATTTGGGAAGTTGACCGGGCCATCTTGGACATCCATGAATTGGAAAAATGGGTGATGTTGAAAGTCCACGGCATCCCCCTCAACTGCTTCCTGGGCAAAGGGACACATGGAGTCCAGAAATTGCAACTGGAGATCCAGGCCAACCACCATGGAGTCCCGGTCCTACCGGGCAGCCACTGGTGGGGCAACCCACGGGTTATGAAGGAAAGGTACCACTCGGGGGACATCCAAAGCTCCTCTGCCGTTTTCTCCATGAAAGGTTCCCAAGCAGCCCAGGCCCTGATCACCAAAGGAGTAGTCTTGGGAGGTGCGCGCTTCTCAGTTGAGCTTTACGCTCATGATGGCCCCAACAGCCAGTGTGTGGGCTGCATGAAATGGGGTCACATCCAGGAAAAGTGCCTCACCCCCAGGGAACTGCAGTGTGGTTATTGTGCTAAGGGCCACCAGACATCTGAGCACAAGTGCGATCTCATGGGCTGCTCGGCAATGAAGGGCACTGCCTGTCCCCATAGCAAAGCTGAAGCTCACTGGACCAATTGTGGTAGCAACCACATCGCAAACAGCAATGTCTGCGACCATAAGAAAAGAGCTATTACCACAGCCCAGATGGAGCACATGCAGGCCACCTGGCGGGCATCGCCCAGTGCTCCGGACCCCCACCCGGAACATCCCGACCTCACCAGCACCACCACTGAGATCGATGCACCCGTGGTTGCTGGTGCGCCTGAAGCTGACATGTTGCCCATAACTCCTGCCCCACAATTGCAGAACAAGGAAAACATGGATATGCGTGATGCCGCCGCCCATGCTGAAACTGAATGCTAGTACAACTCAAGGTACTACAACTCAATTGCCAAAGGACCAGTGAGATTCTTACAGCCATAATGGAGAGTGGGCTCGAACTGGGCCCGGACCTAGTCCTCATCCAGGAGGCGCCACAGTTTCATGGGTGGTGACACCCAGGTTTCGATTTCATCTGGGTCGAGGGGGGCCGAGTGATGACTGGTGTCCGGAAAGATACCAAGTGGAAAATATGACCGAGGCCGGACCTCGAGAGACAGGCGGGGGGAGACATCCAGGTACTGGATGTGCATCGACGAGGCCAACAGCAGGTATGGGTGGTTAACATTTACAATGCCCCCCGGTGGAGCGACATGATATGACCAGCCCGCAAGGCAGACTGGTCCCATATTATCACCACCAATACCGTCCTGGCCAGCGACTTCAATGCGCACGGCCCCCGCTGGAACATGCAATGCAGCACGCCGTCTGGTCACCTGTTCCTGGAAGGCTTGATGGATGATCACGACCTACAGTACGTTGGTGATGGGAAGGCCACGCACTGGCAGACTGGGCAACTCTGTCACAGTGTCCTTGACATGGTCTTTTCAACTATGGAACTCAAGCCCCATATGACAGCGTCCAGGCTGGACAACCCTGCGCATGCCACCTCCTCAGATCACGAGGCGATCTGTTGGATGGTGGACACAGGGACACAGATTGCCGACCCACAGCTGATCACTCAGGGCTGCGCCGTGGGGAAATGGCTAGATGACGCGGATAGTAGATGGGCAGCCAAACAGGAGTGGTACCTCCACTGCTCCGGCAGACCCCTACTAGACAATACCTGTGATGCTGCGATGGTACAGGATGAAGCTGAGTGGCTCCGCCAACAACTGACGGAAATGCTCGACCGGCATGCCCATAAAATCACAGACATGGTGTGATCAATGCTGCTCACCAGTACTATGGCCACATGCGCCGGCAATGGCAAGAAGGCACCGCCACCACTGACCAGGAGAAGGTGGCCCGGAACGCCTATAACCGACTCCAGTGCTGCCAGAAATGCTGCTGCTGAATCACCTTTGTGGAGAATGCCAACGGGGATGAAGTGTGGGATGTCCTATGCTGCACTGCGACTCGCAATTCCAACGCGATGGGGACCATCACTAATGAATGGGGGGAATGGGCCGAGGAAGATCAGGACAAGCGTCGGATGATGGCCGAGGTCTCTTTCCCACTGCCCAACCCATATGAAGGGCTGCAGAGCCGACCTGGCCCACCCGGCAAAGCATATACCATGGTCATGGAAGGCATGGTCCATGATGCTCTGTTCCGACAAAGCAACAAAAAAGCGCTGGGCTGAGACTCCATCGGCATCCCAGAAATCAAGGCTCTGCTGCAATGGGACCCCTGCAGGATCACAGCGCTGGTCTCACAGTGCCTGCGCCTAGGATACCACCCGGAGGAATGGAAAGTGGCCAAAGGGGTCTGCATGCCGAAGCCCAGGAAGAAAAGCTGTGACCAGGCCAAAACTTTCTGGGTCATCTCCCTCCTCAGCTGCCTTGGCAAGCTGATCGAAAAGGTCATGGCAACCCTGATCACTCATGAGGCTGAATGCCATAGCATTCTCCACGTTGGCCAGTTTGGTGCTTGATGCAGCAGATTGGCAGTGGATGCTGTGTCCGTTTTGGTCGCAGTGGTAGAAGAAGCCTGGGACCAGAAGAAGATTGCGGCCACGCTCATGATTGATGTCAAAGGCGCCTTCCCAACTGTTAACCATGCGTGCCTCTTGCACAAGATGTGGCAAGCAAAAATGGATGAGAACCTGATCCAGTGGACCGGGAGCTTCATGTCAAACCGCAGAGTCAAAATAATGGTCAATGGGGACCCGGGAGTCGCCATTGATACCAACACCGGCCTGCCCCAGGGCTCACCAGTGTCACCGGTACTCTTCACCCTAGTGGAGTCAATGGTCCCCGGGGCAGTGGCCCTGTCCTTTGTTGATGACGTGACCTGGAGTGTCGAACGTGCCGATGATGTGGAGGTAACCATGAAGTTGAACAAGTGCATGGCCACATGTCTGATGTGGGCCCAGGACAATGCGGTCTGCTTCGAGGAAGACAAAACTGAAGTGATCCTCTACTCTCCGCACCGCGAACACCAGAAGGGCTTGGAGGAAGCAGTAGTGGTGGGCAACCATGCCGCCCCCTTCAATGTGCAGGCAATCAGGTGGTTGGGCTTCTGGTTGGACCCCAAGCTCATGCTTAACCACCATCACCAAAAGTTGCTCGCCAAAGCAAAGCAACAACAGGCCAGGATTTCCCGCCTGTGTCACCACCAGGGGCTTCCGCCAGGCAGCGCAGCCAACCTCCAGAAGGCAGTGGTCCAGTCTGTAGCCAGTTACGGCATCGAGCTGAATGCCATTGGGCAACAGCCCTGCAGGGACGTTGGCCGCAGGGCAAACCTCCAGAAAATCCTAAACCACCAGGTGTGACCTGCCATGGGCTGCTTCCGAACTACACCCATTGGCTTCCTCATGGCCAAGGGAGGCTCCCAGCCTGCCGAAGCGATTGTGTGCGGCCGCAAAGCCTGCTTCTGCAAATGGATCCTGGGATGACTGCCCCCCCCCACCCCGACACATCAGAACAAAGTCTGTGCCATGGCAGAAACCATCAGGCGTCTTCTCATGCAGATGGCAGACTTGTGCGGCATGACAGAGGTGGAGCCCAGGACCCCACAGCGGTTCACCAGACCCCGAGTCAGCATGATTATGATCATGTGGGCGACGGAAGCAGAAGCCATGGCATGGCAATGGGAGATGCTGGGCACTGAGTGCTTCTGGAGCGATGGATCGCAACTCGAGGGCCACACAGGAGCAGCAGTGGTCTGGCTCTCTGAGGGCAAATTTCAGGCCCATGAGTTCTCCTGGGCATGAGCATGGAGGTCTTCGACGCAGAACTCTACACCCTCTATGAAGCCCTGCACGGTGCCCGACAGCTCCTCAATGCTGGGCATGCCTTCCGAAAAGTGGCCATCTTCTCTGACACCCAGGCCGCTTTACTGCACCTGTGGACCGATGATGAAGGCCCCAGCCAGTGCATTGGTGGGCGGATCTCTTGGGAGGAACGGGAACTCAGGTGCCGAAAAGTCTCGGTCGAATACCAATGGCTCCTGAGACACATTGGCATTCCCGGCAACAAAGCAGCAGACGCCGCGGCAAAGCGCACGACGACCCACCATTGCAACGACAGCCCGGAGTGCGAGAAGCATGACTGCCATGCCGTCACCTGGACTTCCCTCACCCACATCAACCAACGAGCAACAGAGACACAATCCCGGCTCACCCAGGAGTGCATACAGAAGCACCTTGCCAACAGTCAGTCATATGAACCAAAAACGAAATGGGGGATCAGCAAAGCCCTCAAAAAAATACCGAAATGCCGAGCTGCGGTTTTCCTCCAACTGGCCTCTGGTCACGCTCTGATTGGGACCCACCTCACCTGGATAAAAAAGAAGGAGGCGGACACTTGCTGGTGGTGCCACTCGGATAGAACACAGACTCGTGGCCACCTTTTTGGGGGGTGCAAAGCTTGGAAAAATGAGCTGTTGGCACTACGGAAGAAGATTGAGAAGCTCACAGGAAAGAGGAGGGGCAGGGGCAGACGACTGAAAGTAGTCTCCTTATTTCAGGATGAATGGTTTACAGAGGCCATTCTGGCCTTTTTGGATGACACAGAGATTGGCAAGCGATATGAGTAGGCTCCTGTATGGGTACCACTTTTTTTCTTTTTTGGGGGCCGGGGGAGGTTAGATGGGTGTTTCTTGTTCTTGGGTTTTTTCTCTTTTGTATGGTGGATCTTACGGGGAGTAGGAGATTAAGGGGCCTCACTAGGTTGTTTCGGCCACGAGGATGGGATTCGGGTTTCTTTTGTCCTGCATAGGCCTTTCAGGCCTCGGTCAGTGTATGATTAAATAAATAAAATAGAGTCCCCCACCTGTGGTCACCTGTGTGCAGCCACACCTTGGTGTGAACACAATCCCAACAATTCCCTACGGAGTATTCCCTAGCTGAAGGTCGCATCATATCAGGTTCCTTCAAACAGGTTCCTTGAGTGGTGTTCATTGCTTTCATATGTTGTCTCATGCTGTGCATTCTTGACCCTTGTACTCAGCACCACTCCTGTTCACAGACTAGACTCTGCCTTGGTCACTAACTCCAAATGCAGGTATTTCAGATCCTGATATTCATTCTGCTATCAAGTCTGCCATGTTCTCTCTCAAGTTATACATGTTACCCAATCTATGATCATACATTATAGGGTGTGACAGATTTTGATGGTCTGATTTTCCCCATTCTTAGCATTTTCTTTAGCCATTCTCTAAGTGTCTCCAGTTCTACTTCATTGAGGGTGTAAACAGGACCCCAGGAGTAGTTTCTCCTTCTTTTAGGTTGATGGCATAGTCATAGGGCTTATGATCAGGCAGCCTATCTGCTGCTTCCTTGGTCATTGTGACCCTGGGCACAGTTTCTGCTATGTGGAGGGGGTTTCAATAATTCATTTTGTTTGATTTCGGATGTTCGTTTGTTGCTCTCAGATAAAGCTAGGAAGTTTATTCGAACTAGTGATCACAAGGCAGAATAAACTTAAGGGGTCTTCGCTGAGGTTCGGTGTGATTGTTCTGGTAACTTGCTGTCATACCCCACATTTAAGACACATTCTAAGAATGGGGATTCTTACCAACTAATGACTCAAGCCATAAGGGCAAGAGCCATTACTAACCTCCCTTCATCCACTTCCCAGAGGAAGTATGATAATGGGGGGCCAGGAAAAACATCACTACATCATAAAGGGTCAAGGACCCGGGGTAGCCCAGGAGGGACAGTTTCCAATCACTTGCTAAGGTTTCTAATGCCCAGCCATATCCCGAGGAACATACCGCTGATGTCAACAAAAACCTGGCATACTTATAGCCTGGGCAACTGCAGTTCTTCCTTGCCACAAGTCCAAAAGGACTGCCCTCCACCAAAGATGCTTCGCCGTATTCAAACATTGTGCCATGTCACACAGGACCACCCCAACAGGCAGGCATAGAAGGGGCTGGGACAAGAAAAGGGAGAAGAATGAATAAGAAGAATTGAAATCGAGGAGGAGGAGTTGGCTGTATATGACTGAATCTGCTGGAATGAATGATAGAGGAAAGTCGAAGGAAGTGGAGGTCAATGATGAAGATGAAGGATTCATGGACAAGGAAAGATTGTAGGATATTTAAGAATGAATTAAATGAACACTATGACTGAGTGCCAAGTCCGAGATGAAGAATCATATGTTACCAAGGAAGCTCAGCAGAGATGATCGGAACCTGAAGGAATGATACTGAATGACATTAAGATAACACTTGCGATAGCAGAGTCTAGTTGGCCGAAGGAGATAAGGATTGTCTTTGGCAGTAAAGTCCAATATGAGGTGCATTAACCCTGAGGCAGCCGACAATACAGGAAACCTTATCCAAAGACAGCCTTCAATCAGCATGATATGATGAGTCTGGATGCATACAGACAAACAGAAAGATAAGATGGAACCTATTGGCAGCCACAGGTGGCCCAGATGACATCTGCAGTGGTGGAGTGTTGGCAAGGCTTATAGTCAACACAGCAGGCCACAGCCCCAGATAAGGATGGATCAATGGATCTGGCACACAAAGATGAACACTTCACCAGAGCTGATGACATATCCATGAGATGAGATATGCACTCAAATACCCTACGGAGGTGATATTATTAGACATAACATATTGGCAAATGACATGATTAGAAACAACATATGCACAATATGGCCGAGAGGATCACCAGGGGTCATCCGATTGGTTTGGGGACATTCTGGAGTGTTTGCACTGGAAAAATTCGAAATACGGAATTTGTAACACTACATCCCATTGATGAAGGCAGTCAAGGAATATATGACTGTATGATCCATTGACTACAACACTGATGCAACCCGAATCCACTGGTTAGGGTCCCTCCTGAAGGGAGATACCCGCCAATGTCACCAAAATCATGTCAATACTACAGAGAAGGAATTACGCCAGGATACCTGGGCCTCCTACACTGCATCAATGGACCACTACTTCCGTGACCCCCACCAGAACCACAACTATACCAATAAGATGGCCAGGTTGCCTTGGAAGTACAAACCTGGATGCCACAAGACTGGCCTCCCCATGGATCAATGGGGATTCAGAATGGCCATTTATCAGGAGAAGGCCCAAGTTGAAGGAGAGGTCCTGAGAGAGATTTATGACCAGGCATTCCCAGAGGATCTGGCCTGCCAGGCATGGACAGACATCCAAGACTTGCATGACCCAAAGTATGAGTGTTTCAAGGCCAGACTCATTAAGCTTGCAACTGCAAAAGAAGAACACCAAAACATGCATGAGAAGCCACTACTCCACACATATGAAACCTCCGAACCTAAGCAGGAAAAGGAAAAACAGTAATGGGACAAGGACAAGAAACCGAACCATGGTAAAAACAGGGCAACCACCCGCACACCCAAGCATGACCAAGAGAAGAAATTCCAAAACAATCGCGAAGCATTGGCTGGTGCACCACAGGCAGAGATTGACCAGCATAAAGCAGATAAGGCTTCCTGCTGGCATTGTAGGCACAATAGCCACCCTACAATAGAATGTTTTGCAAAGAAGACCTCTAAAGGAACTGAATTGGCTACCATAGTGGCAGCTGTCAACAAGAAGGCTAAACGCCAATGACATCAGAGGATTCTGAAGATGAAGAGGATGAAACAGAGGAACCAGTATCCTAGCCGCCAAAGAATGTCACCCTGGTAACCCAGACAGCATCAGTGCCAGCCCCCAATCCAGCAAAGAGGGTATGGGAAGTAGAGACCTCAGATATCTCAGATTTAAACTAGGAAAGCCTCGTGGGATATACAGAGGCATCCAAGGAAAGTAAGACGTATCAGGTTCTCAGAGGATATCAGTCACTGGAGTCAAATGCACCAAAACCCAAGAAAACCAAAAACAATCCAAAAAATCAAAACCTAATAAAAAAGAACCTGAGACAAAATTGCAGCTGGCCAACAACAGGCCACCCCGGGTTGGCACCATGCCAATTGTCCAAATGTATCTTTCAGTACCTGGACAAAGGACATTTGGCATCCAAGTGATGTTCGATACTGGTGCAGCCATACCTATCATCAGTTCTCAATTCATTAAGGAAAACAACCTACCCATGATTACTCATGACACAGTACTATGAATCAATGGAGCAGATGGTCAGCCTTTATCAGGGGCAGGAGAGGCCTTTACACATTCCCTACTACTCGAATTCAAATCCCACTATATAACAGAGACCTTCGAGATCATGCCTCTGGAATTGGGAACAGACATAATCTTACCTTGCTGATGGATGGCAAAACACCAACCCAACAAGTTTTGGGGAAGACTGCAAGACATTACCATAGACTCTGAATTTTGTACCAAGGCAGCGGCACAAGAACTCTCCCTCACAATGGATAGAGACATCCTCCACCACTATGATGCAACAATAATTGGTTGCATTGTGGCAGTCAACTCTGACACCAATGAGGTAGATGCCACAATTGTACCCAAGAAGTTCCAACTGTATGTTGAAGTCTTAGGCAAGGAGCTCGCAGATAAGCTTCCAGATCACAAACCCTATGATCATGCAATAGATCTGAAAGAGGGTGAACAACCACCATGGGGACCAATGTACCCCCTCAATGAAACAGAATTACAAGCTCTGTGGGATTATCTCAAGGAAATGTTGCAATTAGGGAAAATCTACCCATTGAAATCCCCAGCTGCAGCACCAATCATTGTTGTTCCTAAGGCCCATGGCTGAGGCCTCAGATTGTGCGTCAATTATTGTGGCTTGAATAAAGTCACCATCGCCAACCAATACCCCCTACTGATTATGTCAGAACTCCAAGATAGGGTCAGAGGTGTGAAAATATTCACCAAGATTGACCTCAAGAATGGATACAACTTGATTCGGATCAAACCAGGAGATGAATGGAAAACAGCATTCAAAACACAGTATGGACTATACGAATACACTGATATGCCTTTTGGGTTATCCAATGCCCCAGCAACCTTCCCAAATATGATGAATCACATCTTTTGAGATTTACTAGACTTGGGATTGATTGAATATTTGGATGACATCCTCATTTATGTGGAGATGGAAGAAGAAAATGATCGCATTGTCACAGAGGTATTGAAATGCCTAGCCGAGAATGGGCTAGCCATATCACAGGACAAATGCTTTTGGTCCACCACCTGAGTCGACTTCCTCAGATATGTTATTTCGAAAGATGGTATCAAGATGGCTCAAGACAAAGTTCAATGCATTCAGGATTGGGAATGTCCAAGAAGTTTAAGGGAGGTACAATGATTTATTGGATTTGCCAACTTTTATTGATAATTTATACGAGAATTCTCAAAGATCACTGAACCCCTCAGTGATTCAACAAAAGGATCACCAAGAGACTGAACTTGGATGGACATGATGACAGAATCATTCAAAAAACTGAAGCACTGTTCCACAACTGCACCAATCTTAACACACTTTGACCTATGACAAGAATGTATTGTCGAAACAGATGCATCAGACTTTGTGCTGGGTGGCACATTGTCACAAAATGCAGAGGGCAAGAACTACACCCAGTCGCCTTCCACTGCAGAAAATTCTCGCCAGCCGAAATCAACTATGAGATCCATGATAAAGAATTACTTGCAATAGTTGATTGTTTTAAGGTGTGGTGAAGATACTTCGAGGGGTTACTTCACATGGTTCAGGTATTTACTGACCACAAAAACCTTGAGTATTTCATGACAACCAAGGTTCTCAACAGAAGGCAGGCATGCTGGGTTCAGGAACTGGCTGGCATGGACTTCAAAAATTTTTATAGGAAAGGAACAAGTAATGGCAAGCCATATGCATTATCGAGGTGCCCAGAGTACCGCCCTGAAAAGGGGGGAGGTGGAAACCAGCCAATACAAACCATCTTGCACGAAAAACACTTTGACACAATTTCAGCAATCAGTACTGGAGGAGAGGGAATGGTGTTTTGCTGCTCAGCAGTTCAGCTGGCTTATCTGGTATCATCAGTATCAAAATGGACTAAGGAATTTGAGGAGGAAATAAGAATTGCAGGACAAAAAGATGCAGCATACTACCAGGCCTTAGAGGACCTCAGTGGAAGTGCGCAGAAGACAGAAGGGAAGGAAAGGATTTTAGAACTACAGGATGGATTATTATATTGCAAGGGATTGCTTTGGGTCCCTGAGAATGCACAACATGCAATTTTACATACTGAGCACAACAGCCCAGTAGCTGGACACTTTGGTCAAGACAAAATGATCAAGCTGATCTGACACAACTTCTGGTGGCCTAAGATGGACCAAGAAATCATCAAATATGTCTGAAGTTGTTTAGAATGTCAGAAGGATAAGGCATCATGCCACAAACCATATGGCTTGCTCTCACCACTAGAGCTCCCATATTCACCATGGACATCAATTGCCATGGACTTCATCACAGACCTCCCTTTGTCTGAAGACTGTAATCAACTGTGGGTCATTATAGATAGATTCACAAAGATGGCCCACTTCATACCACTCAAAAAGGATCAAAAGACAGCAGAACACCTGGTAAAGATATTTGCTCGGGAAATATGGAGATTTCATGGCATCCCAACTGATATTATCTCAGACCAAGACTCCCACTTTACCTCCACACAATGGAAACAATTCCTTGGTATACTGGGGATATGACCACAAATGAGCACATCCTTTCACCCACAAACAGATGGCCAAACAGAAAGGATCAACCAGACAATCAAGGCAGACTTACAATCATTCACCAACTATGAGATGGATGATTGGGTTGGACTTTTACCCATGGCAGAGTTCGCATACAACAATTGAGTAACTGAGGCCACAGGCATGTCACCCTTCTTCACCAACAATGGCTGACACCCAGGTTGCACCAATCCAAGCACAATGCCAACTAGTGAGGACACTCAGGATGGATACATCAACCACATCCATTCAGTTGAAAGTCTAGTTATGAAAAACCTAAAGGCAACTCAGGAAAGAATGAAGAAGTATGCCAATAATAAATGCAAGGATGCCCCAGAATTCAAGGTTGGGGACCTTGTCATGCTAGATGGAAGGAACATTCAAACCAGACCACCAAAACATAAACTGGACCACAAAAAGCATGGACCCTTTGCGATAGAGAAAGTAATCTTGCTGTCACACCCTATAATGTGTGATAATAGATTGGGTAACATGTATAACTTGAGAGAGAACATGGCCAGCTCGATAGGAGAATGTGTTAACCGGGGGTTGTCTCGTGACTGACGGCCGGGTAACTCAAGATTTCCAAAAGAAAAAATTGAGAAGTAATAATTCAAATGATGGGAATTATTTACTTCTCTGGGGATTCTCGTAGAAATGAGTAATAACGTGTTATAATCTTAAACTCTCCTGCTTATCTCAGGGAGCATTTCGAGATCATCGATGGTAATTGCATTCAAGTGTGAACAGCAATTTGTGAGGGTCTTATTGTTCGAAGAGGGTCTTGGTTGTATTGTTGTATAGGTTTTTCGAGTATTGTGTAAATAGTCGAGTATGAGGTACTAATATCTTTCTGGGACTTGCTTGTAATTGATGGGATGATTGTGGGTCTTTTGCTGGATGATGGCTTCTTCGAGTGGGGGCTTTTTGGTATTTTATGTTTTCTGACTTGAGCTCCCCACTCATATACCCACCGGGTACGTTGCGGTGGTCGGGACGCCAAGTACTGGTTGACGTTGGTAGAGAGCATGCAAACATGATATTTTTCACATACAAATTCCGTATTTCGAATTTTTCCATGCAAACGCTCCAAATCATTCCCAAACCAATCGGACGACTCTTGGTGATCCTCTCGGCCATATCGTGCATGTGCTGTTGCTAAACCCATTGTTTGCCAATATATTATGTCTAATAATATGACCTCTGTAGGGCATTTGAGCACATATCCCATCTTATGCATGCGTCATCAGCTCAGGTGAAGTGTTTGTCCTTAGTTGCCGGATTTCCTGATCCATCCTTATCTAGGCTGCGGCTTCCTGTGCTGTCTGTGTGCCTTGCCAACACTTCACCACGGTAGATGTCATCTGGGCCTCCTGTGGCTTCCGATAGGATCCAACATTCATATCTGTTTGTCCATATGCGCTTATTTTCATCATATCGGGCTAACCAAAGGTTTGTCTGCCAGATAAGGTTTCCTGTATTGTCGGCTGCCTCAGGGCCGCCATGCCACGTATTGGTCTTTATCGCCTATGACAATCCTCATCTCCTTCGGCCAACTAGACTCCGTTATTGCATGTCTTATCTTAATGGCATTCGGTATTGTTCCTTCGGTCTTCCGATCATCTCCGCTGAGCTTCCTCGGTAACATATGATTCTTGATTTGGACTTGGCACTCAGTCGTAGGGTACATTCAATTCATTCTTAAATACCTAACTATTCCTCTCATCCATCGATTCCTCATCCTCATTACCAACTCCGGCTTCCTCCAGCCTTCGTCTACAGTCGATCACGGCAGACTTGGTCGTATACGGCGAACTCCTCCTTTTTACATTCTTCTTATTCCTTCTGCCTTTCTTTGTCCCAGCCCCTTCTCTGTCTGCCTGTTGGGGTGGTCCTGTATGACACGGCACAACGTTCGAATACGGCAGATTGCATACGGCAGAGGGTAGTCCCTTTGTGGACTTGTGGCAAGTAAGAACCACAGTGGCCCAGGCTATAAGTATTCCAGGTTTTTTGTCAACATCAGCGGTACGTTCCCCAGGATACGGCTGGGCATTAGAAACCTCAGCCATTGATCGGAAACTGTCCCTCCTGAGGCTACACCGGGTTCCCAACCCTTTATGATGCTGACTTTTTTCCTGGCCCCCCATTATCCTACTTCCTGCAGGAATTGGATGAAGGGTGGTTAATAATGGCTCTTGCCTTATGGCTTGAGTCATTACTTAGTAAGAATCCCCATTCTTAAAATGTGTCTTAAAGGTGGGGTATGACAGAATGAATATTAAGATCAGCAATTTGGGCCGGAACCCTCCGAAGCTCCGACAAGCGAAGTCATGTGACTTGTGACCCCCACAATGAGACCTCATGAAGGTCCTGGCCCAAGACATCGCACCTATTGAATATCAGCATGGGAAAGATCAGGAAGGAGAAAGGGAAGGACCGACCTCAATGATCGCAACTCAGCCATGAGAAGAGTGTTGGCGACGATGATGGAGAGAAGATGACGAGGGTGAACAGTACCTACTTATACATGAGGAGGTGCTCAGCAACCAACAGATACCAAGAGGGCTTGCACTGGAGAAGAGCTCCATGGCATGTGCAAGGCATTGCAAAATCATCATTCGACAGAGCTGCATTTGGAGATAGTTGACCAAGGCTGAGTCTAGTCAGGGAACAGCAGTGGCACTGAGTACAACAGTCAAGACTGCACTGCATGAGGCAATGTATGAAAGCAAGGAACCCCACTCAAGGAACCTGTTTGAAGGAACCTGATATGATGTGACCTTCAGCTAGGGAACACTCCGTAGGGAATTGTTGGCATTGCATTCACACCAGGGTGTGGCTGTGCACAGGTGAGCACAAATGGGGCACTGATGACATCACAAGGAATGTGCTACAAGGGTACGAGTGATAGGGCATGAGTATCACTACATAAGGAATCGAGATTTCCTTAGGGAATCTATGATGACATGGCTCAGAAGAATAATGGCTCATTGTCATTCTATTTTGAGTTGTTGCATTATGCATTCACACAGGGGTTGTTTCCTGTTATGATGGCTAATGCCATACCTTATGGGAAGGTGTGTGATCAGGATGAGGTATTTTCAAGAATTAATTCAAAGATGGTATGTCTCCCACAGTCTTCAGGATCATCAGCATCAACATCCTTCGGAAGCAAAGTTACCAGAACAATCCCACCGAACCTCAGAGAAGACCCCTTAAGTTTATTCTGCCTTGTGATCGATAGTTCGAATAAACTTCCTAGCTTTATCTGAGAGCAACAAATGAACCTCTGAAAACAAATGAACAAATCATCGAAACCCCGTCCATACAGCAAAAACTGTGCCCAGGGTCACTCTATAAACTTAAGGCACAAGCTACCAAGTTTATGAAATCAAACATGAAAAAAGTCTTAAGGTACAAGCTACCAAGTTTATTAAATCAAACATGAACAATGTAAAGACCATCTTCTAGGGCAAAAAGACATTCCACTACCAAGACCTATCAATTATTCCACCATGTCTCATGGCAGAATCTGCGAGTCCCCTGCTGCTGGTCAGAACGAGGACGTCCTGATGGGTAACATGCTTGACCTCTACCACCCCAAGATTTGGGAACATCTCAAAGGACACAGAGCCTCACCACTTGTACAGGGAGCAACTGTCAACAGGGACCAGCTTTCCCAATGGTTCATCTGAATGGTGGAATGCATGAATGTTACCGAGAGAGATGTTCAAGGGTTGATTCAAGCCTTGGACAAGAAGGAGTTACAGTTCAAGCAGACATTGGACAAATGAAGGCCTTGAACCAAGAAATGGTGGGGATTATGCAGAATGCCTATGATGTGGTCATCAGGCAAGGAAATATCGACAAGGAAATGAACCAAGCTGCCATAGTGTGTCTGGTTCAGGCGAGCAATGAATTTGGGTCACAAGTGAGGCACACAATGGGAAACCTTGCAATGGATTTGCAACAAAAGCAAGTGGCAAATGAAGAGGCCTCTCAAAGACTCACTGCAGGAGTCCAAATCATTAATGACATTCTGGAAGGTTTTGCAACCTACCAGGCCAATTGGAATAAGAATGTGGAGAATTGGGCATCTGAGAAGGAGGACAGCGACAAGCATCGGGATAGGCGCATTAGAGCCCTGGCTAAGGCTGAGGAGCAACAGTAATGCCACCAGCTTGAATATGAAATGGCCCGCCAGCAAGAGAAGCAGGAGATCATCGATACAGTTATCCAGGATGTAATGGACAAGATGGCCCAGAAACAACCAATCGATGCACAATCCCTCACCAAGGCCATCCAGGAAGAAGGACCATCGCCTGAGACACTCAGAGATGCCATCGAAATGGCATTACCCCCATCCACAGCCAACTCAGACTGTGGAGCATCAGCAGGAAAGGGTGGAAATGATGGCAGACCTCCAAAGCCAGCAGCGGGACTACCCCCATCAGACCCATCAGACTCCTCCTCATCAGATGATGATGGAAGCTCTGGGAGGAGAACCCTTGACAGCTTCCACAGACACAGACAGGAGCGAATGAAGCAAAGGGAACGAGACATCAAAGTTACAGAGTTCTTTGAATCCTTGGTTGACAAGCTGAAGGAGCCTGCCTCAGCCGAACCACACAGGAAACCCAAGATGCCTGAGATGAAGGCCCCTCAAGTATTCATGGGCAAGGACAAAACCCTGTTCTGAGCTTTGTGAATGTCAGTTCAAGATTACATTGAGACCTGCTCCTCTGCCTTCCCAGATGAGGATGCACAGGTCAAATGGGTAGGGAGTTACTTCTCCCACAAAGCCCTCAGTTGGCATCAGGAGTGCCAAAAGGCAATCAAGAGCCAAGGGCTGAAAGACAACTGGGCAGCTTTTTCAAGCACCATTGAATCCCGACTGATGGACCAATGAGAGGTCCAGAAAGATGAATGCTGAATCCAAGAACTCCAATATGATAGAGATATCGACGATTATATTACAAAATTGGAAGACCTCAACATGCGAGGAGGGGCATCAGGCCCCATGTACAGAGCAGTTATCTGGGATGCGATGACCCCAGAAATCAAAAAGATGGTGTACCAGACCTTCAAAGGGATCCCTAGAGATGATGATGCAATGATTGAGGCAGTAAAGGAAGCTGCATACATTGTAGAGAACATCGATGAAGAGATGAAGGGTCCCAAGAGGAGGATATTGGAAGTGTGGGAAAACTGTCCCCCTAAGGAAGCTGATTGTCCTCATGAGATGCAGCAGAAGGACTGAAAGGTCAAGGAAAAGAATGGGGACAAGAAAGGTCCCTCTGGGAAGAAGTCAGACAAGCCGGTGATATTTGCCCCAGGAAGGGAGGCCCTCCAAAATGTTCCCCAGAGTGAAATTGATAAGCACAAGAAGGATAAAGCAGACTGTTGGAGATGCAGATGGTCAGATCATAAGATGTTTGACTGTTATGCAAAGAAAACAGTGGGAGGAACAGAGTTGTCAAATGGAGGCAAGACGGCCTCTGCAGGCAAAAGAAAGAGGGATGATGATGAGGAAGAAGACAAGGGGCAAGAGAAGCCCAAGGATAAAAAGAAGGCTAAAATGGCTGCGGCTAAGCAGGATAATAAGGACACCAAGATGCCAGATGCTCAGTCTAGATCTTCGGAGATCGAAGACAGTGAGGATTTGGAATCAGATTTTTAGCATCCTCTAGGGAGGCATCACCTGAGGCAGAAGACAGTTCTGATGCACAAATACACAAGTGTGCAGGAGTGAAAAGGAAGGCACCAGACAACCTCCTGTTGATCAGGACAAAGAATCGATGAACAGACAATGGAACCTCAACCCCAGTCACTCAATGGGAAGACCCGGTTCCACCTCATCATGGACCCAGACCCATCATTGATATGGTTCTGACCTGGTCCAAAACCAAACAATGAATGGTGCAAGTCCTACTTGATACAGGATCCACCGCAGCACTTCTGGACAAATGTTGTGTTCAGAAATTCAAAATCCCAACCATAAAATGGGACACCCCTCTCCAAATTCGCAACTTCAATAATGAGGTAGTCGCTGGAGCATGTGAATTCTTTATGGTTCCTTTCATGTTGCAGCACAAGAAGCACTTTGCTGCACAATCTTTTGAGGTCACACCTCTAGATAGCGATTGCAATGTCATTCTTCCATCATGGTGGATAACAAAACATCAGCCATGCAACTTATGGGGAGACTAGAACAACATCTCATTCACTACCTCACGTTGCACAGAAAAATGCACAAAAGCTCAGGCTAGTGCATTCTCACTTAAGGTTGACAAGAGAGTGCTGGACCACCCAGAGGCCTCAGTTATAGGCTACATCTCCACTGCCACCACAAAGGAGGAATTATCACATGCACTTGAACAAGTACCTGAGAAATTCCAAAAATGGACCAACATCATGACCAAGGAAGTGGCAGACAGACTTCCTGACCACAAGCCTTATGACCATGCAATCGACTTAAAGGAAGAAGAAACTCCTCCTTCTGGTCCAGTGTATGCACTCAATGAGGTTGAACTGGAAACACTCCAGGAATGGTTAAAAGAAATGCTGAGGACAGGCAAGATTAGACCATCAAAATCTCCTGCCGCGGCTCCCATCCCTTTTGTGCCCAAGCCCCATGGTCGAGGCCTGAGATTGTGTGTCGATTACCGAGGAATCAACAAGATAACCATCGCCAATCGCTATCCTCTGCCACTTATGTCAGAATTACAGGATAGAGTAAGAGGTGCAAAATTCTTCACCAAAATGGATTTGAAGAATGGTTATCATTTGATTCGAATCAAAGAAGGCAATGAGTGGAAAACTGCCTTCAGATGTTGCTATGGTCTCTACAAATTTTTGGTTATGACCTTTGGATTGTCCAATGCATGGGCAACCTTCCAAAATATGATGAAACATATCTTTGAGGATATGTTAGATCAAGGAGTGATTGTCTATATTGACGATGTTCTCATTTATGTGGAAACAGAGGAAAGGCATGATGAGTTAGTCAAAGAGGTGCTTAAGAGACATGAAGAAAATGGGCTGGCTATTTTCGCAGAAAAATATGTTTGGGCAAAAAACAGAGTGGACTTTCTAGGATATATTATAAGCGAGAACGGTATTGAGATGGCAAAGGACAAAGTTGAAACTGTCCTGGAATGGGAACCTCCAAGATCCTTGCAAGACACTGAAGCATTTCTTGGATTTGCCAATTTTTATTGCCGATTCATTAAGGACTTCTCAAGAATATGTTGACCCCTTACAGAATCAACAAAAGGTGATGCAAAGAAATGGGAATGGACAGTGGCCATGTAATTGGCATTCGATGAGCTCAAGCAATGTTTTACCAAGGCCCCTATCTTAGGACATTTTGATCCAAGAAAGGTGTGCATAGTGGAAACAGATGCTTCAGATTTTGCCCTTGGAGCTGTCATATCCCAGAAAGGAGAAGATGGAAAGCTGCATCCCATTGCCTTCCATTCAAGGAAATTCACTCCCGCTGAAATCAACTATGAAATTCATGACAATGAGCTATTGGCTATTGTCGATTCATTTAAAGTTTGGAGAAGATATCTTGAAGGAGTGATGCATACAGTCCAAGTCTACAGTGATCACCAAAACCTTGAGTATTTTACCACAACGAAAGTACTCAATTGACGCCAAGCAAGATGGGCTCAGGAGCTCACTGGTGTTGATTTCAAGATTTTCTATCGACCAGGAATTAAGAATGGGAAACCAGATGCATTATCTAGGCATCTGGAGTTTTGCCCTGAAGAGGGTGCAGGTGAAGATCAGCTGATTACGATGATCCTGCATAAAGAACATTTTTCAAATGCAGCTATCTCATCAATCAGCAGTGGTGGAGAAAGAACAATCTTTATTGCCTCTTCATCACGATGCTCCTCAATTCCTGCAGTTAGATGGTCTGCAGAATTCTTGAAAATGGTTAGAGATGCTGGACTACAGGACAAAGAATATCAGGATGCAACAAAGAACATAAAGGAACCATTGACAATGGAGAATGGCATACTATATCAGATGATGAAGTTGTGGGTACCAAAGGGTTTACTGAAGGCAGTCTTGGAATCAGAGTGTAACGGCGGGCGGGGACTGGGGACGGAATCCAAGGAACTCACGACTGGGGGGGGGAATGGGAACTCGGGAGCGGGAACGGGTGTGGATGGAGCGGTGACGCAGTGGAGGGGCAGGGCGCTGCGGGAGACACGACTTTTCATGATTCGGATGGGGGCGTGACTAGGGTGGACTTAGCGCGATGAGGGCGAAGACGCGGAGACTGGACTAGGCGAGGACGAGGGCGGGGAGGCCGGCTGGGCGGGGCAGAGCAAGTGAGGACTGGGGAGCAAGAGAGAAAGAGAACGTAGTTGTATTGAGTAAGAATACAAGACATTGCGTGGGGAGGAAAGAAAGAAAGACAGAGCAGTGGGAGGCCAAGCCCCCTTATATACATAGATCCCCTGCAATACCAAAATTCCTTCTACCCATTTCCCTTTCCTCCATACCATATAGTTCCAACAGATTTTTTCTTCACTTGACATCATAAAACATAAGCAAATAAACGAACATACATAAGCATACATAAGCAACCATAAGAAACCATAAGCAAAGACAGGTAGGCATAATCAGGTGGCAATGTAAACAGAACATGATCAACCCAATATGCATAAGCAGATGGGTAAGCATGCATAAGTACCAATGCATAAACATGCATAAGTACCAATAGTACAGTCATTTGCTCCACGCCGTGATAGTATCCCCCCCCTAGGGCTGAGGTCCACCAAAGCTTAGTTGAGGTCATCTGGGAGGGGGCCGGGTTTGTTGGGATGTTGGGTATGGAAGTCGTCAATGGCTTTGAGCTTGTTGACATCCGTTGCCTGCTCCCAAGTGAGATCATCCCACCCGCGCCATTTGATAAGATACTGTAATCGTCGGTGGAATATGCGACTCTCAATGACATCCTCTACCTCGTATTCGGGTTCTCTGTTGATGATCATGGCTTCGGGTGGGGGAAGTCATTGGCCAGGCATAGGGTCTCTGCAGGCAGGCTCTAATAGGGAGACGTGGAATACTGGGTGTACATTCATCGTGGGGGGAAGCTCGAGTTCGTAAGCATACTGGCCTACTTCCTTGATAACAGGGAAGAGGCCATGGCGTTTGTGGTCGAGCTTTCGTGAGGGGCGCTTGGTTCGGAGGTTCTTCACATTCAGCCATACCAGGTCTCCAGGTAGGTACGCAGGGGCGGGGAGTTGGTGCTTGTCGGCGTACTCTTGCTGGCGGTCCTGGGCAAAGGTCATCTCGTTCTTGGCAAAGTCGTGGATTTCTTTCAGGTGGTCGGTCAGTCGGTCGGCTTGTCCTTCTTCGGGGTGGTCGACGTGGATATCAGGTTCGAAGTCGAGCTTAGGGTGGAAACCATAATTAGAGAAGAAGGGGGAAAGGCTTGTTGTCTCGGAGGTATGGTTATTGGCGGCGAATTCGGCTATGGGGAGGAGCTGGGCCCAGTTGTCTTGTTGATAGTTTACGTACGCCCGTAGATATTGTTCCATAATCGAATTCATCCATTCTGTCTGTCCGTCCGTTTCTGGGTGGAAGGCCATGCTTAGTCGAGGTTCGATCTTGAGGGAGTGGCAAAGGTGTTTCCAGAATCTAGAGGCGAACTGAGGTCCTCGGTCTGATACGATTGTGTCAGGTAGGCCATGTAGTCGAAAGATGTGGGTCATGAATAGATTAGCCAGTCCCTCTGCATCGATCGTAGTAGAGCATGGGATGAGGTGCCTCATCTTTGTTAACCTATCCACCACCACCCATATGGCATCATAGCCTCTTGAGTTAGGTAGGCCGGTGACGAAGTCCATCGTGATTTCCTTCCAGGGTCGTTCGGGGGCAGGCAGTGGGTGTAGGACTCCGTAGGGTAGATGGCAGGAGGATTTGGTGCGTTTGCAGGTATGGCAATTCGCGACATATCTTTCCACATCCCTTCGTAGCGTAGGCCAGTAATATCGTCATTGGAGCAGGTCCAATGTTTTTGCATGTCCTGGGTGTCCTGCTGTGGGTGCATCGTGGTGGCTTTGTAGCAGTCGTAGTCGGAGGTTGTCGTCATTCGGGATGTAAAGGCGCTGTTGGTAGTATAGCTGGCCGTCATGGACATCACATTCAGAAAGGGATATCTCCTTGCTGTGCAGCTTTCCGTCATGGAGGAGCGATATGATTCTTTGAGCGAAGGGGTCGGATCGGGTGGCTTTCTCGATATTGTGCAGGTGGGAGCACTGCCCGTCTGAGGTTGGGGCTTCCGCGAGTAAATGGAGGTCGGAGGTTTGCGGGGTGTCGGGGAGCACATGCTGTGGTTTCGGTGCTGATTCCTGTTGTTCGCTCAGGCCGTTTGCAGACAGGTGTGGAGGATTGTCAGGCAGGTTCTGTAGCTTTAGAACTGCTTTTTGTTGTTCGATGAGGCATTCATCCCCCCCCTGAGGTAGGTCTCCTGACCTACGAGTGAGGGCATCCGGTTTCCCACCAGCTTTGCCAGGGCGGTAGACAATTTTGAAATTGAAACGGGAGAGGTACTCGGCCCACCGAGTCTGGCGTCGGTTGAGGAGTTTTGTAGACATGAAATTCTCCAGGTTTTTGTGGTCACTCAGGACTTGGATGGGGTGCAATGCGCCCTCTAACTCAGGTCGCCATTCTTCAAAGGCGCGGATGATAGCCATGAGTTCCGTGTCATAGATTTCATAGTTGCACTCTGTGGGGGTGTGTTTTTTGGAGAAGAAGGCAATCGGATGCAGGAGTCCCTCATCGTCATACTGGGATAGCACACCAGCCGAGACGTAGTCAGAGGCATCGGTTTCAACGATAATTTTGCGGTCATAGTCGAAATGTCGGAGGATGGGGGCACTAGTGAATGGTTGCTTGAGGGTTTGGAAAGATTGTGAACATTCATTTGACCAAAGGAAATGCATAAGTTTCCGAGTCAGGCGAGTCATTGGGGCCACAATATCACTATAGCCTCTTATAAATCGTCGATAAAAGTTGCTGAATCCCAGGAATGATTACACATCTTTGACATTTCGTGGTTCTGGCCATTCTTGTATAGTTGCCACTTTCACTGGGTCCATCTTTGTTCCGCTGGTTGAGATGATAAAGCCAAGGTACTTGACTTCCTGTTGATGGAATTCGCACTTCTCAGGTTTAAGGTGAAGGCCCGCTTCGGATAATGCCTCCAATATTTTCAGGACATGTTTCCTATGTTCCTCGAGATTATCACTATAAATCAGGATGTCATCGAGATAGGCTGTAACAAATACATCCAGGTATGGTCTCAAGACATCATTCATGAAGTGCTGGAAGCTAGCGGGTGCATTGGTTAGGCCAAACGGCATCACCAGAGACTCAAACAAGCCATACCGGGTTCTAAACGCGGTTTTCCACTCTTCCCCTTCGGCCATTCTAACTAAGTTGTATGCTCCGCAGATATCAAGCTTGGTGAAGTATTTGGCTTTTTGTAGGCGTAAGAGTGTTTCATGTAGCAATGGTAGGCGGTAACGATTCTTGATTGTTCCCTCATTTAGACCCCGATAATCGACACATAGGCGTAGAGATCCATCCACTTTTTTGACAAATAGGATGGGTGCACCAGCTGGGGAGGAGGATGCATGGATAAACCCTTGGGAGAGGTTTTCTTCCAGCCATTTTCGCAGTGCTTCTAGTTCTGTTCTAGACAAGGAGTAGATAGGTCCAAAGGGTGGTGTGAACCCCTCTTTTAGTGGGATACGGTGATCATATGGGTGGTGTGGTGGTAATTTATTGGCTTCCTTTTCGGAGAACAGAGGGAGGAACTTATGATATTCCGGGGGTATGATGTCGGTGATCTTGCTTTCGTCCTTCCCTTTGTCCAGGGCCTTGTTGATTTCGTATAGTGAAATGGCATTGATTTGGAGTCGATTCCATTTCGCTTGTCAGGTTAGAGGTTCAGGTCCTATCATGGCGATGCTGAGGGGGGTGGCATTCCCTGTGAGATGTTCCGGGGCCTGCTCACTGGTACCCCGGACCGTTACTGCCCTATCATTGCAGTGGGCTAGACAGTACTGGGACCCAAAGGTCACGAGGTTCGATGCAAAGCGGATTGTGACATCATGTTGTTTAAGCCAGGGAATGCCTAATATGATTTGGTAGTGGCCCAGTTTTGTAACAAACATGGGAAGTCTTTCCCGGTGCTCATGAATGTTGAGTTGAGCTTCCACCATATGGGTGATATCACCTGAGGAGATCTTTCGTCCATCGATGACTTCTAGGGCACAGGGTGTCTTCAGGGGGCATGGTGATAATTGGTGACGATTGGCGAAATCCTGGTCTATGAATGCATAGCCTGTTGCCCCACAGTCGATCAGGGCATGGGTAGGGATTTCTTTGTGTTTGCGGGATAGAGTACATGTCATGATGAGATGGTTTCCATCCATTGAACCTTCTTCGATGGCTACATCTTTCACTGCAGTGCTAGAGATAGAAAATATATTTGCTAACACAGGGGACAAGACAGTGGAACCACCAGGGAGAGGGCCATCATCCTCTTCCTGGCTTACACATTTCCCGACTGGGGGTTAGGGGTAGAGCTTTCGGACAACTGAGGTTGGCCCGTCTTGGCTACAGCACCACGCAGGTAGCAGACTGATGTCTTAGGTTTGTTCGGGCAATCCCTCGCCATGTGGTTGAAACTGCCGCAGTACAGGCAGCGGTTTTCGTCGATCCTTTTCTGTTTTTCCTCGGGGGATAATCGGCGTCGGGCAGCTGAAAGGTCCATGGGCGCAGGCCCAAAATGCCCGCTGCCACTGCTGGTAGGGTGAGGGGCATGCTGGGCAGGGTTCGGGGACGTGTTGCGGGTGGTCGGCGTTGTGGCAGGTTTGGTTTGGCCGGAGGAGCAGTGGGTTTCCACTTTGCGCGCGCGGTATTGCATGTCCTGCTTTTTCATGAGCGCGATGTAGTGGGACCAGTCCTCGGGGAGATCCTGTGTGCTCAGGATGTCTTTGAGTTCTTCACACAGGCCGCAGTGTAAGGCCACATGCTTCGCCGCGTCATTCCAATCGAGATCTGCAATCAAGCGTTGGAACTCGGCATAGTACGTGACGAATTCTCGGTTGCCTTGCCGCAATTTGGCGAGTGCCCATTCTGCGGTATTCACGCAATCGGGGTCTCTGTATGCTTCTTCAAGCGAGGTCACAAAGGCTTCAAAGTTTTCAAGGTTCACGTGGTCATCTTTCACGAGATGAATTAATTCTTCTAACGCGGCTCCTTCTAGTCTAGAGAATGCATATCGGAGCTTTGATTGCTCGTTCGGGAATTCCCCGGGGCGGTCGATGAGACGTAGGTGGAGCAGGGCCACAAAGGACCTCAACTTGCCACGGTCTTCCCCGGTGAACTTTTCGGGGTCAGTCTGCCCCTTGCGACCAGCGGGCGATGAGGTTGTAGCGACTTTTCTGAGGGCGAGGGTATGCGGGAGCTGAGCTTCGAGCTGGGTGACCCGGGCGGTCAAGGTATTTCGATCGGCGACGGCGGCATCTCACTTGAGTGCGAGGTCTTCGTTTTCAGTAGCTAAGGCGGTGAACCGGTCGGTCAGGTTCTCACTGGAATGCAGTGCGCAAGCGAGACTGACCGCGTTTTCGTAGCTAGAGTGTAGCGTGGTGTGGTCGAGGGAGTCCGCGGAAGCGGCGGCGAGGGCTTCGACGGCACGAACATGGTCGGCGATGATTCTCACAACAACGGAGGGCTGGGGGGTCGATTCGGTGGATGCGGATGCGGATTCAGACATGGTGGCGAGTTCGGTGGAGAATTGTGGTTCGACACAACGTAGTGTAACGGCGGGCAGGGACTGGGGACGGAATCCAAGGAACTCGCGACAGGGGGGGGAATGGGAACTCAGGAGCGGGAATGGGTGTGGATGGAGCGGCAATGCGGTGGAGGGGCAGGGCGTTGCAGGAGATGCGACTTTTCGTGATTCGGACGGTGGCATGACTAGGGCGGACTTAGCGCGATGAGGGCGAAGACGCGGAGACTGGACTAGGCGAGGAGAGGGCGGGGAGGCCGGCTGGGCGGGGCAGAGCAAGCGAGGACTGGGGAGCAAGAGAGAAAGAGAACGTAGTTGTATTGAGTAAGAATACAAGATGTTGCATGGGGAGGAAAGAAAGAAAGACAGAGCAGTGGGAGGCCAAGCCCCCTTATATACATAGATGCCCTTCAATACCAAAAGTCCTTCTACCCATTTCCCTTTCCTCCATACCATATAGTTCCAACAGATTTTTTCTTCACTTGACATCATAAAACATAAGCAAATAAACGAACAGACATAAAGATACATAAGCAACCATGAGAAACCATAAGCAAAGACAGGTAGGCATAATCAGGTGGCAACGTAAACAGAACATGATCAACCCAATATGCATAAGCAGATGGGTAAGCATGCATAAGTACCAATGCATAAACATGCATAAGTACCAATAGTACAGTCATTTGGTCCACGCCGTGATACAGAGCATGACTCAAAAATTGTGGGTCACTTTAGACAAGACAAAACAATTGAGTTAATTCGATGAAATTTCTGGTGGCCAAAGATGGACAAATCAATTATTGAGTATATACAAAGCTGCATGGAATGTCAAAAAGACAAAGCAGCTCGCCATCAGAAGTATGGCTTACTTCAACCCTTGGAATTACCTTATGCCCCATGGCAATCAATTGCTATGGATTTTATTACTGACCTACCAGAGTCAAGTGGATTTGACCAACTATGGGTAGTTGTCATACCCCACCTTTAAGACACATTTTAAGAATGGGGATTCTTACCAAGTAATGACTCAAGCCATGAGGGCAAGAGCCATTACTAACCTCCCTTCATCCACTTCCCGCAGGAAGTAGGATAATGGGGGGACAGGAAAAAAATTCAGTACATCATAAAGGGTCAAGGACCCGGGGTAGCCTTGGGAGGGACAGTTTCCGATCAATGGCTGAGGTTTCTAATGCCCAGCCATATCCCGAGGAACGTACCGCTGATGTTGACAAAAACCTGGAATACTTATAGCCTGGGCAACTGTGGTTCTTACTTGCCACAAGTCCAAGAGGACTACCCTCCGCCGAAAATGCTTCGCAGTATTCGAACGTTGTGCCGTGTCACACAGGACCACCCCAACAGGCAGGCATAGAAGGGGCTGGGACAAGAAAACAGGAGGAGAATGAATAAGAAGAATTGAGATCGAGGAGGACGAGTTCGCCGTATATGACTTTACACTGAGTCTGCCGGAATGGATAGAGGAAAGTCGAAGGAAGTCAAGGTCGATGATGAGGATGAAGGATTGATGGACGAGGAAAGATTGTAGGATATTTAAGAATGAATTAAATGAACACTACGACTGAGTGCCAAGTCCAAGATCAAGAATCATATGTTACCGAGGAAGCTCAGCGGAGATGATCGGAACCCGAAGGAATGATACCGAACGTCATTATGATAACACATGCGATAGCGGAGTCTAGTCGGCCGAAGGAGATAAGGATTGTTTTAGGCAATAAAGACCAATACGAGGTGCATTAACCCTGAGGCAGCCGACAATACAGGAAACCTTATCCAAAGGCAGCCTTCGATCAGCACGATATGATGAGACTTGATGCATACAGACAAACGGAAAGATAAGATGAAACGTATCGGAAGCCACAGGCGGCCCGGATGACATCTACCATGGTGGAGTGTTGGCAAGGCATACAGACGGCACAGGAAGCCGCAGCCCCAGATAAGGACGGATCAAGAGATCCGGCAAACAAAGTTGAACACTTCACCAGAGCTGACGACATATGCATGAGATGAGATATGCGCTCGAATGCCCTACGAAGGCGATATTATTAGAAATAATATATCGGCAAATGACGGGATTAGAAGCGACATATGCACGATACAGCCGAGAGGATCACCAAGTGTCATCCGATTGGTTTGGGAACATTTTGGGGTGTTTGTGCTGAAAAAATCGAAATACGGAATTTGTATGCGAAAAATATCATGATTGCATGCTCTCTACCAACGTCAACCAGTACTTGGCGTTCCGACCACTGCAACGTACCCGGTGGGTATATGACTGGGGAGCTCAAGTCAGAAAATATAAAATATCCAAAAAGCCCCCACTCGAAGAAGCGATCATCCAGCAGAAGACCCACAATTGTCCCATCAACTACGACCAAGTCCCAGAAAGATATTAGTATCTTATACTCGATTATTTACACAATACTCGAAAGACCATACAACCAAGACCCTCTTCAATACCTAAGACCCTCACTGATTGCTGTTCACACTTGGACACAATTAAGAACGACGATCTCAAAAACGCTCCCTGAGATAAGC
Source organism: Pyronema domesticum (assembly GCA_024516145.1). Taxonomy (NCBI): domain Eukaryota; kingdom Fungi; phylum Ascomycota; class Pezizomycetes; order Pezizales; family Pyronemataceae; genus Pyronema; species Pyronema domesticum. Next base: position 1,849,510 of record JAJJXL010000008.1, read on the forward strand.
AGCAGAGTTTAAGATTATAACACGTTACTACTCATTACTCCCACGAGAATCCCCAGAGAAGTAAATAATTCCCATCATTGGAATTATTGCTTCTCATTTTTTCTTTTCGGAAATCTTGAGTTACCCTACCGCCGGTCACGAGACAGCCCCCGGTTAACACTATAATCTTACTCAACGCCTCACCGAGCGTACTGAGAAACGTCCTACAAAAATTTCAGAACCACAAAACAAAAAGAACAATGCCTGAGTCCATGGAAATCGACTTCTTACCCATGCCTTCTTGGGCATTGGTTAGTACCAACACTGGTGAAATAGACAATATCCCACCTATCGAACCGATCAAGCTTCACTCCGTCCCTGAATGGGGACGCACTCTCATGAGTCAATTACACCACACGGCTGCTGAAATCAACAGTCTCCGTGGACAAATCCAGAATGATGAATCAGAAGCATACCGCATCTTTATGCAAATGCAAAATGATTATCACAAGATCGAATCCAACCTCAATCTTGCAATCTCTCAAGCCCAGCAACATGCGGCGGATGCTACAGGAGCCCACTTCAACCTCACAACAACCCAGTTTGCAGAAGTTGCTACTGCCCACATGGCCTTGAGAAGGCATGTGGAAATGATTACCATAAATGCTGCGGAAAATGAGGAACGAAGACAAAAAGTGCTCCAGGATTTTGCTCAACAAATGGAAGCAAATCGGAACATCTGGGTGGATTACCACAAGGATCAGGCAGCCAAGCAAGAAAAATTTAACAACGACTGTCAACGATGGGCCTCTGAGATGAACACCAGAGAGGCAAAGGCCACAGTAGACCAAGAAAAGGTCAAAAAGGATTTACAAAAGTTGAAACGTCTTCAGGAACAGCTACAACAGGATCACATCAATGCCTCAGCTGTTTCCCAGCAGGAACGAGAAGACATGCGACGATCATTTCAAGAAGAACTCCATGCAATTGGAGAAGAACTGAAGGTCCAATTCCAATCAGCACAACAGTCCCGCAAGGATATCGATGTACCCTCGGTCATCGATAGCATCCTAAAGCAACATGCCCAGCAGGGAAGAATTCCCCTCCCGAACAGTGATGACCCAGAGTCAGAATATGACCTCCCACGTTCCCCACAAAACGAGCAATCAGGAAGAGGCTCAATCCGAAGTAGAAGGACCACCGAATCCAGAGACAGTAGCCCACCAGGAGGAAGGATACCTCCCCCAGGGCCTCCACCTGGAGGAAGTAGCTCCAGCTCCTCCAGCTCAGACTCAGAATCAGATAGACCTAAGGATTTAGGGCAGGAGATATCAAGACTCATTCGTGCCCTACGGAAGAAGGACAAAAAGAATCGCATCACCAAGCGACCAGAAGCAATTGTTCTAGGAAAAGCTCCCAAGATGAAGGAACCAGAGGTTTTCGATGGGGATAGAGAAAATTACATCCCATGGATGAAAGCAGTCAAGGAATATATGACTGTGCGATCTATCGACTTTAATACCGATGCAACCCGAATCCACTGGTTGGGCTGCCTCCTAAAAGGAGATGCCCGGCAATGGCACCAAAACCGTGTCGATACTACTGAGAAGGAATTACGCCCTGACACCTGGCCCTCATACACTGCAGCAATGGACCACTATTTCCGTGACCCCCACCAGAAGCGCAACTACACCAACAAGATGGCCAGGTTGCATTGGAAGTACAAACCTGGATGTCATAAGACTGGCCTCCCAGCAGATCAATGGGGAATCAGGATGGCCATCTACCAAGAGAAGGCCCAAGTTGAAGGAGAGGTCCTGAGAGAAATTTACGATCAGGCATTCCCGGAGGATCTGGCCTGCCAGGCATGGACAGATGTTCAAGACTTGGATGACCCAAAATATGAGTGTTTCAAGGCCAGACTCATCAAGCTTGCAACCGCGAAAGAAGAACATCGGAACATGCATAAAAAGCCACTGCTCCACATTTATCAGGCCTCCTCCGAACCTAAACAGGAGAAGTAAAAGCGAAAGCGAGATGAAGACAAAAAATCCAACCGTGGTAAAACTAAAGAGACCACTCGCACACCCAAGGGCGACCGAGAAAGGAAATTCCAAAACAACCGCGAAGCATTGGCTGGGGTCCCCCAGGCTGAAATCGACCAACACAAAGCAGACAAGGCCTCCTGCTGGCGCTGTGGCCGTAACAGCCACCATACTTTAGAATGCTTTGCGAAAAAGACTTCAAAGGGAACTGAATTAGTTGCCACAGTAGCAGCTGTCACAAAAAAGGCTAAACGCCAACGACCTTCAGAAGACTCAGATGATGATGAGGATGCTGCCAAGGAACCAGTAACCAAGCGGCTGAAGAATGTTGCCACTGTAACCCAGACAGTATCAGAACCAGACCCAAAGCCAGCAAAAAGATGTTGGGAAGTAGAGACCTCAGACCTCTCGGATTTAAACTAGGAAAGCCTCGTAAGATACGCAGAGGCATCCAAGAAGAAGAAGACGTATCAGGTTCTCAGAGGATATCAGTGGCTGGAGTCAAACGTACGAAAAACCAAGAACACCAAAAACAATTCAAAAAATCAAAACCTAATAAAAAAGAACCCGAGACAAAACTGCAGTTGGCCAACAACAGGCCACCCCGAGTTGGTTCCAGGCCAATCGTCCAAATGCATCTTTCAGTACCCGGACAAAAAACACAGAGTGTCCAAGTGATGTTCGACACCGGTGCAGCCATACCCATCATCAGCTCCAAATTTATCAAGGCAAATAACCTACCAATGATCACTCGCGATACCCCTCTACAAATTAATGGGGCAGATGGTCGCCCCTTATCAGGTGCTGGGGAAGCATTTACACATTCCTTGCTGCTTCAGTACAAATACCACTACACCAGAGAAACCTTTGAGGTTATGCCTCTAGAATCAGGTACCGACATAATCTTACCTTGCTGGTGGATGGCAAAACACCAACCCAACAAGTTTTGGGGAAAACCACAAGACATCACCTTAGACTCCGAATTCTGTAAACAACACTGCACCAAAGCCGCAGCACAAGAATTCTCCCTCACGATGGACAAAGACATTCTACACCACTATGATGCAACAGTAATTGGGTATATTGCATCAGTCAACTCAGACACAAATGAGGTAGACCCAGCTACAGTGGTACCTCAAAAGTTCCGACAATATGTCGAAGTCCTAGGCAAGGAGCTTGCAGATAAGCTCCCTGATCACAAACCCTACGATCATGCAATAGATCTGAAGGAGGGTGAACAACCACCATGGGGACCAATGTACCCCCTCAATGAAACCGAATTACAAGCTCTGCGGGATTATCACAAGGAAATGTTGGAATTAGGAAAAATGCGCCCATCGAAATCACCAGCTGCAGCACCAATCATCTTCGTCCCAAAGGCCCATGGCCGAGGCCTCAGATTGTGCGTCGATTATCGCGGCTTGAATAAAGTCACCATTGCCAACAGATATCCCCTACCGATCATGTCCGAACTCCAAGATAGGGTCAGAGGTGCGAAAATATTCACCAAGATTGACCTCAAAAATGGATACAACTTGATTAGGATCAAACCAGGAGATGAATGGAAAACGGCATTTAAAACATGGTATGGACTATATGAATACACCGTTATGCCCTTTGGGTTATCCAATGCCCCCGCAACCTTCCAGAATATGATGAACCACATTTTTCGAGACTTGCTGGACCAAGGATTGATTGTATACTTGGACGACATCCTGATCTATGCCGAAACAGAAGAAGAACATGACCGCATTGTCATGGAAGTGTTGAAACGTCTAGCAGAGAATGGGCTAGCCATATCCCAGGACAAATGTTTTTGGTCAACCAACCGAGTCGACTTCTTGGGGTATGTTATCTCAAAGGATGGTATCGAAATGGCCCAAGACAAAGTTCAATGCATTCGGGATTGGGAACGACCAAGAAGTCTAAGGGATGTACTGTCATTTATTGGCTTTGCGAATTTTTATAGACGATTTATCAGAGAATTCTCAAAAATCGCTAAACCCCTCAGTGATTCAACAAAAGGGTCACCAAAAGACTGGATCTGGACAGATGCGATGACACAAGCATTCGAGCAACTAAAACACTGCTTTACGACTGCACCTATCCTTACACACTTCAACCCACAACAAGAATGCATCGTCGAGGCAGATGCATCTGACTTTGCACTGGGTGGCACATTGTCACAAAATGCAGAGGACAAAAAACTACACCCAGTTGCCTTCCACTCCAGAAAGTTCTCACCAGCCGAAATCAACTACGAAATTCATGACAAGGAATTACTGGCAATAGTTGATTGTTTTAAGACATGGCGAAGATATTTGGAAGGATCACTTCACATGGTCCAGGTATTTACCGACCACAACAACCTTGAGTATTTCATGACAACCAAGGTTCTCAACAGAAGGCAGGCATGCTGGGCTCAGGAACTGGCCGGCGTGGACTTCAAAAGTTTTATAGGAAAGGAACAAGTAATGGCAAGCCAGATGCATTATCAAGGCGCCCGGAGTATCGCCCTGAAAAGGGGGGAGGTGGAAACCAGCCAATACAGACTGTTTTGCATGAAAAACACTTCGACACAATCTCAGCAATCAGTACTGGAGGAGAAGGAATGGTGTTCTGTTGCTCAGCAGTTCAGCTGGCTTATCTGGCATCATCAGTATCAAAATGGACAAAGGAATTTGAGCAGGAAGTAAGAGAGGCAGGACAACAGGATGCAGCATACTACCAGGCCTTAGAGGAACTGAGCGGAAGCACACAAAAAGTAGAAGGAAAGGAAAGGATTTTAGAACTACAGGATGGATTACTATATCGCAAGGGATTGCTTTGGGTCCCTGAGAATGCACGACATGTGATTTTACATACCGAGCACAACAGCGCAGTAGCCGGACACTTCGGTCAAGACAAAACGATCGAGTTGATCCGACGCAACTTCTGGTGGCCTAAGATGGACCAAGAAATTATTGAATATGTCAGAAGTTGTTTAGAATGTCAGAAGGATAAGGCATCACGCCACAAGCCATATGGCCTGCTCTCACCATTAGAGCTTCCATACGCACCATGGACATCAATTGCCATGGACTTCATCACAGACCTCCCCTTGTCTGAAGACTGTGATCAATTATGGGTCATTGTAGACAGATTTACAAAGATGGCCCACTTCATACCACTCAAGAAGAATCAAAAGACAGCGGAACACCTAGTAAAGATATTCGCCAGGGAGATATGGAGATTCCATGGCATCCCAACTGATATTATCTCAGACCGCGACTCCCGCTTTACCTCCACAGAATGGAAACAATTCCTTGGTATACTGGGGATACGACCACGAATGAGCACATCCTTTGATCCACAAACAGATGGCCAAACAGAAAGGATCAACCAGACAATTGAGGCATACCTACAGTCATTCACAAATTATGAGATGGATGATTGGGTTGGACTCCTACCCATGGCTGAATTTGCCTACAACAATTCGGTAACCCAAGCCCCTGGCATGTCACCCTTCTTCGCCAACTATGGCCGACACCCAGGTTGCACCAATCCAAGTACAATACCAACTAGCGAGGATACTCAGGATGGATACATCAACCACATCCTTTCAGTTCAAAGTCTAGTTACGAAGAACCTAAAAGCAACCAAGGAAAGAATGAAGAAGTATGCAGACAACAAACGCAAGGATGCCCCCGAATTCAAAGTTGGGGACCTGGTTATGCTGGATGGAAGGAACATCCAGACAAGACGGCCGAAACATAAACTCGATCACAAAAAGCATGGACCCTTTGCGATAGAGAAAGTAATCTCGCCAACAGCCATGCGACTATCCCTACCAAGAAAGTGGAAGATACATAACACCTTCCATGTTTCCTTACTCGAACCATACAACAATGGGACCAGACCTCCGCCTGATTTATTAAAGATTATTGATGAATGCGATGACATCGAGGGCAATGAGGAATGGGAGATAGAAGAAATATTATCGAGTAGGAAAGTCAAGGGGAAAGTCCTTTACCGAGTCAGATGGAAAGGATATCCACTTAAGAAAGATCATACGGAAGAACCATATGAATGTTTCATAGTAGGTGGCCTGCAGTCACTCCGAGAGTTCCACTCAAGGAATCCAGGCATGCCGAGGGACCAACGTGTTTAGACAATCGACTATCTCAAGATACCTTTCCTCACTGAGGTTTTAATGGTCTTGGGATAGAAAACATGTTGGTGGATGAAGGGGTTGGAGGACTTCATCAAAAAATCCCGTTTCATAATCTTATCACTATGAACTCATAAGTCAGGAGTCTGAGTTAATGATTTCGGGTCGAAATCTTATAAGGGGGGAGGTAGTGTCATACCCCACCTTTAAGACACATTTTAAGATTGGGGATTCTTACCAAGTAATGACTCAAGCCATGAGGGCAAGAGCCATTACTAACCTCCCTTCATCCACTTCCCGCAGGAAGTAAGATAATGGGGGGCCAGGAAAAAAAGTCAGTACATCATAAAGGGTCAAGGACCCGGGGTAGCCTCGGGAGGGACAGTTTCCGATCAATGGCTGAGGTTTCTAATGCCCAGCCATATTCCGAGGAACGTACCGCTGATGTTGACAAAAACCTGGAATACTTATAGCCTGGGCAACTGTGGTTCTTACTTGCCACAAGTCCAAGAGGACTACCCTCCACCGAAAATGCTTCGCCGTATTCGAACGTTGTGCCGTGTCACACAGGACCACCCCAACAGGCAGGCATAGAAGGGGCTGGGACAAGAAAACAGGAGGAGAATGAATAAGAAGAATTGAGATCGAGGAGGACGAGTTCGCCGTATATGACTTTACACTGAGTCTGCCAGAATGGATAGAGGAAAGTCGAAGGAAGTCAAGGTCGATGATGAGGATGAAGGATTGATGGACGAGGAAAGATTGTAGGATATTTAAGAATGAATTAAATGAACACTACGACTGAGTGCCAAGTCCAAGATCAAGAATCATATGTTACCGAGGAAGCTCAGCGGAGATGATCGGAACCCGAAGGAATGATACCGAACGTCATTATGATAACACATGCGATAGCGGAGTCTAGTCGGCCGAAGGAGATAAGGATTGTTTTAGGCAATAAAGACCAATACGAGGTGCATTAACCCTGAGGCAGCCGACACTACAGGAAACCTTATCCAAAGGCAGCCTTCGATCAGAACGATATGACGAGACTGGATGCATACAGACAAACGGAAAGATAAGATGAAACCTATCGGAAGCCACAGGCGGCCCGGATGACATCTACCATGGTGGAGTGATGGCAAGGCATACAGACGGCACAGGAAGCCGCAGCCCCAGATAAGGACGGATCAAGAGATCCGGCAAACAAAGTTGAACACTTCACCAGAGCTGACGACATATGCATGAGATGAGATATGCGCTCGAATGCCCTACGAAGGCGATATTATTAGAAATAATATATCGGCAAATGACGGGATTAGAAGTGACCAACTATGGGTAGTTGTCATACCCCACCTTTAAGACACATTTTAAGAATGGGGATTCTTACCAAGTAATGACTCAAGCCATAAGGGCAAGAGCCATTACTAACCTCCCTTCATCCACTTCCCACAGGAAGTAGGATAATGGGGGGCCAGGAAAAAAGTCAGTACATCATAAAGGGTCAAGGACCTGGGGTAGTCCTGGGAGGGACAGTTTCCAATCAATGGCTGAGGTTTCTAATGCCTAGCCATATCCTGGGGAACATACTGCTAATGTCGACAAAAACCTGGAATACTTATGGCCTGGGCGACTGTGGTTCTCACTTGCCACAAGACCAAAAGGACTACCCTCTGCCAAGAATGCTTCACTGTATTCGAACATTGTGCCATGTCACACAGGACCACCCCAACAGGCAGGCATGGAAGGGGCTGGGACAGGAAAAGGGAGAAGTATGAATAACAATTGAAATCAAGGAGGAGGAGTTGGTCGCATATGACTGAATCTGCCAGAATGAATGATAGAGGAAAGTTGAAGGAAGTCGAGGTCAATGATGAAGATAAAGGATTGATGGACAAGGAAAGATTGTAGGATATTTAAGAATGTATTAAATGAATACTACGACTGAATACCCAGTCCAAGATCAAGAATCATATGTTACCAAGGAAGCTCAGCAGAGATGGTTGGAACCCGAAGGAATGATACCGAACGTCATTATGATAACACATGCGATAGCAGAGTCTAGTTGGCCGAAGGAGATAAGGATTGTCTTAGGCAGTAAAGACCAATACGAGGTGCATTAACCCTGATGCAGCCGACAATACAGGAAACCTTATCCAAAGACAGCCTTCAATCAGCACAATATGACGAGACTAGAGGCATATAGACAAACAGAAAGATAAGATGGAACCTATCGGAAGCCACAGGTGGCCCGGATGACATCTGCCATGGTGGAGTGTTCGCAAGGCATACAGATGGCAAAGGAAGCCACAGCCCCAGATAAGCACGGATGAAGAGGATCCGGCAAACAAGTTGAACACTTCACCAGAGCTGACAACATATGCATGAGATGAGATATGTGCTGAAATGCCCTACAAAGGCGATATTATTAGACATAATATATCAGCAAACGACGGGATTCGAAGTGACATATGCATGATATGGCCGAGAGGATCACCAAGTGTCATCCAATTGGCTTGGGGAACATTTTGGAGCGTTTGCACTGAAAAAATCGAAATATGGAATTTGTATGTGAAAAATATCATGATTGCATGCTCTCTACCAACGTCAACCAGTACTTGGCATTCTGACCACCGCAACGTACCCGGTGGGTATATGAGTGGGGAGCTCAAGTCAGAAAATATAAAAGATCCAAGGAGCCCCCACTCGAAGAAGTGATCATCCAGCAGAAGACCCTCAATTGTCCCATCAACTATGACCAAGTCCCAGAAACATATTAGTACCTTATACTCAACTATTTACACAATACTCAAAAGACCATACAACCAAGACCCTCTTCAATACATAAGACCCTCACCGATTGCTGTTCACACTTGAACACAATTAAGACCAACGATCTCAAAGTCCTCCCTGAGATAAGCAGGAGAGTTTAAGATTATAACATGTTATTACTCATTATTCCCACGAGAATCCCCACAGAAGTAAATAATTCCCATCATTGGAATTATTACTTCTCATTTTTTCTTTTTGGAAGTCTTGAGTTACCTGGCCATCAGTCATGGGACAACCCCCGGTTAACACTGAAACTGAGACAGAGACAGAGGTGATGACAAGGACTGGGACAATGATGTAGAGGTTCCAAGTATTTATTCACTGAGATGAACAAATAACTGTATAAGGAGAAAAGGAAAGGAAACAGAATAGTGGGAGGACAAGCCCTCTTATATAAATAATTTCTCCTTCCATGCTGAGATGCTAAACTAGTAGGCCTCAAACCCTTAATGCTTAAAAAACTACCACAAGCCAACCTAGAACATCCTAGAACATTCCAAACAAGGGCTGCTACATGACTACTCACAAACCCTTCCATGATATCATAGTGTATATAACTTACTACTAACTGTACAGCTACACAGATAAGCCACATTGCTAATAGCCACAGCATACAGGGGTTAAACAGGACAATCAAATAAGAGAAGTGAATGTGAAAGTAAGAAAATAAGAAAGATAGGGAAGGGTGGATGTTTGAGCCATGACAGCATCCCCCTGTTTGGGCTGTACTTTGGTAAAGAAGATTCATGTGGCTTCCAGCAGTGGCCCTGATTTGTCAGGATTTTTCTCATGAAATTGGTCAACAGCTTGGCTCTCAGAGTGAAGCTCAGCAGGTTGCCATTGAGGCATATCATAACCAATCCATGTGATGAAGTATTGGAGTTTGCCATAGTATGTTCAGGAGTCCAAGATTGTTTGATGAAATATTCATCTTTGCCATCTATTTCAACTGGGGGGGGGGTGCATCAGGTCATTGTCCTGGGTATGGATCATTTGCTGCTGGTTTTAGAAGTGATACATGTTGAATGTTGTGGCACTTCACTGTGGTTGGCAGTGTCAGGTGATATGCATGTGGTGATATTTTAGCAATAACTTTGAGTGGTCCATGGGATTTGTTATGTGGTGTATGTGAAGGCCAATGGGTTTTCCAATTTTGAGCATATAACAAAACAAGATCTCTAGGCTGATAGTTTGGTGATGGTAATCAGTACCTGTTATCATGGCTCAGGAAATCCCTTCTATTCTTTGTCATTTATTTCCTATTGTCATGTTCAAGTTCCTTATTCAATCATTGTGTTTAACCCCTATGTACTGTGGCAATTAGTTGTGTGGCTTATCTGTGTGGCTGTGCACTTGGGAGCAAGTCATATACATTATGACATGATTCAAGTATCTGCCAGGGGTTGTACAGCTGTGCCCATTTGGAATTTTCTAGGAGGTTCTAGCATGGCTTATATTAGTTTGTCAAGGGTTAAGGGTTTATGGTGTACTAGTTTAGCATGTCAGCATAGAAGGAGAAAATGTATATATAAGAGGACTTGTCCTCCCAGTGTTCTGTTTCCTTTCCATTTCTCCTTACACAGTTATTTGTTCATCTCACTGAATAAATATTTGGAACCTCTATGTCCTCATCTCAGTCCTCACCCCTGCCTCTATCTCTGTTCGAGTTTCTGCCTATGACATCACTGCCTCTGTCTCTCTTGCTTTGTTCTCCTGATCCTGTCCTCTGACTTGTCTCATGATTCTAAACATGGATTATCTTCAGCTCCTGGACAACACAGCTTTAGAGATCTAATGTTGAAGATTTCTAAGAGTTCATGCCACAGTTCATGATCCTCAACAACAAGCCTACAGCCCTGAGGTTCTCTGTCCATTATCTCTTCCATGAGTGCTATTACAAGTAACTGTGTAATCAAGTACCTGCCAGCTCTACCATCTGCCCTTGATCACTGCCCTCCCTTCCTATGCTCCACAACCTCCAGTTTTATGAGTTTATCAGCCTCATACCATATCTCCTTGCCCTCAACAACACTGCTATTGTTGATGAAATTGAAATTGCCATCCAAATTGGAAAAGAAATCTCTGCACCTTGAATCACCTTTGATGACAAAACCCTCACCTAGGACCTCCACTAAGTCCAACAAACAAGTCTGACCAAGAAATTACCATGATCCTTTACCTCAATGCTGCCCATGGTAAGGAGGTCTTGGATGACCCCACTAAGATTAGAAATGTCATTGATGCCTGCTGTTATACCCCACCTTTAAGACACATTTTGAGAATGGGGATTCTTACCAAGTAATGACTCAAGCCATAAGGCAAGAGCGATGACTAACCAACCTTCATCCACTTCATGCAGGAAGTAGGATAATGGGAGGCCAGGAAAAAAGGTCAGTCTGTCATAAAGGGTTAGGAACCCAGGGCAACCCCTGAGATAGGACTGTTTCTGATCAATGACTGGGGTTCCTAATGCCCAGCCATATCCTGGGGAACATACCACTGATGTTGACAGAAACCTGGAATTCTTATAGCTTTGGCTACTGTGGTTCTTACATACCACAAGTCTGAGAGGGACTGCCCTCCATCATATGCATTCCCCCATATGCATGCTGCCATGTAATGGACCACCCCAACTGGCAGACAGAGGAGGGGCTGTGATTCAAGAAAGAGGCAGAAGGAAGGGAAGAAAAAAGTGAAATCAAGAAGAAGAAATGCACCATATATGACCAGGTCTGCTATGACTGACCATAGACAAAAGCTGGGGGACATTGGTGATGAGGATAAGGAATTGATGGATGAGGAGAACAATGTCAGTTATTCAAGAATGAATTGAATAGATGTTGAGACAGAATGCCAAGTCTGATTTGAGAAATCATATGTCACTGAGGAAGCTTAGTAGAGATGATTGGAAACCTGAAGGCATAATACTGAACATCAATAAGATAAGACAGGCAACAATGGAGTCTAGTCAGCAGAGGGAGATAAGGACTGTCATAAACAGTGAAGACCAATGCATGGTTCAATAGCCCTGAGTGTCACACCATATAATGTGTGATAATAGATTGTGTAACATGTATAACTTGAGAGAGAACATGGCAAACTTGACAGGAGAATGAATATTAAGATCAGCAATTTGGGCCAGAACCCTCAAAGCTCTGACAAATGAAGTTATGTGACTCGTGACCCCCCAAATGATACCTCATGAAGGTCCTGGCCCAAGACATCACACCTATTGAACTTCAGCATGGGAAAGATCAAGAAGGAGAAAGGGAAGTGAGTTATTTTCAAGAATTAATTTGAAGATGGTGGTCAGCAGGCAAGTGAGTGATTAATGAAATCATGAGCTTGCGATGATGCAATCTATCCAAGATTATTGTTGGAAATGACTCACATCATATCTCCTAAACTCGTTTTCAGCAGTACCATCCTGGAGGATGGTTATTGGAAGTTGGAAGTCCAAAAGTCTATAAAGAGGTCTATGTCTCCCACAGTCTCCAAGATCATCAGCATTGAAATCCTCCTCAAGCAAAGTTACCAGAACAATCCCACCAAACCTCAGAGAAGACCCCTTAAGTTTATTCTGCCTTGTGATAGATTGTTCGAATAAACTTCGTAGCTTTATCTGAGAGCAGCAATCGAATAAACGAATGAACAAAACAAAACAAATTATTGAAACCCCCTCTGCATAGCAGAAACTGTACCCATGGTCACACTATAAACTTAAGGCAATAGATACCAAGTTTATCAAATCGAAAATGAAGACGAAAAGACCCTCTTCTAGGGCAAAAGACAATCTACTACGCAAACGATCAATTATCCCACCATGTCTCAACACAGAACCACTGAGTCCCCCACTGCCAGCCAGGATGAAGATGTCCAGATGGGCAATACTGTCAACCTTTATTGACCCAAGACTTGGGAGCAGCTCGAAGGACATGGCCCATCCCCAGTTGTGCAGGCAGCATTCGTTAGCAGGGAGCAACTTCCTCCATGGTTCATCAGAATGGTGGAACATATGAATGTCACTGAGAGGGACGATCAAGGGTTGATTGATGCCCTGCAGAAGGAAGGAGTCAGAGTACAAGCAGACATAGGTCACATGAAGGCCTTGTACAAGGAAATGGTGGGAATCATGCAGAATGGCTATGATGTGGTCATCAGACAGGGCAACATCAACAAAGAAATGAACCAAGCTGCCATAGTGCATCTTGAGGCAAGCAATGAATTTGGGTCACAAGTGTGGCACACAATGGGAAACCTGGCAACTGATGTACAACAAAAACAAGTGGCAAATGAAGAAGCTGCTCAATGACTCACCACCAGAGTCCAAATAATCAATGATGTCCTTGAGGGCTTTGTGACATACCAGGCCAATTGGAACAAAAATGTTGAGAATTGGGCCTCAGAGAAAGAAGACAGTGACAAGCATTGTAATAGGCATATCAGGGCACTAGGGAAGGCTGAAGAGCAGCAGCAGTGGCGTCAGCTCGAATATGAAACCGCCCACCAACAAGAAAAGAAAGAGATAATTGATAAGGTCATCCAGGCAGTGATGGACAAGATGGCCTGAAAACAACCAATTGATGCATGATTCCTCACTGAAGCCATACAGGAGGGAGGACCCTCACCCTAGACCCTCAATGCAGCAATTGGAACAGCATTACCTCCATCCACAACCAATTCAGAATGTGGAGCTACAGCAGGGAAGGGTGGAAATGGTGGCAGACCACCAAGGCATGGGACTGGACTACCCCCCTCAGTCCCCTCAGACTCCTCCTCATCAGATGACAACTCCAGTTCTGGAAGGAGAACACTTGACAGCATCCACAGAAAGAGAAGGGAACAGAGAGAGGAAAAGGAATGAGAGGCAGATGTAAAACATTTCTTTGAATCCTTGGTTGACAGGTTGCAGGAGCCTACTCCAGCAGACCTATACAAGAAACCAAAGATGCTGGAAATGAAGGCTCCACAGATCTTCACTGGCAAGGATAAAACCCTTTTCCGAGCCTGGTAGATGTCAGTTCAGGACTACACTGAGACATACTCCTCTTCCTTCCCTGATGAGGATGCACAGGTTAAATGGGTAGGGAGTTTATTCTCCCCCAAAGCCCTCAGTTGGCATCAAGAGTGCTGAAAGGCAACCAAGAGCCAGGGGCTGAAGGACAACTGGGCTGCTTTTTCATGCGCCATCGAAACATGATTTATGGACAGAAGAGAGGTCCAGAAAGATGAACACCAAATCCGAGAACTCCAATATGAAGGAGATATCAATGACTACATTACAAAATTGGAAGACCTCAACATGTGAGTAGGGGCATCAGGCCCTATGTAAAGAGCAGTTATCTGGGATGCAATGACCCCAGAAATCAAGAAAATGGTTTACCAAACCTTCAAGGGGATCCCTAGAGATGATGATGCCATGATTCAAGCAGTAAAGGAGGCTGCATACATTGTGGAGAACATTGATGAAGAGATAAAGGGTCCCAAGAAAAGGACATTGGAGGTATGGGACAACCGTCCCCCTAAGGAAGCTGCTCGTCCTCATGAGATGCAGCAGAAGGACTGAAAGGTCAAGGAAATGAATGGGGTTAAGAAAGGTTCTTCTGCGAAAAAGTCAGACAAGCCTGCAATTTTTGCCACAGGAAGGGAAGCCTTACAGAATGTTCCTCAGAGCGAAATTGATAAACACAAAAAAGACAAAGCAGACTGTTGAAGATGTGGGTGCTCAGGTCATAAGATGTATGACTGTTATGCCAAGAAAACAGTAGGAGGAACAGAGTTGACAAGTGGAGGCAAGACAGCCTCTGCAGGAAAGAGAAAGAGGGATGATGATAAAGAAGAAGACAAAAGCAAGAGAAGCCCAAGGACAAAAAGAAGGCTAAAATGGCTGCTGCTAAGCAGGAGAATGAGGACACTGAGATGCCAGATGGTCAGCCTAGATCATGGGAGATTGAAGACAGCGAGGATTTGGAATCGGATTTTTAGAGTCCTCTAGGGAGGCACCACCCGAGGAGGAAGATATATCTGACGCACCGATACACAAGTGTGCAGGAGTCAAAATGAAGGCTATAGACAACCTCCTGTTGATCCGGACAAAGAGTTGATGAATAGACAATGGAACCTCAACCCCAGTTATGCGCTCGAATGCCCTACGAAGGCGATATTATTAGAAATAATATATCTGCAAATGACGGGATTAGAAGTGACATATGTGTGATATGGGTGAGAAGATCACCATAGGTCATCTGATTGGTTTGGGGACATTTTGGAGCATTTGCACTGGAAAAATCAAAATATGGAATTTGTATGTGAAAAATATCATGTTTGCATGCTCTCTACCAATGTCAACCAGTACTTGGCATTCTGACCACTGCAATGTACCCGGTGGGTATACAAGTGGGGAGCTCAAGTCAGAAAATATAAAATATCAAAAAGCCCCCACTCAAAGTAGCCATTCTCCAGCAAAAAGAAGCACAATCATCCCATCAACTACAACAAAGTCCCAGAAAGATATTATTACCTTATACTCAACTATTTACACAATACTTGAAAGATCTCAAAAGACCATACAACCAAGACCCTCCTCATACAATAAGACCATCACAGATTGCTGTTCACACTTGAATGCAATTATGATCGACGATCTCAAAATGCTCCCTGAGATAAGCAGGAGAGTTTAAGATTCTAGATCTCAAAATGCTCCCTGAGACAAGCAGGAGAGTTTAAGATTATTCAAAATGCTCCCGGAGATAAGCAGGAGAGTTTAAGATTATAACAATGGCTGAGTTGCCATTAGTGAGGTAAGTTCTCCCCTTTCTCCTTCCTGATCTTTCCCTTGCTGGTGGTTAATAGGTGTAACATCTTGGGCTGGGACCTTCATGAGGCCTCATTTGGGAGGTCATGAGTCCTTTGACTTTGCTTGTCAGAGCTTCTGAGGGTTCTGGCCCAAATTGCTGATCTTAACATTCATTCTCCTGTCGAGTTTGCCATGTTCTCTCTCAAGTTATACATGTTACCCAATCTATTATCACACATTGTAGGGTGTGACAGTCATAATGTTGACCCATTTCTGCAATTTCTCAGGTACCTATTGTAATGCCTCTGATAATTCCTCTTGGGTGGCAACAGCAGACATGTAGCCTATAACTAAGGCTTCTGGGTGGTCGAGTATTCTTTTGTTAACCTTGAGGGAGAATGCACTGGCTTGAGCCTTGGTGCATTTTTCTGAGCATTGTGGGCTGGTGAATGAGACATTGTTCTTTCCATCCCACAAATTGCATGGCTGGTGTTTTGTCATCCACCAATATGATCGGATATCATCGCAGTCACTATCTAGAGGTGCGACCTCAAAAGATTCCACAGCAAAGTGTTTTTTGTACTGCAATATGAAGGGGACCATAAAGAATTTGCCTGCTCCTAGAACTACTTCATTGTTGAAGTTGCGAATATGGAGAGGAGTATCTCTTTTAATTGTCAGGATTTTGAATTTCTCAACAAAACCTTCATCCAGAAGTGCTGCAGTGGACCCTGTATTGAGTAGGACTGGCACCATTTGTTGTTTGTTTTTGGACCAGATTAGAACCATACCAATGATTGATCTTGGTCCATGATGAGGTGGAACCAGGTCAATCCCCTTGATAACTCAGGCTGAGGTTCCATTATCAGTTCATTGACTTTTAGTCCTGGTTGACAGGAGGTTGTCTGAAGCTTTCCTTTTCACTCCTGCACATTTATGTACTTGTGGATCAGAACTGTCTTCCTCCTTGGGTGATGCTTCCCTGGAGGACTCTAAAAATCCAAATCCAAATCCTCACTCACTTCAATCTCCTATGACCTGGGCTGAGCATCTGGCATATCGGTGTCCTCATTATCCTGCTTAGCAGCAGCTGCAGTCTTGGCTTTCCTGATATCCTTGGGCTTCTCCTGCCCTTTCCTTTCTTCTTCGTCTTTGTCCCACTTCCTCTTACCTGCAGAGGCTGTCTTGCCTCCTCCTGACAATTATGTTCCTCCAACTGTTTTCTTGGGATAGCATTCATACATCTTGTGACCAGAATGCCCGCTTCTCCAACAGTCTGCTTTATCCTTTTTGTGTTTGTCGATTTCACTCTGAGGAACATTTTGTAGAGCCTCCCTTCTATGGCAAATATTGCAGGCTTTTCTAACTTCTTTTCCTTCTTTCCTGAAGATCCCTTGTCCTTAACCTTTCAGTTATTCTGCTGCACCTCATGAGGGTGAGCATTTGCATTGTCCTTTCGTGGCTCCCTTACTTCCAGTGTCCTCTTCTTGGGCACCTTTATCTCTTCATCAATGTTTTCCACAATGTATGCAGCTTCCTTCACTGCTTTGATCATGGCATCATTGTCTCTGTTTGTGGGCAATCTTGTCCATCACTGCATGGAAGACATTATTGATTATCTCTTTCTTCTCTTGTTGGCAGGTTGTTTCATATTCAAGTTGATGCCACTGCTGCTGCTCTTCAGCCTTGGCCAGTGCCCTGATACTCCTGTCAAGACACTTGTCACTATTTCATTCTCCTGTTGAGTTTGCTGTGTTCTCTCTCAAGTTATACATGTTACCCAATCTATTATCACACATGGTAGGGTGTGACACCACCTGTCCCCTGTTCAAGCCTCATCTCAAGGCTCTAGTTCATGCCTCTGTGATTGCACTACACCATAGCCTAGTGACTAGTGATCAAATTCCCTTTGGTATCCACATCTTCATCTTCTGATAGAGTATGCCATTCTCCATCATCAAAGGTTCTTTGATTCATTTTATTGCATCCTGATATTCTTTGTCCTATAGTCCAGCATCTCTGACCATTTTCAAGAATTCATCTGACCATCTGACTGCAGGAATAGAGGAGAGTCATGATGAAGAGACAATGAATGTTGTGCCTTCTCCACCACTGCTGATTGACAAGATACTTGGGTTTGCAAAATGCTCTTTGTGTAGGATGATTGTAATTGGCTGGTCTGCACCTCCCCCCTTTTCAGGGTGAAACTCCAGACACCTTGATAATGCATCTGGTTTCCCATTCTTAATTCCTGGTTGATAGAAAATCCTGAAATCAACACCAGTGAGCTCCTGAGCCCACCTTGCTTGGCATTGATTGAGTACTTTTGTTATTGTCAAGCACTGAAGGTTCTGGTAATCACAGTAGACTTGGACTGTATGCATTGCTCCTTCAAGATATCTTTTGCAAATTTTAAATGAGTCGACAATAGCTAATAGCTCTTTGTTGTGAATCTCATAATTAATTTCTGCTGGAGTGAATTTTCTCGAATGGAAGGCAATGGGATGCAGCTTTCCATCTTCTACTTTCTGGGATAGGACAGCTCCTAGAGCAAAATCTGAAGCATCTGTTTCAACTATGCACACCTTTCTTGGATCAAAGTGTCCAAAGATCAGGGCTTTGGTGAAACGTTGCTTGAGCTTGTGGAATTCTAGTTCCATGGCCACTGTCGATTCCCATTTCTTTGCATTGCCTTTTGTTGATTCTGTAAGGGGTCAACATATTCTTGAGAAGTCCTTAATGCATTGGTGATAAAAATTTGCAAATCCAACAAATGCTTGAGTGTCTTTCAAGGATCTTGGAGGTTCCCGTTCCAGGACAGTTTCCACTTTGTCCTTTGCCATCCCAATTCCATCTTGGCTTATGATATAACCCAGAAAGTCGACTCTGTTTTTTGCCCAAACAAACTTTTCTGCGGATATAGCTAAACCATTTTCTTCAAGTCTCTTAAGCACCTCTTTGACTAGCTCATCATGCTTTTCTTTCGTCTCTGCATAAATGAGAACATCATCAATATAGACAATCACTCCCTGATTTATCCTATCTCTAAAGATATGATTCATCATGTCTTGGAATGTTGCCAGTGCATTGGACAATCCAAATGACATGACCAAAGGTTCATAGAGACCATATTGACATCTGAAGGCAGTTTTGCACTCATTGCCTTCTTTAATTCTGATCAAATGATAACCATTCTTTAATTCCATTTTGGTGAAGAATTTTGCACCTCTCACTCTATCCTGTAATTGGGACATAAGTGGCAGAGGATAGCGATTGGCAATGGTTATCTTATTGATTCCTTGGTAATCGACACACAGCCTCAGACCTCGACCATGAGGCTTGGGTACAATGAGAATGGGAGCAGTGGCAGAAGACTTTGATGGTCGAATGTTTCCAGTCCTCAGCATTTCTTTCAACCATTCCCTAAGTGTCTCCAGCTCCACTTCATTGAATGCATAAACTGATCCCCAAGGAGGAGTTTCTCCTTCTTTTAGGTCAATTGCATGGTCGTAGGGCTTGTGGTCAGGAAGCCTGTCTGCTGCTTCCTTGGTTATGATGTTGATCTACTTTTGGAATTTCTGAGGCACTTGTTCAAGTGTATCTGATAATTCTTCCTTAGTGGTGGCAGTGGAGATGTGTCCTATAATTGAGGCCTCTGGGTGGTCGAGTACTCTTTTGTCAACCTTAAGTGGGAATGTACTAGCCTGGGCCTTGGTGCAATTTTCTGTGCAACATGGGGTAGTGAATGAGATGTTGTTCTTGTCTCCCCATAAGTTGCATGGCTGATATTTTGTCATCCACCAATATGGGAGGATCATACCACAATCGCTATCTAGAGGTACGACCTCAAAGGATTCTGCAGCAAAGTGCTTCTTGTGCTACAACATGAAAGGCACCATAAAGAATTCACCTGCTCCAGCAACTACCTCATTATTGAAGTTGCAAATTTGGAGAGGGGTGTCTCTCTTCATGGTTGGGATTTTGAATTTCTGAACAAATCCTTTGTCCAGAAGAGCTGCAGTGGATCCTGTATCAAGTAGGACTCACACCATTTGTTGTTTGGTTTTGGACCAGGTCAGAACCATAACCATGATTGGTCTGGGTCCATGATGAGGTGCAACCGGGTCTTCCCTTTGAGTAACTGGGGTTGAGGTTCCATTGTCTGTTCATCAATTCTTTGTCCTGATCCACAGGAGGTTGACCGAAGCTTTCCGTTTAACTCCTGCACACTTGTGTATTTGTGCATCAGAACTATCTTCCACCTTGGGTGACAACTCCTGTAATGGTGGGCAGGGTGCGGAATCGGAGTCCAGGGAACTTGCAGTAGGGCAAGGGCAAGAACTTGGCTGGGCAGGCTTGGCTAGGCTGGGTAAGGACAGGAGGCTTGGCTGGGCTGGGCAGAGGGGGAATACTGGGGACTAGGGATGAAGAGACGAGCAGTTGTATTGGATAAAAATACAAGACATTGCATTAAGAAAAAAGAAAGACAGAATGGTGGGAGGATAAACCTCCTTATATACATAGATTCCCTTATCCAACTTCAATACCAAATTCCCTACTATCCATTCCCCTTTCCTCCATACTGTGTAGAATTTTCCTTCACTGAAATCATAACCCATAAGCATTTAAACAAACATACATAAGCATGCATAAATAAGCAAACATAAGAAACTGTAAGCAAAACAAATGTACATAAGCCGGTGGCAATGAGAAAACCTAATCAACTGGCATTTATAAACAGAGGGATAAGCATGTATAAGTGCCAACAGTACAGCCATTTGGTCCATGCCATGACAGTATCCCCCCTCTATGGCTGCGGTCCACCAAAGCTTAGTTGAGGTTGTCTGGGAGGGGGCCCGGTTTGTTGGGGTGTTGGGCATGGAAGTCATCAATAGCCTTGAGCTTGTTGACTTCGGTTGCCCATTCCCAAGTGAGGTCATCCCATCCATGCCATTTGATTAGGTAGTGGAGTTGCCACTGGAAAATGCAGGTATTCACCACCTCCTCAACCTCATATTCTGACTTGCCATCCACAACGATGGGTTCCAGCAGGGGCAGGTGTTGGCCTGGCAGTGGGTCCCCTCGGGTAGGCTCAAGGAGGGAGACATGGAATACCAGGTGAATGTCCATAGTAGCAGGTACGTCGAGTTGGTAGGTGTACTTCCCAACTTCCTTGATCATGGTGAAGGGTCAGTGGCAGCAGTTGTCGAGCTTGTGGCAGGGGTGGTTGGTGTGCAGGTTTCGAGCATTGAGCCAGACTATGTCTCAGGGCAAGTATGACAGGGCAGCATTTGGTGGTTGTCACCATATTGGCACTGTCGGTCTTGGGCATAGGCCATCTCAGATTTCATGAAGTCATGGATTTCAGCAAGCAGGCAAGTGAGGTATTGTGCTTGGCCTTCTTGCGGGTTGTCTACTTGAAGGTCAGGTTCAGAGTCGAGCTTGGGGTGCATGCCGTAGTTCGCAAAGAAGGGTGAGAGTCCAGTAGTCTCAGAAAAGAGGTTGTTGGCAGTACATTCAGTGAGGGGTAGGTACTGGGCCCAGTCATCTTGTTGATAGTTAACATAGGCTCTTGAATACTGTTCCATAACCAAGTTGATGCATTCAGTTTGGCCATCCATTTCAGGATGGAAGGCAGTACTCAGGCGTGGCTCAATGTGGAGGGAGTTGCAGAGGTACTTCCAGAATCAGGAAGCAAATTTGGGACCTCGATCAGAGATGATGGAATCGGGTAAGCCATGTAGGTGGAAAATGTACATGACGAAGAGGTTAGCAAGTTCTTTGGCATCAACACTGGTGGAGCAAGGAACAAGATGTCTCATTTTGGTCAACCAGTCAATGACTACCCAAATCGCATCATGGCCATCCGAGGTTGGCAAGCCTGTCATGAAGTCCATGGATAGGTCATGCCATGGACATTTGGGTACTGGCAGGGGGTTCAGGATGCCGTAAGGGATGCATTGAGATGTCTTCATTCACTGGCAAACATGGCAGTTTGCTACGAATCATTCAACATCCTTCCGCAATGTGGGCCAGAAGTAACATCATCTGATGAGGTTGAAGGTCTTCACACTCCCAGGGTGTCCAGTGGCAGGGATGTCATGGTTGCTTTGGATGATTCATAGTTGTAAGGCCTCATCGGCAGGAACATAGAGCTGATGCTGGTAGTACAGGCATCTGTCATGCACATGACATTCTGAGACAGTGATGTCTAGACTGTGTTGTTTGACTTTAAAGAGTGCCATGATGATTTGTTGGGCGAAAGGGTCAGTCTGGGTAGCTTTTAGGATGTCTTGCAATAGGGCAGAGCGGGGTGTGGCCAACACGGCTTCCTACAGTTGGAGTTCATCTGGGAGGTTGTGCGGCTTGAGCACAGCTTTGTGCTGCTCGACGAGGCAGTCATCCCCTCCCTGAGGCAGGTCTCCAGACATATGGGTGAGAGAGTTGGGTTTTGCCCCAGCTTTGCCAGGCCTATACACAATTTTAAAATTAAAATGGGAGAGATATGCTGCCCAGCATGTCTGTTGGCGATTGAGCAACTTAGTGGTCATAAAATACTCGAGGTTTTTATGATCACTAAAGAGAGTTGGGTTTTGCCCCAGCTTTGCCAGGCCTATACACAATTTTAAAATTAAAATTGGAGAGATATGCTGCCCAGCATGTCTGTTGGCGATTGAGCAACTTAGTGGTCATAAAATACTCGAGGTTTTTATGATCACTAAGCACCTTGATGGAGTGGGACACACCTTCGAGCTCCGGTCACTATTCCTCAAATGTACAAACAATGGCCATCAATTCTTTGTCATAGATGTCATAATTACATTCTGCCAGGCTAGGTTTCTTGGAGAAAAAGGTGACCAGGTAGAGGATCCCTTCATCATCATACTGGCAGAGGATGCCAGTGGAGACATAATCTGAAGCCTCAGTTTCTACAATTGCTTGTCAGTCATAGTCAAAGTGATGAAGAATTGGGGCAGTGCTGAAGGCATGCTTGAGAGTGGCAAAGGAGTTGGTACAGGTGGTGTCCCAAATGAATGCAGTGTTCTTTCTTGTGAGGCAAGTTAGGGGTGCCACAATAGCACTGTAGCTTCTGATGAAGCACCGGTAGAAGTTCACAAAAGCAAGGAAGGACTGCACATCTTTGACATTCACTGGGGTCTGCCATTCCTGGATGGTGGTGACTTTTGCAGGGTCCATCTTGGTCCCATCCATTGAAGTGATGAAGCCAAGATACTTGACTTCCTGCTGGTGAAACTCGCACTTCTTGGGCTTTAGGTGAAGATCAGCATTGCACAAGGCTTGAAGAACCTTCTGGATGTGGATGCAGTGTTCATTGAGGTTGTCACTGTAGATCAACATGTTGTCAAGGTAGGCAGTAATGAATATGTCCAGGTAGGGCTGCAGGATGTCATTAATGAAGTGCTGAAAGCTGGCAGGAGCATTCATGAGTCCAAACGGCATTACTAATGATTCAAACAGTCGATAGTGGGTTCTGAATGCCATCTTCCATTCCTCCCCCTCAGCTATCCTTACCAAGTTATATACCCCTCGAATGTCCAGTTTGGTATAGAATCTCACTTTCTGCAATCATAAGAGGGTCTCGTGGAGTAGGGGCAGGGGGTACTGAGTTTTGATGGTTCCCTTGTTTAACCCTCTGTAATCCACACACAGTCTGAGGGAACCATCTCCCTTCTTCACGAAGACTATAGGCGCCCCAGTGTGAGACGAGGAAGTTCAGATGAACCCTTTGGCTAGGTTCTCATCTAGCCACTTCCGGAGAGCTTCCAACCCCATCTTTGACAGAGGGTAAATGGGACCGAAGGGCAGAGTAAAGTTGGGCTGTAGGGGGATTTGGTGATTGTAGGCTGGATGAGGGGGGAGCCTGTTGGCCTCTACTTCGGAAAACAGGTGGAGGTACTGGTAGTATTCAGACGGGATGGAGCTTGCCAGGTCAGTGACTTCTTGCTCCTCACTGGTGGACAACAGAAGCTGTATTGGTGGTTCGGGACTTGGGAGTACATTGGAGGGTTCTTCACTGGTTCCTCATATGGTCATGGCTCAGTCAATGCAGTGGGCTAGGCAATGCTAGGAGCCAAAGGTCACCAGGGTGGAGGCGAAGTGGGTGACAACATCATGCTGCTTCAGCCATGGGATACTGAGCATGATGGGATAGCATCCTACCTTCGTGACAAACATGGGAAGTTTCTCATGAGGCCCTCTATGTCCAAGCGTACCTCCATCAGGTGAGTGATGTCCCCTGAGGAGATTTTTTGACCGTCAATGACCTCGAGTACCTGGGGGGTTGTTAGGGGGCAAAGGGGTAGTTTGTGATACATGGCAAATGATCGGGCAACAAATGCATAGCCTGTCGCTCTGAAGTAGATTAGGGCATGGGTGGGGATTTTCTTGTTTTTGAAGGACAGGTCACATGTCATGACAAGGTGTCTACCATCCATTGATCATTCTTTGATGGTGGCATCTCTAATGGCACTGCTAGAAATTGATAATATTTTTGCTAACACAGATGAAGGGACAGCAGACTCGCCAGGAAGAGAGCCATCCTGCTCTTCCTGGCTTACACATTTCCCAACTTGACTACATCCTCCCCATCCTCCTCCACTCGATTGGTTACCTCAGCAGCTACTACTGACAATGAATGTGCCGGGACCTTGGGATGACTTGGAGAGTCTTGTGGCATGTGGGTGAACCCTCCACAGTACAGGCAGTGGTTTTCATCAATCCTCTTTTGGCATTCTTCTAGGGAGAGGTGTCGACGAGCCACTGACAGGTCCATGGGGGCAGGGCCAAAGTGGCTGCTCCTGTTGCTCATAGGGTGTGGGGTGTTCTGGGTCCACGCTGGGGGTGTGCCGCTGTCACACCCTATAATGTGTGATAATAGATTGGGTAACATGTATAACTTGAGAGAGAACATGGCAAACTCGACAGGAGAATGAATAATAAGATCAGCAATTAAGGCCGGAACCCTCCGATGATCTGGCAAGCGAAGTCACGTGACTCGTGACCCCCGAATAACCCCTCATGAAGGTCCCGGGCCAAGACATCGCACCTATTCAATGTCAGCATGGGAAAGATCAGGAAGGAGAAAGGGAAGGACTTACCTTAATAATGGCAACTCAGCCATGAGAGGACTGTTGGCGACGATGATGGAGAGAAGTCGATGAGGACGAACAGTACCTACTCATACATGAGGAGGTACTTAGCAACCGACAGATACCAAGAGGGCTTGCACCGGAGAAGAGCTCCATGGCATGTGCAAGGCATTACGAAATCATCATTCAACATGCCTGCATTCGGAGATAGTTGACCAAGGCAGAGTCTAGTTGGCGAGCAGGAGTGGTGCTGAGTACAAGGGTCAAGACTGCACAGCATGAGACAATGTATGAAAGCAAGGAACCCCACTCAAGGAATCTGTTCAAAGGAACCTGATATGATGTGACCTTCAGCTAGGGAACACTCCATAGGGAATTGTTGGGATTGCATTCACACACGGGTGTGGCTGCACACAGGTGAGTGCAGGTGGGGGACTCATGACATCACACGGAAAGTGCTAGAATTGCACGAGTGATAGGGCATGATCATCACCACACAAAACAATCGAGATTTCCTTAGGGAATCTATGATGATGTAGCTCAGAAGAAAAATGGCTCATTGTCATTTCCTGATGAGTTATTGCATTACGCGGTCAGACATGGATTGAATCCTGTTATGATCGCTAATCCCTTACCTTATGGGAAGGTGTGGTATCACGGCGAGGTATTTTCAAGATATAATTCGAAGATGGTGGTCAGCATGCAAGTGAGTGATTAATGCCATCATGAGCTTGCGACGATGCAATCTATCCAAGATTATTCTTGGAAATGACTCACGTCTTATCTCTTAAACTTGTTTTCAGCAGTACCATCCTGGGGGATGGTTAGACGAAGATGGAAGTCCCAAAGTCTATAAAGAGGTCTATGTCTCCTGCAGTCTCCAAGATCATCAGCAACGAAATCCTCCACAAGACAAGTTACCAGAACAATCCCACCGAACCTCAGAGAAGACACCCCTTAAGTTTATTCTGCCTTGTGATCGATAGTTCGAATAAACTTCCTAGCTTTATCTGAGAGCAACAAATGATCATCTGAAATCAATGAAACAAATTATCGAAACCCCCTCTGCATAGCAGAAACTGTGCCCAGGGTCACAGCCGTGGGGCAGGGAGGAGGTGGGTTTCGTCACAGCAGTGGGGTGGGTGCTCTCAACCTTTTGAGTATGAAATTGTTGATCCCTCCATTTCATGAGGGCTACATATTGATTCCAGTCCTCCAGGACATCCTGAGTACTATGGATGTCCCTGAGTTCTTCACAGAGACCTTAGAGAAAGCAGCTCCTTTGGCAGTGTTGTTCCAGTTGAGGTCGGAGGCTAGACATTGGAACTCAGTATAATAGGTGACAAAGTCTTGATTTCCTTGGCGAAGCTTAGTGATGGCCCGCTCAGCAGTGTTAATCTGGTCAGGGTCACCATATGATTCCTCCAGGGTGGTCACGAAATCCCCAAAGGTTTCCAGGTTGACATGGTCATTCTCTACCAGGTGGAGCATTTGTTCCAGAGTGGGTCCATCAAGTTGGGAGAAGGCATAGTGGAGTTTCAACTGTTTGTCAGGGAATTCGCCAGGTTGATCGATGAGGTGAAGATGCAGAATGGTGATGAAGGATCATAGCTTGTTATGTTCCTCCCCTGTGAAGGGTTTGGGATCAGGCTGCATCTTGCATGGGGTGGGTATGGAGGAAGTGGGAAGGTTGGCTAAGGTGAGGGTTTGGGAGAGCTGGGACTTGAGTTGGGTGACCCGGGTGGAGAGCATATTGGGGTCTACTATGGCAGCATCCCTGTTGAGGGACAGGTCTTCAATTCCAGCAGTCAGAGCTCTGAACCGATTGGTAAGGTTCTCGCTGGTGTTGAGGACACGGGCGAGGTTGACTGCTCCTTCTTAGCTTGCACGAAGGGTGGCAGGGTCGAGGGTGTTGGCGGAGGTAGTGGCCAAGGCCTTGATGGCATGGGCATGGTCCACAAGGATCCTCACGATGAGAGGAGAGTTAGGAATGGGGGCTGGCTCAGACATGGAGTGAGTTCAGTGGAGGATAACAATGAAACGTAGTGTAATGGCAGGCAGGGCATGGAATCAGAGTCCAGGGAACTTGTGGTAGGGCAAGGGCAAGAACTTGGCTGGGCAGGCTTGGCTAGGCTGGGCAAAGACAGGAGGCTTGGCTGGGCTGGGCAGAAGGGGGAATACTGGGGACTAGGGATGAACAGGGGAGTAGTTGTATTGGATAAAAATACAAGAGGATCTTCATTTATTGTGACTAGAGCTGCTACAGCTATTGCACTCCACCGCTTCATACCATAGGAAAAGGAAAACCTATAATCATCTATCTCACATATAAACAAATGAAACATTGCATCCCCATCCTTACTTAATACAAAGGAAATCAAAATTATCATCATTGTCCCTGGAAAATATAAGAAAGGAAAGACATCCCCCTTAGTACAAAGGAAATCATCAATGCTTGTATTTTGGAAAGGAAAAGATGTTTCAACTATCAAATGCCGCAAATCCCAACATTCCGAGTCCTGTGTCCATCTTTTCGTCATCTCCATCAAGTGTGGCGGTTCTGCATGCAACTGTTTTGCTGCAGCTGAGGCCGGTGTTGCGGGCGAATGTGAGAAGGGCTGAGATGCCTTGCTCATCATTAAAGAGTTTTGGTAGTGTAAAGTCATGCATTGTGTTTCGACACAATTTGTCTCGTTCAGGTGTTAGGTTGGTACAGTCGAATAAGTAGTGGTTTGAGGATATCGGGCCATTGCCACATTGGCAGTTGGTGGGGTCTTCTTGTTGCCATGGATCAGATGGTGTTCTGCCTGAGCGGATTCCGAAGAGAGCACAGGAGGTGCAGAAGGGCAATGATTGCAGGTGTTTGGGGTATTTGAAGGAGGGTTGGCAGTCTGCGAGTTCTGCTTGCCAGGCATTGAGGAAGTTTTGTTGGACCTGTGTTCATATCCATGTTTTGGTTGTGATGGTGGCCGGGCATGGTGACTGGGAGTGGGCTCTAGGTTTGGCAAGCGTATCGGCCAGTTCATTACCCGGGATTATGCAGTGGGAGGGTATCCATAATGTGCGGAGGGTCCGGCAATTGAAATGGAGTTCTTGGGCTCGGTTGAGGGCATCACGGGCAAATTGGTGGTTCAGGTCATTGTGGGCAAGTGTTTGTATCGCATGTTGGTTGTCGGTACATATATAAATTGCCGCGCAGTATGTTTTGGCGTAGTCCGGTATCAATTGTAGTCCCTCGTAGATGGCATGTAATTCGGCCTCAGCAACTTTGCATCGTGGGCCCAGGTTGCAACTTTGTGTCCGGAGGTGTTGTAGTCCAGTTGCTGTGACTTCATATGTGGCTGCTCCACATCCGACTTGTTCTGTGTCAATTTTGGAGCCATCGGAGTAGAGGAGGAGGGTGCCTGGTGGCAATGAGGATATCCAGGTATTGTGGCGTGTGGTTGGGTTGTTGTGTTTATTGGGGTGTATTGTTGTTGTGTTTTCTATTGAGAGGGGATCGGAGTTGTTGATCAGTCTTCGAGTTTGCCGGTTAGGAGGTGTTTGATTTTTCCCGGAGGAGGCTTGTGCCTGGCACCGATGTAGGGCAGTGTGGTGTTATCGGGATGCCGGCTAGGCTGTGTCCGGTTGGGAGGAAGAGGAGTCAGATAGCCAATTTTCCTGATAGGTAGTCAAGGTAGGTGTGTAGGGGGGGCAGGTGGGCGCAGTTGAGGAGGTTCGAGATCCTGGTGATGGGCGGTAGGCCAGTGGCCCATCGGGCTGCACTGTGGTATGTGGCGGCTAGAGGGTTGAGAATGCTATTATTCCCTGTCCACCAGGCAGGGGATGCCCATAGCATTTTGGGGAGGATGGCTGTAAGGATAAGGTGTCGGGCAATGTAGGTTGGTATGCCATTGCCTTTGTGTCGGAGGAAGAGTAGGGAGCTCAGTGCCGTTCTTCCCTGGGCAGCAGCTGAGGTTGCATGTAGTTTGAAGGTGAGGGATTCGTCGATGTGGACGCCGAGGTATTTGATGCTGCGGCTTGGTTGAATTGTTTTGTTGTCGATGGTGAGGGTTGGGTGGTGGGAGAGATCTTTTGCTTTGTCTTTGCTATTTCTGGGGAGGCAGTGGAGGAGTTCTGAGTTTGGTGGGGAGAAACGTAGGCCCAGGTGCTTGCCTTGTTCGATGTGC
Organism: Pyronema domesticum; assembly: GCA_024516145.1. Lineage (NCBI taxonomy): Eukaryota > Fungi > Ascomycota > Pezizomycetes > Pezizales > Pyronemataceae > Pyronema > Pyronema domesticum. The sequence goes on from JAJJXL010000008.1 coordinate 1,878,588, forward strand.
TGTTTCGATCGTTCTGTGAGGCGACGGATTGCGAAGGTGGTGGTGAGGGATGATTGGAGGAAACTTATGTCATCGACATAGGAGATGTTGAGTTCTCAGCTAGGTTGGTGTTGTACTTCGAGCATTGCATTGGCGTAAATTAGGAAGAGGATAGGTGAGGCTGGGGATCCTTGTGGCAGGCTGCAGAGGAAGGGTTTGGGTTCTTCGGTTTGCTGAGAGAAGGAAAAGGCAAGGGTATGGTTGGTTGTGAAGGCGCGGGTCCATGCACATAGGTAGGGGGGCATTCCTCATTGCGTCATAACCTGTAAGAGGAGGGTGGGGTTGGTGTTGTTGAAGGCACCTTCAATGTCATGGGCGAGGAGGGCGGGACGGTAAGGTTGTTTTCCGGGTGCTTTTTTGAAGCTGAGGTTGGCACTGATTGGTGAGAGGATTTTGAGCAGGGCATCTATGGCTGAGTGGTGGGAGCGAGCGCCCATGTGTGTTGGCGAAATGGCCAGACATTCGGTGGCCGCTTTTGCAATTCTGTTTGCAGCAATATGTTCATATATTTTGGACATGCAGGGGAGGAGGGATATCGGGCAGTAGGATTTTGGTGTGCTGTAAGATGCTTTTCTGGGTTTGGGTATGACAATGCAGGTGGCTTGTTTCCATGTGTCTGGGAAGATTTCATGTTGAAAGAGGGCATTGAAGAGGTGGGGTAGGGCTGTTGGTATGGTGTTGTGGAAATGGGCGATGAGTTGGTAGGTGATTTGGTCATCTCCAGGGGCAGATGTGTAGTTTAGGTTTCGGATGACTTTGTTGACTTCCGAGAGGGTGACTGGGGTGTGTGTAGTGATGGGGTTGTTATGTCGTGTGACGAAGCCTGGTGGGAGGGGAGTTAGGGTGTTGGTTTGTGGAGGGAAGAGTGTGTTTCGGAGGGCATCACATTTTCCTTGAAAGTCGCTTATACCATCTAGTGGGGGGAGGGGTTTATTGTGGGTGTCAGAGTGTCGGAGGCATTTCCAGATGTTTTGTGTATCGGTGTTCTGTAGTTGGTTGGTCCAATATTTTTCTTTGGCGAGTTGTACAGTTGGTTTCCATTGGTTGCGTAAGGTTATGGCTTGAAGTTTTAGGTGGTTGTTGGTTCGGTTGTTGCAATGACGTTGATCAGCTTGGTTAAGTTGTTGTCATAGTTTGTTTAGGTCAGGATGCCACCATGGGGCTTTCTTGGGTCTGGGTCTGATCCATGGTATTGCTGCATCAGTGGCATTTTTAATGATATTCATGATGTTGTTGGCTGCGCTTAGGGCGTCTTCGGCGCTACCAATGTTGCTGAGGTCTAGTTGAGTTTCCGCTATGTTTTTCCGGAAGACGGTCCAATCGGCTTTGTGCCAAGCTCGTTTGGGGGGGGTTTTAGGTATTGTTCAGTTGAGATAGATTGTGCAGATGGCATGGTCAGAGGTGGATTCAGGGTTGATTTCATGTGCAAGGATGTCTTGGGTGATGTTTCCAGTTGAGAAACATAGGTTGATTACAGAAGGGGAGCCACCATCTCGCGGGAAATGGGTTGGGTGGCTAGGTTTGTTCTGCAGGTAGAAGCCATGTGCTTCCATCCAGTCTTCAATGGTATCTGCTTCAGTTCGGTGTGATCATATCTGGTCATCGTTAAGCATGCTTGTGCCTCCCCACCAGGGGTGGTGTGCATTTAGATCTCCCATGATGATTGATGGGGAAGTGGGGTGGAATTGCGGGAGGAGGTTGGCAATCGCATGTGGTCTGCCTGGGGAATAAAAATTGTAAATGGTGAATGCAGGGCAGGTAGGGAATGAGATGCATGTTCCAAGGAAAGAATTTGAGTGGGTGAAGGTGATGTCTGCCTGCACTCTGGGGAGGCTGCCGATATACGTAGCACAAAGGGGGCGTTCTTGGACTGGGGTAAGTAGGTGGAAATCCGGGTGGGCTGGGGGTAGTTTGTTATGTTCAATGGCAGGTTCTTGTAAAAGAATGATGAGGGTATTGGGGTTTGATGCAAAGGAAGTTAACGCTGATGTTGTCGTAGCATGACCTTTTGCACAGTTCAGTATCTGTACACATGCTATTTCTGGGTCTTCGTTCATAATTGCTGTTCCATAGTCTCATCATCTGGGATCTGTGGTTCTTTGTTTCGAAGTTCTTCCATATGTTTGGTTCGTACAGGGCAGAGAGGATCATTTGCTTTGTGTGCCTGATTGCAGTTGGCACATAGGATTGGGGGGTGGGTGCATGCACCTCCTGCACGGCAAGTTGAGATTGTGCAGGGCTGATTTTTTGTGATGTGGTTTTGGGCGCAAACTGCACATTTGGGTTGGTCGGCTTTGCAGAGTTTGGGGTGGTGGCCATATCCTTGGCAGTTGTTGCATTGTGAGGCTGGATTCCAGGAGAAGTATTCGTCGATGCGGCACAGGCGCTTGCAGATGGCCAATGAGGAGGTTCCGAGGCATTTCTAGTTGATGGCTCCAATGAGGGAAACAACCAGTGTGGATGCGGATTTGTTAATGCGGCGGTCCATTGGAACAAGACAGCAGGGGTTTTGTGCAAGTTGGAGGGAGGTGTAGGTGGTTTCAATTTCGGATCGGATGGCCGAGAGGTCAGCATTGGTAGGAACATTGTGCAGGAGGAATTTGGTCCAGCATTCATTGATTCTGGTTTCGACTGGCTTGAGAGATTTTGTTGCATTGGCGATAATATGTAGGTAGGGAGCGTAGTCAGATGCTTTAGTGGTAGGGGTGGTGGTAAGCACTAAACGATTGTTGTTGGTGATTCGTGCGAGGATGAAGGGTGGTTGGGTGATATGTGGGGATCCGTTGATAACTTTGTTGATAGATTGGAGGGTTTGGTCAGCGGTGGTGGCAGTATCGGGGATGGTGGTGTCAAGAGTGATGATGACTTCCCTTTCGGTGCATGGGAATGCTTTCAGGATGATTGTTTCAGGGGTTTTCTTCTTTTTCTTGTGCTCAACTGTGGTGAAAGGTTTCTCATTTTCTGGTTTTCTTTCTTCGGCGATGAGGCGTTCAGCCCAGGAGAGTTGTTTTCCTGGTTCCTTCCAGGGCCAGATGGTGTTGGTGGAGTGTCCGGGGGTGCCAGAGGTGCCAATGTTGGTGTTCGTAAATCCCCAGACATTTTCGGGGTGAATGGGGGTTGGTTGGATGATGGAGGTGGTCAGGGCAGCAGGGGTGGCTTTGCCGGTGTTTTTGCCTTTTGGTTTATTGGTGGAGGAAGCAGTGAGTTGTGGATGCATTTTCTGCAGTTCGGAGGTGACTGCAGCTACTTGTTTTTCGAGTTCATGGATCCGATTGGTGTTGGCATTTTGGGAAGCGAGCATAGCATTTTCCATATGATCAAAGCGGGTGATGATTTGTTGCATAAGGTTGTGTTGTTCGGAGGTGCCAGTGTGGGAATCATCCTGGGGAGCAGAGGTATTTTGGCATTTGCGAGGAGCAGGGGAAAAAGTTGGCAAGATGGTGGGAATAGCAGGTGAGACGTGGTGAAAGCCGAAGATGTTTTCTGTGGCAGCTGATGGGGTGGTTGGCAGAGGAGCAGATGCTGATGGAGCAGCTGATGCTGAGCATCCAGGGGCAAACCCAGAGAAGGAGGTAATAGGTGTTTGAGACATAATGCCTCAGTCAATGAGGGGGGGTTTGTGCAACTCAGACCAGAGGATGATAGACAAGGAGAGGCAGAGACTGGAAGCAAGATTGTATTGTAGAGATAATACAAAAAATACAAGAGGATCTTCATTTATTGTGACTAAAGCTACTACAGCTATTGCACATCCATCACTACCCAGCGACACCACAGTCAGTCTGGGGTCTGACCACCCATGCAACCTATAATACAAAGTACAGGAGGTCTGGCTATGTCCCAGGCTTATCCAACAAATAAAGAAGCAAAATAAAACAAACAAACACTAACTTCATACAAAAAGGATAACCATGCACAGAAGTCAACTACCTAAGAAAAGACGTGAACCGAACAACCCATAAACCCCATGTACCTAACTATTTCCACCGATCTACATCCAGCACAGCATGGAAACACGACACCTCGTGCCGCTGCATCACCGACCACCATGGTAGGGCGGCCTTGCTGATTCCCAAAAAGTAGTCGTTAATTCCCCTAGGACTGCGGGGGAGGTGGGCGGAATTTGTGTTGCCATCCACCGGTCAAGTCCTCGGCGTATTGGACGGTCGGAACCAGTTGTAGTAGATAGCGGTAAAAGGGCCCTCAGCACGGAGGCCGAGGGAAAGAAATTTTAAGTGTTGAGCGCCGGTGCACTGCCGAAATGTAGGTGTTGTCGCCGTGTCGCAACTCCGGGAGTGGCGAGGTAAGCGAGCCAGTGTTAGAAGGCCTTCTAGCACAGTCTGCGAAAGAGCAGAGCACTGCGCACTGGCAAAGCAGGTGGTTGTTGCCCGAAGACAGGACTGTAGGGAGGAGAGCACTGGTGCACTGTCGCAGGGAGAGTGGGGCCATCGCATCGGATCGTAAGCCAGGATGATGGAGTGAGCGGAGCTGTGTTTGTTGGTCCTTGCAACAGAGTGTCCAACAAAGGAGGAATCTGTGCACAGGAGAGGCAGGTGGTGTTCCCCAAAGGGAGAAGTGTAGTGAGCAGAGCGCCGGTGCGCTGCTGCTGGAAAGCGAGGCCATTGCATCGAATCGTGAACGGAGATGAAGGAGCAAACAGAGCTGTGTTGAGGGCCATCGGTCAGAGTCTGCGAAAGAGCGGGACTCCGCGCGGAGGAGAGGCAAGTCGTGTTCCCCGGAGGGAGGAGTGTAGGGAGCAGAGTGCCAGTGCACTGCTGCTGGAAAAGTGGGGCCATTGCATTGGATCGTAGAGAGGAGCGGGGGAGCGAACGGAGCTGGATTGAGGGTCCTCGATCAGAGGCTTCTGGACGCAACAACAGAAGAGACTGAAACAGGGGGAAGCATGTAGTCGTTCCCCCGAGGGGGAGAAAAAGGTGGTGGGAAATCTTGTATTATCGGCGAAGGGGGAAAATAATACAAGAGGATCTTCATTTATTGTGACTAGAGCTACTACAGCTATTGCACTCCACCGCTTCATACACTAGGAAAAGGAAAACTTATCATCATCTATCTCACATATAAACAAACGAAACCTTGCATCCCCATCCTTACTTAATACAAAGGAAATCAAAATTATCATCATTGTCCCCGGAAAATGTAAGAAAGGAAAGACATCCCCCTTAGTACAAAGGAAATCATCAACACTTGTATTTTGGAAAGGAAAAGATGTTTCAACTATCAAATGCTGCAAATCCCAACATTCTGATTCCTGTGTCCATCTTTTCATCATCTCCATCAAGTGGGGTGGTTCTGCATGTAACTGTTTTGCTGTAGCCGAGGCCGGTGTTGCGGGCGAATGTGAGAAGGGCTGAGATGCCTTGCTGATCCTTAAAGAGTTTTGGTAGTGTAAAGTCATGCATTGTGTTTTGACGTAATTTGTCGCGTTCAGGTGTTAGGTTGGTACAGTCGAATAAGTAGTGGTGTGAGGAGATCGGGCCATTGCCACATTGGCAGTCAGTGGGGTCTTCTCGTTGCCATGGATCAGATGGTGCTCTGCCAGAGCAGATTCGGAAGAGAGCACGGGAGGTGCAGAAGGGCAATGATTGCTGGTGTTTGGGGTATTTGAAGGAGGGTTGGCCGTCCGGGAGTTCTGCTTGCCAGGCATTGAGGAAGTTTTGTCGGACCTGTGTTCGTATACATGTTTCGGTTGTGATGGTGGCCGGGCATGGTGTCTGGGAGTTGGATCCAGCTTTGGCAAGCATATCGGCCAGTTCATTACCCGGGATGTTGCAGTGGGAGGGTATCCATAATGTGTGGAGGGTCCAGCCATTGAAATGGAGTTCTTGGGCTCGGTTGAGGGCGTCATGGGCAAATTGGTGGTTCAGGTCATTGTGGGCAAGTGTTTGTATCGCAGATTGGTTGTCGGTACATATATGAATTGGCGCGCAGTATGTTTTGGGGTAGTCCAGTATCAATTGTAGTCCCTCGTAGATGGCATGTAATTCGGCATCAGCAACTTCGCATCATGGGCCCAGGTTGCAACTTTGTGTCCAAAGGTGTTGTAGTCCAGTTGCTGTGACTTCATATGTGGCTGCTCCACATCCGACTTGTTCTGTGTCAAGTTTGGAGCCATCAGAGTAGAGGAGGAGGGTGCCTGGTGGCAATGAGGATATCCAGGTATTGTGGTGTGTGGTTGGGTTGTTGTGTTTATTGGGGTGTATTGTTGTTGTGTTTTCGATTGAGAAGGGGATCGGAGTTGTTGATTGGTTTTCGAGTTTGCCGGTTAGGAGGTGTTTAATTTTTTCTCGGAGGAGGCTTGTGCCTGGCACCGATGTAGGGCAGTGTGGTGTTATTGGGATGACGGCTAGGCTGTGTCTGGTTGGGAGGAAGAGGAGTCGGATAGCAAATTTTGCTGATAGGTAGTCAAGGTAGGTGTGTAGGGGGGGCAGGTGGGCGCAGTTGAGGAGGTTCAAGATCCTGGTGCTGGGCGGTAGGCCAGTGGCCCAACAGGCTGCATTGTGGTATGTGGCGGCTAGAGGGTTGAGAATGCTATTATTCCCTGTCCACCAGGCAGGGGATGCCCATAGCATTTTGGGGAGGATGGCTGTAAGGATAAGGTGTCGGGCAATGTAGGTTGGTATGCCATTGCCTTTGTGTCAGAGGAAGAGTAGGGAGCTTTGTGCCATTCTTGCCTGGGCAGCAGCTGAGGTTGCATGTAGTTTGAAGGTGAGGGATTCGTCGATGTGGATGCCGAGGTATTTGATGCTGCGGCTTGGTTGAATTGTTTTGTTGTCGATGGTGAGGGTTGGGTGGTGGGAGAGATCTTTTGCTTTGTCTTTGCTATTTCTGGGGAGGCAGTGGAGGAGTTCTGATTTTGGTGGGGAGAAACGTAGGCCCAGGTGCTTGCCTCGTTCGATGTGGTGTTTCGATCGTTCTGTGAGGCGACGGATTGCGAAGGTGGTGGTGAGGGATGATTGGAGGAAACTTGTGTCGTCGACACAGGAGATGTTGAGTTCTTGGCTAGGTTGGTGTTGTACTTCGAGCATTGCATTGGCGTAAATTGGGAAGAGGATAGGTGAGGCTGCGGATCCTTGTGGCAGGCTGCAGAGGAAGGGTTTGGGTTCTTCGGTTTGCTGAGAGAAGGAAAAGGCAAGGGTATGGATGGTTGTGAAGGCGCGGGTCCATGCACATAGGTAGGGGGGCATTCCTCGTTGCGTCATAACCTGTAAGAGGAGGGTGGGGTTGGTGTTGTTGAAGGCACCTTCAATGTCATGGGCGAGGAGGGGGGGACGGTAAGGTTGTTTTCCGGGTACTTTTTTGAAGCTGAGGTCGGCACTGATTGGTGAGAGGATTTTGAGCAGGGCATCTATGGCTGAGTGGTGGGAGCGAGAGCCCATCTGTGTTGGCGAAATGGCCAGACATTTGGTGGCTGCTTTTGCGATTCTGTTTGCTGCAATATGTTCATATATTTTGGCCATGCAGGGGAGGAGGGATATCGGGCGGAAGGATTTTGGTGTGGTGTAAGATGCTTTTCTGGGTTTGGGTATGACAATGCAGGTGGCTTGTTTCCATGTGTCTGGGAAGATTTCGTGTCGAAAGAGGGCATTGAAGAGGTGGGGTAGGGCTGTTGGTATGGTGTTGTGGAAATGGGCGATGAGTTGGTAGGTGATTTGGTCATCTCCAGGGGCAGATGTGTAGTTTAGGTTTCGGATGACTTTGTTGACTTCCGAGAGGGTGACTGGGGTGTGTGTAGTGATGGGGTTGTTATGTCGTGTGACGAAGCCTGGTGGGAGGGGAGTTAGGGTGTTGGTTTGTGGAGGGAAGAGTGTGTTTCGGAGGGCATCACATTTTCCTTGAAAGTCGCTTATACCATCTAGTGGGGGGAGGGGTTTATTGTGGGTGTCAGAGTGTCGGAGGTATTTCCAGATGTTTTGTGTGTCGGTGTTCTGTAGTCAGTTGGTCCAATATTTTTCTTTGGTGAGTTGTACAGTTGTTTTCCATTGGTTGCGTAAGGTTATGGCTTGAAGTTTTAGGTGGTTGTTGGTTCGGTTGTTGCAATGACATCGATCAGCTTGGTTAAGTTGTCGTCGTAGTTTGTTTAGGTCGGGATGCCACCATGGGGCTTTCTTGGGTCTGGGTCTGATCCATGGTATTGCTGCGTCAGTGGCATTTTTAATGATATTCATAATGTTGTCAGCTGCGCTTAGGGCATCTTCGGTGATACCAATGTTGCTGAGGTCTAGTTGAGTTTCCGCTATGTTTTTCCGGAAGAGGGTCCAATTGGCTTTGTGCCAAGCTCGTTTGGGGGGGGTTTTAGGTATTGTTCAGTTGAGATACATTGTGCAGATGGCATGGTCAGAGGTGGATTCGGGGTTGATTTCATGTGCGAGGATGTCTTGGGTGATGTTTCCAGTTGAGAAACATAGGTCGATTACAGAAGGGGAGCCACCATTTCGCGGGAAATGGGTTGGGTGGCTAGGTTTGTTCTGCAGGTAGAAGCCATGTGCTTCCATCCAGTCTGCAATGGTATCTGCTTCAGTTCGGTGTGATCGTATCTGGTCATCGTTAAGCGTGCTTGTGCCTCCCCACCAGGGGTGGTGTGCATTTAGATCTCCCATGATGATTGATGGGGAAGTGGGGTGGAATTGCGGGAGGAGGTCGGCGATCACATGTGGTCTGCCTGGGGAATAGAAATTGTAAATGGTGAATCCAGGGCAGGTAGGGAATGAGATGCGTGTTCCAACGAAAGAATTTGAGTGGGTGAAGGTGATGTCTGCCTGCACTCCAGGGAGGCGGCACATATAGGTAGCACGAAGGGGGCGTTCTTGGACTGGGGTAAGTAGGTGGAAATCTGGGTGGGCTGGGGGTAGTTTGTTGTGTTCAATGGCAGGTTCTTGTAAAAGAATGATGAGGGTATTGGGGTTTGATGCAAAGGAAGTTAACGCTGATGTTGTTGTAGCATGACCTTTTGCACAGTTCAGCATCTGTACACATGCTATTTCTGAGTCTTCATTCATAATTGCTGTTCCATAGTCTCATCATCTGGGATCTGTGGTTCTTTGTTTTGAAGTTCTTCCATATGTTTGGTACGTACAGGGCAGAGAGGATCATTTGCTTTGTGTGCCTCATTGCAGTTGGCACATAGGATTGGGGGGTGGGTGCATGCACCTCCTGCGTGGCAAGTTGAGATTGTGCAGGGGTGATTTTTCGTGATGTGGTTTTGGGCGCAAACTGCACATTTGGGTTGGTCGGCTTTGCAGAGTTTGGGGTGGTGGCCATATCCTTGGCAGTGGTTGCATTGTGAGGCTGGATTCCAGGAGAAGTATTCGTCGATGCGGCATAGGCGGTTGCAGATGGCCAATGAGGAGGTTCCGAGGCATTTGTAGTTGATGGCTCCAATGAGGGAAACAACCAGTATGGATGCGGATTTGTTAATGCGGCAGTCCATTGGAACAAGCCAGCGGGTGTTTTGTGCAAGTTGGAGGGAGGGGTAGGTGGTTTCAATTTTGGATCGGATGGCCGAGAGGTCGGCATTGGTAGGAACATTGTGCAGGGTGAATTTGGTCCAGCATTCATTGATTCTGGTTTCGACTGGCTTGAGAGATTTTGTTTCATTGGCAATAATCTGTAGGTAGGGAGTGTAGTCAGATGCTTTAGGGGTAAGGTTGGTGGTAAGCACTAAACGATTGTTGTTGGTGATTCGTGCGAGGATGAAGGGTGGTTGGGTGATATCTGGTGATGCGTGGATAACTTTGTTGATAGATTGGAGGGTTTGGTCAGCAGTGGTGGCAGTATCGGTGATGGTGGTGTCAAGAGTGATGATGACTTCCCTTTCTGTGCGTGGGAACGCTTTTGGGATGATTGTTTCAGGGGTTTTCTTCTTTTTCTTGTGCTCAACTGTGGTGAAAGGTTTCTCATTTTCCAGTTTTCTTTCTTCGGCCATGAGGTGTTCAGCCCAGGAGAGTTGTTTTCCAGGTTCCTTCCAGGGCCAGATGGTCTTGGTGGAGGGTCCGGGGGTGCCGGAGGTGCCAATGTTGGTGTTTGTAAATCCCCAGACATTTTCGGGGTCAATGGGGGTTGGTTGGATGATGGAGGTGGTCAGGGCAGCAGGGGTGGCTTTGCCGGTGTTTTTGCCATTCGGTTTATTGGTGGAGGAAGAGGTGATTTGTTGACGCACTTTCTGCAGTTCGGAGGTGACTGCAGCTACTTGTTTTTCGAGTTCATGGATCCGATTGGTGTTGGCATTGTGGGAAGCAAGCATAGCATTTTCCATACGATCAAAGTGGGTGATGATTTGTTGCAAAAGGATGTGTTGTTCGGAGGTGCCAGTGTGGGAATCATCCTGGGGAGCAGAGGTATTTTGGCGTTTGCAAGGAGCAGGGGAACCAGTTGGCAAGATGGTGGGAATAGCAGGTGAGACATGGGGAAAGCCGAAGATGTTTTCTGTGGCAGCTGATGGGGTAGTTGGCAGAGGAGCAGATGCTGATGGAGCAGCCGATGCTGAGCATCCAGGGGCAAACCCAGAGAAGGAGGTAATAGGTGTTTGAGACATAATGCCTCAGTGAATGAGGGGGGGTCTGTGCAACTCAGACCAGAGGATGATAGACAAGGAGAGGCAGAGACTGGAAGCAAGATTGAATTGTAGAGATAATACAAAGAATACAAGAGGATCTTCATTTATTGTGACTAGAGCTACTACAGCTATTGCACATCCATCACTACCCAGCGACACCACAGTCAGTCTGGGGTCTGACCACCCGCGCAACCTATAATACAAAGTACAGGAGGTCCAGCTATGTCCCAGGCTTATCCAACAAATAAAGAAGCAAAATAAAACAAACAAACACTAACTTCGTACAAAAAAGATAACCGTGCACAGAAGTCAACTACCTAAGAAAAGACGTGAACCAAACAACCCATAAACCCCATGCACCTAACTATTTCCACCAATCTACATCCAGCACAGCATGCAAACGCGACACCTCGTGCCGCTGCATCACCGACCGCCATGGTAGGGTGGCCTTGCTGATTCCCAAAAAGTAGTCGTTAATTCCCCTAGGGCTTCGGGGGAGGTGGGCAGAATTTGTGTTGCCATCCACCGGTCAAGTCCTCAGCGTATCGGACGGTCGGAACCAGTTGTAGTAGATAGCGTTAAAAGGGCCCTCAGTACGGAGGCCGAGGGAAAGAAATTTCAAGTGTTGAGTGCCGGTGGGCTGCTGAAATGTAGGTGTTGTCGCCGTGTCGCAACTGCGGGAGTGGCGAGGTAAATGAGCCAGTGTTACAAGGCCTTCTAGCAGAGTCTCCGAAAGAGCAGAGCACAGCGCGATGGCAAAGCAGGTGGTTGTTGCCCGAAGACAGCACTGTAGGGAGGAGAGCGCCGGTGCACTGTCACATGGAGAGCGGGGCCGTCGCATCGGATCGTAAGCGAGGACGACGGAGCGAGTGGAGCTGTGTTTGTTGGTCCTTGCGACAGAGTGTCCAACAATGGAGGAATCTGTGTGAAGGAGAGGCAGGTGGTGTTCGCCGAATGGAGAAGTGTAGTGAGCAGAGCGCCGGTGCGCTGCTGCTGGAAAGCGAGGCCATTGCATTGGATCGTGAACGTATGACTACAGCTACTACAGCTATTGCACATCCATCACTACCCAGCGACACCACAGTCAGTCTGGGGTCTGACCACCCGCGTAACCTATAATACAAAGTACAGGAGGTCCGGCTATGTCCCAGGCTTATCCAACAAATAAAGAAGCAAAATAAAACAAACAAACACTAACTTCATACAGAAAGGATAACCGTGCACAGAAGTCAACTACCTAAGAAAAGACCTGAACCGAACAACCCATAAACCCCATGCACCTAACTATTTCCACCGATCTACATCCCGCGCAGCATGCAAACGTGACACCTCGTGCCGCTGCATCACCGACCGCCATGGTAGGGCGGCCTTGCTGATTCCCAAAAAGTAGTCATTAATTCCTGTAGGGCTTCAGGGGAGGTGGGCGGAATTTGTGTTGCCATCCACCGGTCAAGTCCTCGGCGTATCGGATGGTCAGAACCAGTTGTAGTAGATAGCGGTAAAAGGGCCCTCAGCACGGAGGCCAAGGGAAAGACATTTTAAGTGTTGAGCGCTGGTGCACTGCCGAAATGTAGGTGTTGTCGCCGTGTCGCAACTCCGGGAGTGGCGAGGTAAGCGAGCCAGTGTTAGAAGGCCTTCTAGCAGAGTCTGCGAAAGAGCAGAGCACTGCATGATGGCAAAGCAGGTGGTTGTTGCCCGAAGACAGGACTGTAGGGAGGAGAGCGCTGGTGTGCTGTCACGGGGAGAGCGGGGCCGTCGCATCAGATCGTAAGTGAGGACAATGGAGCGAGCGGAGCTGTTTTTGTTGGTCCTTGCGACAGAGTGTCCAACAAAGGAGGAATCTGTGCAAAGGAGAGGCAGGTGGTGTTCCCCGAAGGGAGAAGTGTAGTGAGCAGAGCGCCGGTACACTGCTGCTGGAAAGCGAGGCCATTGCATCAGATCGTGTATGGAGACGAAGGAGCAAATGGAGCTCTGTTGAGGGCCATCGGTCAGAGTCTGCGAAAGAGCGGGACTCCGCGTGGAGGAGAGGCAAGTGGTGTTCCCCGGAGGGAGGAGTGTATGGAGCAGAGTGCCAGTGCACTGCTGCTGGAAAAGCGGGGCCGTCGCATCGGATGGTAGAGAGGAGCAGGGGAGCAAATGGAGCTGGATTGAGGGTCCTCGATCAGAGGCTTCTGGACGCAACAACAGAAGAGACTGAAATAGGGGGAGAAACAAGTGGTGGGAAATCTTGTATTATCGGCGAAGGGGGAAAATAATACAAGACATTGCATGAAGAAGAAAGAAAAGAAAGACAGAATGGTGGGAGGATAAACCTCCTTATATACATAGATTCCCTTATCCAACTTCAATACCAAATTCCCTACTATCCATTTCCCTTTCCTCCATACTGCGTAGAATTTTCCTTCACTTACATCATAACCCGTAAGCATTTAAACAAACATACATAAGCATGCATACATAAGCAAACATAAGAAACCATAAGCAAAGAAATGAACATAAGCAGGTGGCAATGAGCAAACATAATCAACTGGCATGTATAAACAAAGGGATAAGCATGCATAAGTGCCAACGGTACATCCATCTGCTCCATGCCGTGACAATGAGTGCTCTTAAAGATACATTTTGTCCTTCCACCGAACTGAATGGAAAGCCCTAGTATGTCTTGGAACCCCTTAGAATAAATGCATCTGATAGCCACCATGTTACAGGGCAGGATGGGGGGACAGAGTCCAGGGAACTCAACATGGGACTAGACTGGGGATTGTGTAGCATGGATAACTAAGCAAGACAAGACACGATGCATCAGACATGTATTCACATGATGATAGAGTAGATGGCTAGGGACCAGACTCCAGGATGGGACCAAGGAGTGGAGATCTCAGCTTAGGATGTAGGGCATTTTGAATGGAGCACATTGGATCAGATGGGGACTTAGTTAGCAGGATAGGTCAGGTGTATGGGCATTTGACTGGGATTACATGGAACAAGACTCAGGGAACAGGGGCAGTGGTAGAAGCCGAACAGGGAAAGCATGATCATGAGAGGTACAGAATGAATTATTCATGGGGCAGGACAGGATGGTCAGGTGAAAACTGGACAGTATATACTATGGTCCCTTCCCAATCATCAAGAAGGTAAGCAAGTATGCTTATCAACTCCATGTCCCCCCATAATAGACATCCATTGAGTTTGTCATGTCTCTCTGTTGGACCCTGCATGCAATAACCCCGTACCTGGCCAAATCATACCTGCCCCTGAAGCTGTCATAGTTGAAGGTAAACAGGAATATGAAGTAGCAGAAGTCCAGGATAGTCAGATGTTCACATGTCAACTCCAGTACCTTACCAAGTGGCATGGATGGGATATTCTAACCTGGCATTAGCAGTCATAGTGGAGACAAATGCACTGACTCATCAGAGGATGACAGTGAGTCATGACTCTTCTGAGCCACATCATCATAGATTCCCTAAGATATCTTGATTGCTCTGCTTGCAAGGTATTACCTTGTGGCAACATATGATATCATGCAGGCACCCATGCCCTACCAGATTATGCCATCCTGGCACATTCCTCATGATGACACAAATGCCTCATCTGCACTCACCTGTGCACAGCCACACCCTGGTGTGAGTGCAAATGCTGGCAGGCTTTCCAGTTGGTTGTCTAGCCAAAGGTCATGTTATATCGGTTCCTCTGAACAGGTTCCCTGAGTGGGGGTCCTTGCTGTCATACATTGACTGATGCAATGCAGTCTTGAACCTTGTACACAGCCCCACTCCTGTTTGATGACTAGACTCTCCCTTTCCATTCAGCTGACTGATTACCAACTAGGTATTCTGGATAATGATCCTACAGGGCCTTGTGTATCCCTTGGAGTTCTCCTCCAATGCAAGCCCTCTGGTATATGTTGGGCACCAAGTACTTCCTCACATATATGGGGTGTTGTCCTGCCATTGTTGTCTTCTCTCCATCATTGTGACTGTAGTCTTCACTTGGGTAAGTTGACACCCATGAGGTAAGTCATTCCCTTCTCCTCCCTTGTTATCTCTGACTGACATTTGAATACAGGTGTGATGTCAGAGGCTAGGATCCTCATGAGGTCCCATTGATAAGTCATGAATCACATGATGTGGCTGGTCATTGCTCCTCTGGGGGTAGAGGCCCCAATCTCGAATCCTGATCTTCATTCTCCTGTTGAGTTTGCCATGTTCTCTCTCAAGTTATACATGTTACCCAATCCATTATCACATGTTGTAGGGTGTGACATCACTCCCCATGCCTGTTGTTCACCATCTTTTAGATCTATTGTATTATCATAGGGTTTGTGGTTGGAGAGCTTATCTGTGAGCTCCTTGCCTAAGACTTTGATGTCCTGTTGGAATGTTTTGGGTACAATGGTAGTGGGATCAACCTCAGCCATGTCAGGGTTGACTGAGGTGACATAGCCAATCACTGTCACATCAGAATGGTGTAGGATATCTTTATCCTTTGTGAGGGAGAATTCTTGAGCCACTGCCTTAGTGCAGTGTTGTTTGCAGAATTCAGAATCCCGAGTGATATCTTCTGGTTTTCCCCAGAACTTGTTTGGTTGGTGTTTCAACATGCACCAAGAGGGAAGGATTATGTCTGTTTCTCATTGCAAAGGACAGATGTTTGGATTTGCCTCCATTTCCTGGGTAAAGTCCTGAAGCAATTTTTGTCTTCATTCCTCATTCTCAGTGGTATTTATGGTAATTGTTTTGACATGCCTCCTGCAGGCCATCTGGGTGGAGGCAACCTCTCTAAACTGAGTTGTCATGAGGTTCAAGTGGGCCCCTATAGCATCTGCTGCATGCTGCTGGGCCTAAGTGATGGTGAGGTTCAGGTTCAATTTGATCTTGCAATAATTGTTTTGCATCTGCATGAAGATGCAGTATGCTTCTCTTTCATTGCCCTCAATTTAGCCATGGAGACTGTTGATTTCAACTGTGGTATGATGTAGTTAGTTCATGAGGTTGTGCCCCCATTTGGGAATTGAGTGGAGTTTGATGGACTCAATAGGCAGGATATTATTTGATCTGCCATTGTTGTTGCTGACCAATGCCCAGGAAGGCATAGGTAGCATATCAATTTGCATTGGTTCTGGCATTTTTATTTCAGTTTCTGGTTCTTTATCTCTTGGGTGACATCTCTGGATGTGCTTGATGAGGCATTGAGTAAGATCATAGTGTGAACCAGGGGTAGTCTCATGACTGATGGCAGGGTAACTGAAGATTTCTGAAAAGAAAAATTGAGAAGTAATGATTCCATTGATGGGAATTATTTACTTCTCTGGGGATTCCCTCAAAGTTAATGAATAGTAACTTGTTATAATCTTAAACTTTCCTGCTTATCTCAGTGAGCATTCAAGCTTGTCAATCATGATTATATTCAAGTGTGAACAGCAATCTGTGAGGGTCTTGTTGATTGAGGAGGGTCTTGGTTCTATGGTCTTGTAGGTCTGCCAAGTATTGTAAATAGTCAAGTGTAAGGTACTAATATCTTTCTAGGACTTGATTGTATTTGACAGGATGATTGTAGATTGTTTGCTGGATGATGGCTTCTTTGAGTGAGGGCTTTTCAATATTTTATTTTTTCTGACTGGAGATCCCCTCTCATATACTCACCAGGTCCATTGTGGTGGTTGGAATACCAATTACTGGTTGACATTCATAGAGAGCATGCAAACATGATATTTTGCACATACAAATTCTGTATTTTGAATTTATGGATGCAGACACTCTAAAATGTCCCCAAACCAATTGGATGATGCCTGGTGATCCTTTCAACTGACTCATACATAAGTTACCAATCATTTGTCAATATTTTATGGCTAATAATACTGCCTCCATAGGGCATTTGAGTACATATCACATCTCATATGTGCATCATCAGCTTTGGTGAAGTGTTGATCATTATTTGCTAGATTTCCTGGTCTGTTCTTATCCGGGGCTGTAGCTTCCTTTACCATCTGTATGCTTTGCAAACGTTCTACCATGGTAGATGTCATCTAGGCCTCCTGTGGCTTCCAATAGGATCCAACTTCTATATCCATTGGTCCATATGCTTTCAGTCATATCATATAATGCTATTTGAAGGTTATCTTTCAAATAAGGTTTCCTGTCTTGTCGGCTGCCTCAGTGTGACCCTGGGCACAGTTTCTGCTATGCAGAGGGGGTTTCGATAATTCATTTCATTTTGTTCATTTGTTTATTTGATTGGTGCTCTTAGATAAAGCTACGAAGTTTATTTGAACTATCTATGACAAGGCAGAATAAACTTAAGGGGTCTTCTCTGAGGTTTGGTGGGATTGTTCTGGTAACTTTGCTTGAGGAGGATCTCGATGCTGATGATCTTGAAGACTGTGGGAGACATAGACCTCTTTATAGACTTTTGGACTTCCAACTTCATCTAAACATTCTCCAGGATGGTACTGCTGAAAACAAGTTTAGGCGATATGACGTGAGTTATTTCCAACAATAATCTTGGATAGATTGCATCATCGCAAGCTCATGATTTCATTAATCACTGACTTGCATGCTGACCACCATCTTCGAATTAATTCTGGAAAATAACTCACCATGATACCACACCTTCCCATAAGGTAAGGGATTAGCAATCACAACAGGAAACAATCCCCGTCGGACTGCATAATGCATTAACTCAAAATAGAATGACAATGAGCCATTTTTTTTCTGAGCCGCATCATCATAGATTCCCTAAGGAAATCTTGATTGCTTGTGTGGTGACACTCATGCCCTATCACTCATGCCATTCTACCATATTGCATGTGATGTCATGAGTGCCCCACCTGCACTCACCTGTGCCCAGCCACACCCTGGTATGAAGGCAATCCCAACAATTACCTACGGAGTGTTCCCTAGCTGAAGGTCACATCATATCGGGTTCCATTGAACAGGTTCCTTGAGTGGGGTTCCTTGGTTTTGTACATTGTCTCATGCTGTGCTGTGACCCTGGGCACAGTTTCTGCTGTACGGAGGGGGTTTCGATAATTCGTTTTGTTCGTTTCCTCTAGCTGATGGTCGCTTCATATTGGGTTCCTTTGAACAGGTTCCTTGAGTGGGTTCCCTGCTTGATGTACATTGTCTCATGCTGTGCAGTCTTGACCCTTGTACTCAGCGCCACTCCTGTTCACCGACTAGACTCTGCCTTGGTCAACTATCTCCAAATGCAGGAATGTTGATGATGATTTCGCAATGCCTTGCACATGCCATGGAGCTCTTCTGCAGTGCAAGCCCTCTTGGTATTCGTCACTTGCTGAGCACCTCCGCATGTATAAGTAGGTACTGTTCGCCCTCATTGTCTTCTCTCCATCATCGTTGCCACCAGTCGTCCTATGGCTGAGTTGCCATTATTGAGGTAAGAGCTTCCCTTTCTTCTTCCTGATCTTTCCCATGCTGACATTCAATAGGTGTGACATCTTGGGCCAGGACCTTCATGAGGTCTCATTCAGGGGGTCACGAGTCAGCTGACTTTGCTTGTCGGAGCTTGCGAGGGTTCCGGCCTGAATTGCTGATCTTAATATTCATTCTCCTGTCGAGTTTGCCATGTTCTCTCTCAATTTATACATGTTACCCAATCCATTATCACACATTATAGGGTGTGACACCACCTCTCCCCTGTTCAAGCTTCATCCCAAAGCTCTAGTTTATGCCTCTGTGATCACACTATGCCATAGCCTAGTGACTAGTGATCAAATTTTGGATGTAGTCCTCCAGCCCCTACATCCTACTGCCAACTCGGCCTAAGGTAAAACCACATGGGAAAAAACCCTTAAGTCTTTAGTCCTTGAGTCGGTAGTCCCTCAGAGAGTTAGGGTGTTTGATATGAAATTCTCGTAATTTCTCCTGACCTCCTACTGAAGAATTGTCAAAGGGTTCTGCTGTCCAATCTTTCTTGTTCAGCCACCCAAGCCATTTCATGTGGTAGAGTACTCGATTGCCAGATTTATAACTGCTCATGACTTCATCAATATCATACTCCTTGCTCCCATCAACATCATCAGCTTCCCACAACATCTTCCTTGGATCTGGTGGAGCTCTTGTTCCAGCCTGGAATGGCTCAATCAGTGATACATGGAAACCATTATGAATTTTCCATTTGCATGGTAAAGTGAGCTGGACTGCTGATAGGGATATGACTTTCTCGACTTGAAAAGGACCATGCAACTTGTGGTCCAGCTTTTGTCATGGTCGCTGTGTTTTCATGTTGCATCCATCAAGAATTACCAAGTCTCCTACTTGGTATATTGGTGCACCCTCTCGATGTTGGTCTGCATACCTCTTCATTCGTTCTCTGCTCTTTTCCAGTGAGAGTTTTGTTTCCTCAGGAACTGTATGCATCCACTGGGCATAGGCTTTGCTGGCAGGATTGCGCACAGCAGTTGCCATTGGGTTGCTGGTATTGGGGTGAAGACTGTAATTTGCATAGAATGGAGATAGTCCTGTTGTGCTGGTCACTGAGTTGTTGTATGCAAACTCAGCCATTGGTAAAAGGTCCACCCAATTATCCATTTCATAGATGACAAAATAGCGAAGATATGCTTCAATTGTCTGGTTAAGCCATTCTGTCTGTCCAGAAGTTTGTGGGTGGAACATTGTGGACATCCTAGGCTCAATTCCCAGGGTACTGATGAAAGCCTTCCAGGTGGTACTTGTAAACCTGGAGTCTCTTTCTGACACTATGTCTGTTGGTAGGCCATGTAACTTCCAAATTTCCTTAGCAAAGATCTTAGCAAGGTCATTAGTTGTCTTGCCCTCTTTTTGCAGTGGAATGAAGTGGGCCATTTTTGTGAATCAGTTAACCACTACCCATAGTTGGTCACATCCACTTGACTCTGGTAGGTTGGTACTAAAATCCCTAGCAATTGATTGCCATGGGGCATAAGGTAATTCCAAAGGTTGGAGTAATCCATACTTGAGGTGCTGGGCTACTTTGTCTTTCTGACATTCCATGCAGCTTTGTATGTAATTGATGATTGACTGGTCCATCTTTGGCCACCAGAAGTTTCGTCAAATTAACTCAATTGTTTTGTCTTGTCCAAAGTGACCTGCAATCTTTGAGTCATGCTGTGATTCCAAGACTGTCTTTATCAAACCCTTTGGTACCCATAACTTCATTTTCCGATAGAGTATGCCATTCTCCATCATTAAAGGTTCCTTTACTTTCCTTGCTGCTTCCTGATATTCTGTGTCCTGTAGTCCAGCATCTCTAACCATTTTCAAGAATTCTTCTGACCATCTGACTGCAGGGATTGAGGAGAGTCATGATGAGGAGACAATGAATGTTGTGCCTTCCCCACCACTGCTGATTGATGAAATAGTTGCATTTGGAAAATGTTCCTTGTGAAGGATCATCATGATCGGCTGATCTTCACCTCCCCCCTTGTCAGGGCGAAACTCCTGATGCCTAGATAATGCATCTGGTTTCTCATTTTTAATCCCTGGTCGATGGAAAATCTTGAAATCAATACCCGTGAGCTCCTGAGCCCATCTTGCTTGGTATCGATTGAGTTCTTTTGTTGTTGTAAAATACTCAAGGTTTTGGTGATCACTGTAGACTTGGACTGTATGCATTGCTCCTTCAAGGTATCTTCTCCAAACATTAAAGGAGTCCACAATGGCTAATAGCTCTTTGTCATGAATCTCATAATTAATTTCTGCCAGAGTGAATTTTCTCGAATGGAAGGCAATGGGATGCAGCTTTCCATCTTCTCCTTTCTGGGA
This sequence comes from Pyronema domesticum, assembly GCA_024516145.1. NCBI lineage: Eukaryota > Fungi > Ascomycota > Pezizomycetes > Pezizales > Pyronemataceae > Pyronema > Pyronema domesticum. The sequence continues at coordinate 1,898,964 of JAJJXL010000008.1, forward strand.
TAGGATAGCTCCTAGAGCGAAATCTGAAGCATCTGTTTCGACTATGCATACCTTTCTTTCATCGAAATGTCCTAAGATAGGAGCTTTGGTGAAATGCTGCTTGAGCTCATCGAATGCTAACTCCATGGCCACTGTCCATTCCCATTTCTTCGCATCACCTTTGCTTGATTCTGTAAGGGGTTGACATATTCTTGAGAAGACCTTAATGAATTGGCAATAAAAATTTGCCAATCCAAGAAATGCTTGAGTGTCTTTTAAGGATCTTGGAGGTTCCCATTCTAGGACAGTTTCCACTTTGTCCTTTGCCATTTCGATTCCATTTTCACTTATAATATAACCCAGAAAGTCCACTCTGTTTTTTACCCAAACATACTTTTCTGGGGAAATAGCCAACCCATTTTCTTCAAGTCACTTAAGCACCTCTTTGACTAACTCATCATGCTTTTCCTCTGTTTCAGCATAAATGAGAACATCCACAATGTAGACAATCACTCCCTGATCTAACATATCTCTGAAGATATAATTCATCATGTCTTGGAATGTTGCCGGTGCATTCGATAATCCAAATGCCATAACCAAAAATTCAGAGAGGCCATATCGACATCTGAAGGCAGTTTTCCACTCATCGCCTTCTTCAATTCTGATCAAATGATAACCATTCTTTAAATCCATCTTGGTGAAGAATTTTGCACCTCTCACTCTATCCTGTAATTCTGACATAAGTGGCAGAGGATAGTGATTGGCAATGGTTATCTTATTGATTCCTCATTAATCAACACACAATCTCAGACCTCGACCATGAGGTTTAGGTACAAAGAGAATGGGGGCTGCAGTAGGAGATTTTGATGGTCTAATCTTGCCTGTCCTAAGCATTTCTTTCAACCATTCCCTCAGTGTTTCCAGTTCAACTTCATTGAGTGCATAAACTGGACCCCAAGGAGGAGTTTCTCCTTCCTTAAGATCGATGGCATGGTCATAGGGCTTGTGGTCTGGAAGTCTGTCTGCTGCTTCCTTGGTCATGATGTTGATCCATTTTCGGAATTTCTCAGGTACTTGTTCAAGTGCATCTGATAATTCCTCTTTTGTGGTGGCAGTGGAGATGTGGCCTATAATTGAGGCCTCTGGGTGGTCAAGTACTCTTTTGTGGACCTTACGTGAGAATGCACTAGCCTGAGCCTTGGTGCATTTTTGTGTGCAATGTCAGGTAGTGAATGAGATGTTGTTCTTATCTCCCAATAAGTTGCATGGCTGATGTTTTGTCATCCACCAATATGGTAGGCTAACATTGCAGTCACTATCTAGAGGTGTGACCTCAAAAGATTCTGCAGCAAAATGCTTTTTATGCTGCAACATGAAAGGAACCATAAAGAATTCACCTGCTCCTACAACTACCTCATTATTGAAGTTGCGAATTTTGAGTGGGGTGTCCCTCTTAATGGTTGGGATTTTGAATTTCTGAACAAATCCTTTGTCCAGAAGGGCTGCAGTGGATCCTGTATCAAGTAGGACTCGCACCATTCGTTGTTGGGTCTTGGACCAGGTCAGAACCATATCAATGATTGGTCTGGGTCCATGATGAGGTGGAACTGGGTCTTCCCTTTGAGTAACTGGGGTTGAGGTTCCATTGTCTATTCATCAACTCTTTGTCCGGATCAACAGGAGGTTGTCTATAGCCTTCATTTTGACTCCTGCACACTTGTGTATCGGTGCGTCAGATATATCTTCCTCCTCGGGTGGTGCCTCCCTAGAGGACTCTAAAAATCCGATTCCAAATCCTCGCTGTCTTCAATCTCCCATGATCTAGGCTGACCATCTGGCATCTCAGTGTCCTCATTCTCCTGCTTAGCAGCAGCCATTTTAGCCTTCTTTTTGTCCTTGGGCTTCTCTTGCTTTTGTCTTCTTCTTTATCATCATCCCTCTTTCTCTTTCCTGCAGAGGCTGTCTTGCCTCCACTTGTCAACTCTGTTCCTCCTACTGTTTTCTTGGCATAACAGTCATACATCTTATGACCTGAGCACCCACATCTTCAACAGTCTGCTTTGTCTTTTTTGTGTTTATCAATTTCGCTCTGAGGAACATTCTGTAAGGCTTCCCTTCCTGTGGCAAAAATTGCAGGCTTGTCTGACTTTTTCGCAGAAGAACCTTTCTTAACCCCATTCATTTCCTTGACCTTTCAGTCCTTCTGCTGCATCTCATGAGGACGAGCAGCTTCCTTAGGGGGACGGTTGTCCCATACCTCCAATGTCCTTTTCTTGGGACCCTTTATCTCTTCATCAATGTTCTCCACAATGTATGCAGCCTCCTTTACTGCTTGAATCATGGCATCATCATCTCTAGGGATCCCCTTGAAGGTTTGGTAAACCATTTTCTTGATTTCTGGGGTCATTGCATCCCAGATAACTGCTCTTTACATAGGGCCTGATGCCCCTACTCACATGTTGAGGTCTTCCAATTTTGTAATGTAGTCATTGATATCTCCTTCATATTGGAGTTCTCGGATTTGGTGTTCATCTTTCTGGACCTCTCTTCTGTCCATAAATCATGTTTCGATGGCGCATGAAAAAGCAGCCCAGTTGTCCTTCAGCCCCTGGCTCTTGGTTGCCTTTCAGCACTCTTGATGCCAACTGAGGGCTTTGGGGGAGAATAAACTCCCTACCCATTTAACCTGTGCATCCTCATCAGGGAAGGAAGAGGAGTATGTCTCAGTGTAGTCCTGAACTGACATCTACCAGGCTCGGAAAAGGGTTTTATCCTTGCCAGTGAAGATCTGTGGAGCCTTCATTTCCAGCATCTTTGGTTTCTTGTATAGGTCTGCTGGAGTAGGCTCCTGCAACCTGTCAACCAAGGATTCAAAGAAATGTTTTACATCTGCCTCTCATTCCTTTTCCTCTCTCTGTTCCCTTCTCTTTCTGTGGATGCTGTCAAGTGTTCTCCTTCCAGAACTGGAGTTGTCATCTGATGAGGAGGAGTCTGAGGGGACTGAGGGGGGTAGTCCAGTCCCATGCCTTGGTGGTCTGCCACCATTTCCACCCTTCCCTGCTGTAGCTCCACATTCTGAATTGGTTGTGGATGGAGGTAATGCTGTTCCAATTGCTGCATTGAGGGTCTAGGGTGAGGGTCCTCCCTCCTGTATGGCTTCAGTGAGGAATCATGCATCAATTGGTTGTTTTCAGGCCATCTTGTCCATCACTGCCTGGATGACCTTATCAATTATCTCTTTCTTTTCTTGTTGGTGGGCGGTTTCATATTCGAGCTGACGCCACTGCTGCTGCTCTTCAGCCTTCCCTAGTGCCCTGATATGCCTATTACAATGCTTGTCACTGTCTTCTTTCTCTGAGGCCCAATTCTCAACATTTTTGTTCCAATTGGCCTGGTATGTCACAAAGCCCTCAAGGACATCATTGATTATTTGGACTCTGGTGGTGAGTCATTGAGCAGCTTCTTCATTTGCCACTTGTTTTTGTTGTACATCAGTTGCCAGGTTTCCCATTGTGTGCCACACTTGTGACCCAAATTCATTGCTTGCCTCAAGATGCACTATGGCAGCTTGGTTCATTTCTTTGTTGATGTTGCCCTGTCTGATGACCACATCATAGCCATTCTGCATGATTCCCACCATTTCCTTGTACAAGGCCTTCATGTGACCTATGTCTGCTTGTACTCTGACTCCTTCCTTCTGCAGGGCATCAATCAACCCTTGATCGTCCCTCTCAGTGACATTCATATGTTCCACCATTCTGATGAACCATGGAGGAAGTTGCTCCCTGCTAACGAATGCTGCCTGCACAACTGGGGATGGGCCATGTCCTTCGAGCTGCTCCCAAGTCTTGGGTCAATAAAGGTTGACAGTATTGCCCATCTGGACATCTTCATCCTGGCTGGCAGTGGGGGACTCAGTGGTTCTGTGTTGAGACATGGTGGGATAATTGATCGTTTGCGTAGTAGATTGTCTTTTGCCCTAGAAGAGGGTCTTTTCGTCTTCATTTTCGATTTGATAAACTTGGTATCTATTGCCTTAAGTTTATAGTGTGACCATGGGTACAGTTTCTGCTATGCAGAGGGGGTTTCAATAATTTGTTTTGTTTTGTTCATTCGTTTATTCGATTGCTGCTCTCAGATAAAGCTACGAAGTTTATTCGAACAATCTATCACAAGGCAGAATAAACTTAAGGGGTCTTCTCTGAGGTTTGGTGGGATTGTTCTGGTAACTTTGCTTGAGGAGGATTTCAATGCTGATGATCTTGGAGACTGTGGGAGACATAGACCTCTTTATAGACTTTTGGACTTCCAACTTCCAATAACCATCCTCCAGGATGGTACTGCTGAAAACGAGTTTAGGAGATATGATGTGAGTCATTTCCAACAATAATCTTGGATAGATTGCATCATCGCAAGCTCATGATTTCATTAATCACTCACTTGCCTGCTGACCACCATCTTCAAATTAATTCTTGAAAATAACTCACTTCCCTTTCTCCTTCTTGATCTTTCCCATGCTGAAGTTCAATAGGTGTGATGTCTTGGGCCAGGACCTTCATGAGGTATCATTTGGGGGGTCACGAGTCACATAACTTCATTTGTCAGAGCTTTGAGGGTTCTGGCCCAAATTGCTGATCTTAATATTCATTCTCCTGTCAAGTTTGCCATGTTCTCTCTCAAGTTATACATGTTACACAATCTATTATCACACATTATATGGTGTGACACTCAGGGCTATTGAACCATGCATTGGTCTTCACTGTTTATGACAGTCCTTATCTCCCTCTGCTGACTAGACTCCATTGTTGCCTGTCTTATCTTATTGATGTTCAGTATTATGCCTTCAGGTTTCCAATCATCTCTACTAAGCTTCCTCAGTGACATATGATTTCTCAAATCAGACTTGGCATTCTGTCTCAACATCTATTCAATTCATTCTTGAATAACTGACATTGTTCTCCTCATCCATCAATTCCTTATCCTCATCACCAATGTCCCCCAGCTTTTGTCTATGGTCAGTCATAGCAGACCTGGTCATATATGGTGCATTTCTTCTTCTTGATTTCACTTTTTTCTTCCCTTCCTTCTGCCTCTTTCTTGAATCACAGCCCCTCCTCTGTCTGCCAGTTGGGGTGGTCCATTACATGGCAGCATGCATATGGGGGAATGCATATGATGGAGGGCAGTCCCTCTCAGACTTGTGGTATGTAAGAACCACAGTAGCCAAAGCTATAAGAATTCCAGGTTTCTGTCAACATCAGTGGTATGTTCCCCAGGATATGGCTGGGCATTAGGAACCCCAGTCATTGATCAGAAACAGTCCTATCTCAGGGGTTGCCCTGGGTTCCTAACCCTTTATGACAGACTGACCTTTTTTCCTGGCCTCCCATTATCCTACTTCCTGCATGAAGTGGATGAAGGTTGGTTAGTCATCGCTCTTGCCTTATGGCTTGAGTCATTACTTGGTAAGAATCCCCATTCTCAAAATGTGTCTTAAAGGTGGGGTATAACAGCAGGCATCAATGACATTTCTAATCTTAGTGGGGTCATCCAAGACCTCCTTACCATGGGCAGCATTGAGGTAAAGGATCATGGTAATTTCTTGGTCAGACTTGTTTGTTGGACTTAGTGGAGGTCCTAGGTGAGGGTTTTGTCATCAAAGGTGATTCAAGGTGCAGAGATTTCTTTTCCAATTTGGATGGCAATTTCAATTTCATCAACAATAGCAGTGTTGTTGAGGGCAAGGAGATATGGTATGAGGCTGATAAACTCATAAAACTGGAGGTTGTGGAGCATAGGAAGGGAGGGCAGTGATCAAGGGCAGATGGTAGAGCTGGCAGGTACTTGATTACACAGTTACTTGTAATAGCACTCATGGAAGAGATAATGGACAGAGAACCTCAGGGCTGTAGGCTTGTTGTTGAGGATCATGAACTGTGGCATGAACTCTTAGAAATCTTCAACATTAGATCTCTAAAGCTGTGTTGTCCAGGAGCTGAAGATAATCCATGTTTAGAATCATGAGACAAGTCAGAGGACAGGATCAGGAGAACAAAGCAAGAGAGACAGAGGCAGTGATGTCATAGGCAGAAACTCGAACAGAGATAGAGGCAGGGGTGAGGACTGAGATGAGGACATAGAGGTTCCAAATATTTATTCAGTGAGATGAACAAATAACTGTGTAAGGAGAAATGGAAAGGAAACAGAACACTGGGAGGACAAGTCCTCTTATATATACATTTTCTCCTTCTATGCTGACATGCTAAACTAGTACACCATAAACCCTTAACCCTTGACAAACTAATATAAGCCATGCTAGAACCTCCTAGAAAATTCCAAATGGGCACAGCTGTACAACCCCTGGCAGATACTTGAATCATGTCATAATGTATATGACTTGCTCCCAAGTGCACAGCCACACAGATAAGCCACACAACTAATTGCCACAGTACATAGGGGTTAAACACAATGATTGAATAAGGAACTTGAACATGACAATAGGAAATAAATGACAAAGAATAGAAGGGATTTCCTGAGCCATGATAACAGGTACTGATTACCATCACCAAACTATCAGCCTAGAGATCTTGTTTTGTTATATGCTCAAAATTGGAAAACCCATTGGCCTTCACATACACCACATAACAAATCCCATGGACCACTCAAAGTTATTGCTAAAATATCACCACATGCATATCACCTGACACTGCCAACCACAGTGAAGTGCCACAACATTCAACATGTATCACTTCTAAAACCAGCAGCAAATGATCCATACCCAGGACAATGACCTGATGCACCCCCCCCCCAGTTGAAATAGATGGCAAAGATGAATATTTCATCAAACAATCTTGGACTCCTGAACATACTATGGCAAACTCCAATACTTCATCACATGGATTGGTTATGATATGCCTCAATGGCAACCTGCTGAGCTTCACTCTGAGAGCCAAGCTGTTGACCAATTTCATGAGAAAAATCCTGACAAATCAGGGCCACTGCTGGAAGCCACATGAATCTTCTTTACCAAAGTACAGCCCAAACAGGGGGATGCTGTCATGGCTCAAACATCCACCCTTCCCTATCTTTCTTATTTTCTTACTTTCACATTCACTTCTCTTATTTGATTGTCCTGTTTAACCCCTGTATGCTGTGGCTATTAGCAATGTGGCTTATCTGTGTAGCTGTACAGTTAGTAGTAAGTTATATACACTATGATATCATGGAAGGGTTTGTGAGTAGTCATGTAGCAGCCCTTGTTTGGAATGTTCTAGGATGTTCTAGGTTGGCTTGTGGTAGTTTTTTAAGCATTAAGGGTTTGAGGCCTACTAGTTTAGCATCTCAGCATGGAAGGAGAAATTATTTATATAAGAGGGCTTGTCCTCCCACTATTCTGTTTCCTTTCCTTTTCTCCTTATACAGTTATTTGTTCATCTCAGTGAATAAATACTTGGAACCTCTACATCATTGTCCCAGTCCTTGTCATCACCTCTGTCTCTGTCTCAGTTTCAGTGTTAACCGGGGGTTGTCCCATGACTGATGGCCAGGTAACTCAAGACTTCCAAAAAGAAAAAATGCGAAGTAATAATTCCAATGATGGGAATTATTTACTTCTGTGGGGATTCTCGTGGGAATAATGAGTAATAACATGTTATAATCTTAAACTCTCCTGCTTATCTCAGGGAGCACTTTGAGATCGTTGGTCTTAATTGTGTTCAAGTGTGAACAGCAATCGGTGAGGGTCTTATGTATTGAAGAGGGTCTTGGTTGTATGGTCTTTTGAGTATTGTGTAAATAGTTGAGTATAAGGTACTAATATGTTTCTGGGACTTGGTCATAGTTGATGGGACAATTGAGGGTCTTCTGCTGGATGATCACTTCTTCGAGTGGGGGCTCCTTGGATCTTTTATATTTTCTGACTTGAGCTCCCCACTCATATACCCACCGGGTACGTTGCGGTGGTCAGAATGCCAAGTACTGGTTGACGTTGGTAGAGAGCATGCAATCATGATATTTTTCACATACAAATTCCATATTTCGATTTTTTCAGTGCAAACGCTCCAAAATGTTCCCCAAGCCAATTGGATGACACTTGGTGATCCTCTCGGCCATATCATGCATATGTCACTTCGAATCCCGTCGTTTGCTGATATATTATGTCTAATAATATCGCCTTTGTAGGGCATTTCAGTACATATCTCATCTCATGCATATGTTGTCAGCTCTGGTGAAGTGTTCAACTTGTTTGCCGGATCCTCTTCATCCGTGCTTATCTGGGGCTGTGGCTTCCTTTGCCATCTGTATGCCTTGCGAACACTCCACCATGGCAGATGTCATCCGGGCCACCTGTGGCTTCCGATAGGTTCCATCTTATCTTTCTGTTTGTCTATATGCCTCTAGTCTCGTCATATTGTGCTGATTGAAGGCTGTCTTTGGATAAGGTTTCCTGTATTGTCGGCTGCATCAGGGTTAATGCACCTCGTATTGGTCTTTACTGCCTAAGACAATCCTTATCTCCTTCGGCCAACTAGACTCTGCTATCGCATGTGTTATCATAATGACGTTCGGTATCATTCCTTCGGGTTCCAACCATCTCTGCTGAGCTTCCTTGGTAACATATGATTCTTGATCTTGGACTGGGGATTCAGTCGTAGTATTCATTTAATACATTCTTAAATATCCTACAATCTTTCCTTGTCCATCAATCCTTTATCTTCATCATTGACCTCGACTTCCTTCAACTTTCCTCTATCATTCATTCTGGCAGATTCAGTCATATGCGACCAACTCCTCCTCCTTGATTTCAATTGTTATTCATTCCTCTCCCTTCTCTTGTCCCAGCCCCTTCTATGCCTGCCTGTTGGGGTGGTCCTGTGTGACACGGCACTACGTTCGAATACAGCGAAGCATCTTCGGCGGAGGGTAGTCCTTTCGGACTTGTGGCAAGTAAGAACCACACACGCCCAGGCTATAAGTATTCCAGGTTTTTGTCGACATCAGCGGTACGTTCCTCAGGATATGGCTGGGCATTAGAAACCTCAGCCATTGATTGGAAACTGTCCCTCCCGGGGCTACCCCGGGTCTTTGACCCTTTATGATGTACTGACTTTTTTCCTGGCCCCCCCATTATCCTACTTCCTGCGGGAAGTGGATGAAGGGAGGTTAGTAATGGCTCTCGCCCTTATGGCTTGAGTCATTGCTTGGTAAGAATCCCCATTCTTAAAATGTGTCTTAAAGGTGGGGTATGATACTGTCACGGCTCAAGGAATTCATTCACTTCTCACCTATCACTTGTTATCACTCGCTTACCAGGAGGCTTATCTGGGTGGCTGTGCTCTTGGCGATAAGCCACATAGATTAGGATAATTGCTCAGCCGCATATGTTTGGAATGGCTGGAGCGGCTGTGCTGGTTAGTTAAGGGTTAAGGGTTCAGGGTCTACTAGTTTAGTGTCTCGGCGTGGAAGGAGAAAATGTGTATATAAGAGGACTTGTCCTCCCAGCGTTCTGTTTCTTTTCCTTTTCTCCTTACACAGTTATTTGTTCATTTCACCGAATAAATATTTGAGTCCTCTCCAGTCCTCGTCCTTTGTCCTCGCCTCAGTCTCTGTCCTCGTTCCAGTCTTCGATCCTCTGGCCTTTGTCCTCTTTGCCCTGTTTTCCCTGATCCTGTTCCTTGACCTACCTCTGCTCCTAAACACGGATCCTCTATAGTTGTTGCACGTCACAGCTTCAGATATCCAACGTTGGTGCACTCCAAGAGGTCTTGTCTTGTGTTTGCGATCACTGTCAACAAGCCTAGAGCCCTCAGGTTCTTTGTCGATTACCTTGTCCACGACCGCCGTTACACATCCAACCAGACATAATCCCCTCATTGATAGTTTGGTGATGGTAACCGGTGCCTGTCTGCATTTTCTTGATATCGGAGGTTGACTCTGTTGATCTCAGCTCGCAGGTGGTTGTGGATTTCGGAAAGAGTCTTGGATGTTGTCAGGGCACAGCAGTCATTGACATCATTTGTGGCGGCCAGTGTAAGGTCAAATTGGCACTGAGGGTCAAATCCTTTGTTGGCAAAGAATTGGGAGGCACCTGTCATCTCGGAGGCTTGGTTTTTTGCAGTGAATTCAGCCATAGGCAACCATTCTGCCCAGTCATCCTGTAAGTAGTTGACATGTGCTCACAGGTATTGTTCCATGATTGCATTCATTCATTCAGTTTGGCCATTAGTTTGTGGGTGGAAGGCAGTTGAGAGTCATGGGTCAATTCCCAAGCGGCGACAAAGGTTTTTCCAGAATAGTGCAGCAAATTGAGGTCCTCGGTCAGATATGATTGTCAGGGGCAGCCCGTGGAGTCAGAAGACATGGGTGATGAACAGGTTGGTGAGTTCTTTGGCATACACATCAGTGTGGCAAGGTACAAGGTGGTCTTCCTTTGTCAGTCGGTCCACCACAACCCAGATTGCATCATATCCATTGGACCAAGGTAATCCTGTTACGAAGTCCATTGATATGTCCTGCCAGGGTCTGTCTGGGATAGGTAGTGGTCATAGGACACTGAATGGGGCATGTCTGCTAGATTTCCAGCATTGGCTGATGTGGCAGTTATGAGTGTAGCGGTCAACATCTGTGCACATTTTGGGCCAAGTATATGTTCTTGACAGGTATTTGAGTGTCTTTGATCTGCCGGGGTGGCCTGCCACAGGAGTCTTGTGATGTTGTTGCATGAGGTGTAGTCTTAAGGGCTTGTAATCTGGCACCCAGATTCATTGTTGGTATATGAGGAGGTTGTCACGTCTTTCACATTCTGCAAGTGTAATATCCTTGCATTGCTTTGTTCCATCGCTGAGCATTTGGAGGATCTTGTTTGGAAAGGGGTCCATGGCATATCCTTCATGGAAAAGTCGGCTTAGTGTAGGAGCATCTGCAGCAGGTCTTGGTGAGGTTTTCTCAAGTTCATCAGAGGAGGTTATAGCCAGGGCATGGAGAATGTTTTCAGGTTCAATTATGGTGGTTTGGTTTTCTAGGGAGCAGTCATCCCCCTCTTCGGGCAGATCTCCGGATAGCCTGGTCAGTGCATCTGGTTTTCATCCAGCCATTCCCAGGCAGTAAACAATTTTGAAGTTGAATTGAGACAGGAATTGTGACCATCAGGCTTGTCATCGATTGAGGAGTTTTGTGGTAGTGAAGTATTCCAAGTTTTTATGATCAGATAGGACACAGATTGGGTTGATGACAGACTGTAATTCTGGTCTCCATTCCTCAAATGCACATATAATTGCCATTAGTTCTTTGTCATAGATCTCATAGTTGCATTCTGCTGGGGAGTGTTTTTTGGAGAAGTAGGCTACTGGGTGTAAGATGCCATCATCATCGTATTGTGAGAGTAGCCCAGCAGATACATAGTCAGAGGCATCGGTTTCGACAATGACATCTCAGTTGGGGTCAAATCGCGCAAACACAGGTGCAGATGTGAACGTATTTTGTAACTTATTGAATGCATCTTGTTGTTCATCCTTCCAGGCAAATGGTACTCCTTTTCGTGTCAGGAACATGAGGGGTTGCACGATTCAGGAATAGTTTCAGACAAAGCAGTGGTAGATGTTGGCGAAACCCAGGAAGGCGCAGACATCCTTCAGGTTGTGGGGTGATTCCCAGTCCTGGACAGCCTTGATTTTTTCTGGGTCCATCTTGATTCCTTCTGTACTGATGATCAGGCCCAAGTATTGGACTTCCTGGCAGTGGAACTCACATTTCTCTGGTTTCAGGTGTAGGCCTGCTTTCTCAAAGGCCTCTAATACTAGGTTTACATGGTGTTGATGTTCTTCGAAGGTGTCGGAATAGATCAGGGTGTCATCGAGGTATGCAGTGCAGAAGCGATCCAAGTAGGGGGCCAGGACATCATTGATGAAATTCTGGAATGTTGCAGGGGCATTGGTGAGGCCAAATGGCATCACTAGTGATTCGAAAAGACCATAGCATGTTCGGAAAGCAGTCTTCCATTCTTCCCCCTCTGCCATTTGGATTAGATTGTAGGCCCCTCTAATGTCAAGTTTCATAAACCATTTTGCTCGAGATAGGTTCATTAGGGTGTCTCGCATAAGGGTGAGTGGGTAGCGAATTTTGATTGTCCCTTCATTAATCCCACGGTAATCCACAACTAAGTGTAGAGAGCCATCCCCTTTTTTGACAAACAGGATTGGAGTGGCAGCTGGAGATGATGATGCATGGATGATCCCTTGTTCAGGTTTTCCTCAAGCCACCATTTCAGTTCTTCCAGTTCAGGGTGAGAGAGGGAGTAAAGCGGGCCAAAGGGGGGTTGGAAGCCATCCTGCAAGGGGATTTTATGGTCGCATGGACAGTGGGGTGGCAATTTGTCGGCATTGACCTTCTCGAAGATCTTCAGGTACCCGTGATATTCTTGTGGCACAATTGTCTTGAGGTCCAGCTTGTCATCCTTTGGTTCTTGTAAAGCAGTGTTCATTTCATTAAGTGACAGGCTAAACTGTTCGACCTTTCCATATCATTTATTACTGTTGTTGACAATTCATTTGAAGGGTGTGGCAGAAATGGCACATATCTTGTTCTTTTGTTCTGGTGTCAGGCCACTAATTGGTGGAGCTTTGATCATGGTACGATGTGGGAGGCATTGGGGGGAGCAGAATTAGATATTGTTTTTTGCAAAGTTAATGGTAATGTCATCTTTCTTGAGCCAAGGGATTCCGAGAACTAAGGGGTAGTGGCCAAGGGAGGTGACATATGCGGTTAGGGTTTCATGATGGTCGCTGATGGTACATTGGATTTCAACATACTCAGTGATGTCGCCTGAAGAGATTGGTCAACCATTAATGACTTCAACTATTTTGGGAGATTTTAACTGGTGATGGGGGAAGTTGTGTTCGCATGCAAAAGCCTCATTCATAAATGAGAGTCCAGTACATCCACAATCCACAAGTGCATGGGTGTCAGTTTTGGTGTCACAGTCGGGTAGGGTGCAAGGCATGACTAAGTGACTTCCATCCATTTCATTTTCCTGACTAACTGATAAAGAACTTGCTGATACATAGAAGATTTCCTGTGATGATACAAAAGAAGAGGCAGGGGCAGGTCCACCAAGAGGGCCAATGGGCGGCTGGTGGACTACTCTTTTCCCGAGCTGAACTCAGGGGCCGGAGTGGGGTCTGTGGGGGTTGTTGATACTTTGGCAGCAGCGAGGCGCATTTTCTGAGAGTTGTTCGCTGCCAGGGTAGGGCATTCACTTTTAAAGTGGTCGCCTGATCCACAATAGAGACAAAGCCCCTTCACCATGTGTTCATCACATCGGCGTTGGTTTTGTGCCTTTTGGGAAGCTGATAGGTCCATTGGTGCAGTCCCATAATTGCCACTGTTAGTGCTGGTATTAACCGGGGGTTGTCTCGTGACCGACGGTAGGGTAACTCAATATCTCCAAAAAAGAAAAATGAGAAGTAATAATTCCAATGATGGGAATTATGTACTTCTCTGGGGATTCTCGTAGGGATGATGAGTAATAACGTGTTATAATCTTAAACTCTCCTGCTTATCTCAGGGAGCGTTTGTGAGATCGTCGTTCTTAATTGTGTCCAAGTGTGAACAGCAATCAGTGAGGGTCTTAGGTATTGAAGAGGGTCTTGGTTGTATGGTCTTTCGAGTATTGTGTAAATAATCAAGTATAAGATACTAATATCTTTCTGGGACTTGGTCGTAGTTGATGGGACAATTGTGGGTCTTCTGCTGGATGATCGCTTCTTCGAGTGGGGGCTTTTTGGATATTTTATATTTTCTGACTTGAGCTCCCCACTCATATACCCACCGGGTACGTTGCGGTGGTCGGAACGCCAAGTACTGGTTGACGTTGGTAGAGAGCATGCCATCATGATATTTTTCGCATACAAATTCCGTATTTCGATTTTTTCAGCACAAACGCCCCAAAATGTTCCCAAACTAATCGGATGACACTTGGTGATCCTCTCGGCCGTATCGTGCATATGTCGCTTCTAATCCCATCGTTTGCCGATATATTATTTCTAATAATATCGCCTTCGTAGGGCATTCGAGCGCATATCTCATCTCATGCATATGTCGTCGGCTCCGGTGAAGTGTTCAACTTTGTTTGCCGGATCTCTTGATCCGTCCTTATCTGGGGCTGCGGCTTCCTGTGCCGTCTGTATGCCTTGCCAACACTCCACCACGGTAGATGTCATCCGGGCCGCCTGTGGCTTCCGATAGGTTTCATCTTATCTTTCCGTTTGTCTGTATGCATCCAGTCTCGTCATATCGTGCTGATCGAAGGCTGCCTTTGGATAAGGTTTCCTGTATTGTCGGCTGCCTCAGGGTTAATGCACCTCGTATTGGTCTTTATTGCCTAAGACAATCCTTATCTCCTTCGGCCGACTAGACTCCGCTATCACATGTGTTATCATAATGACGTTCGGTATGGTTCCTTCGGGTTCGGATCATCTCCGCTGAGCTTCCTCGGTAACATATGATTCTTGATCTTGGACTTGGCACTCAGTCGTAGTGTTCATTTAATTCATTCTTAAATATCCTACAATCTTTCCTCGTCCATCAATCCTTCATCCTCATCATCGACCTTGACTTCTTCGACCTTCCTCTATCCATTCCGGCAGACTCAGTCATATACGGCGAACTCCTCCTCCTCGATCTCAATTCTTGTTATTCATTCTCCTCCTGTTTTCTTGTCCCAGCCCCTTCTATGCCTGCCTGTTGGGGTGGTCCTGTGTGACACGGCACAACGTTCGAATACGGCGAAGCATTTTCGGCGGAGGGTAGTCCTCTTGGACTTGTGGCAAGTGGGAACCACAGTTGCCCAGGCTATAAGTATTCCAGGTTTTTGTCAACATCAGCGGTACGTTCCCCAGGATACGGCTGGGCATTAGAAACCTCAGCACCACGGTAGATGTCATCCGGGCCGCCTGTGGCTTCCGATAGGTTTCATCTTATCTTTCCGTTTGTCTGTATGCATCCAATCTCGTCATATCGTGCTGATCGAAGGCTGCCTTTGGATATCGTAGTTGATTTCAGCTGGTGAGAACTTTCTGGAGTGGAAGGCGATTGGGTGTAGCTTTTTGTCTTCTGCATTTTGTGACAATGTGCCACCCAGTGCAAAGTCAGATGCATCAGTTTCGACGATGCATTCTTGTTGTGGATTGAAGTGTGTGAGGATGGGTGCAGTCGTAAAGCAGTTTTTTAGTTGCTCGAATGCCTCTGTCATTGCATCTGTCCAGATCCAGTCCTTTGGTGATCCCTTCGTTGAATCGCTAAGGGGTTTAGCGACTTTTGAGAATTCTCTTATAAATCGACGATAAAAATTCGCGAAGCCAATAAATGATTGTACATCTCTTAAACTTCTTGGGCGTTCCCAGTCCCGAATGCATTGGACTTTGTCTTGGGCCATTTCAATACCATCTTTTGAAATAACATACCCTAGGAAGTCGACTCGGCTGGTTGACCAAAAGCATTTGTCCTGTGATATGGCTAGCCCATTTTCTGCTAGGCGTTTCAATACCTCTGTGACAATGCGATCGTGTTCTTCCTCTGTTTCTGCATAAATGAGGATGTCGTCCAAATATACAATCAATCCTAAGTCCAACAAATCCCGAAAAATATGATTCATCATATTTTGAAAGGTTGCTGGGGCATTCGACAACCCAAAGGGCATGACAGTGTATTCATACAGCCCATACCGTGTCTTGAATGCTGTTTTCCATTCATCTCCAGGTTTGATCCGAATCAAGTTGTATCCATTCTTGAGGTCAATCTTGGTGAATATTTTTGCACCTCTGACCCTATCTTGGAGTTCGGACATAATTGGTAATGGGTATCGATTGGCGATGGTTACTTTATTCAAACCACGGTAATCAACACATAACCTGAGGCCTCGACCATGGGCCTTTGGAACAAAGATGATTGGTGCTGCTGCAGGGGATTTCGAAGGGCGGATCTTTCCTAATTCCAACATTTCCTTGAGGTAGTCCCGCAGCGCTTGTAATTCTGTTTCATTTAGGGGGTACATTGGTCCCCATGGTGGTTGTTCACCCTCCTTCAGATCTATTGCATGATCGTAGGGTTTGTGATCGGGGAGCTTATCTGCAAGCTCTTTGCCTAGGACTTCGACATATTGTCGGAACTTTTGAGGTACCACTGTAGCTGGGTCTACCTCATTTGTGTTTGAGTTGACTGATGCAATATACCCAATTACTGTTGCATCATAGTGGTGTAGGATATCTTTATCCATCGTGAGGGAGAATTCTTGTGCTGCAGCTTTGGTGCAGTGTTGTTTACAGAATTCGGAGTCTAAGGTGATGTCTTCTGGTTTTCCCCAAAACTTGTTGGGTTGATGCTTGGCCATCCACCAACAGGGGAGGATTATGTCTGTTCCTGATTCTAGAGGCATAATCTCGAATGTTTCCCTTGTATAGTGGCCTTTGTACTGGAGCAATAAGGAGTGTGTGAAAGCTTCCCCAGCTCCAGACAATGGACGACCATCTGCCCCATTGATTCTGAGGGGTGCATTTCGGGTGATCCTGGGTAGGTGATGTTCCTTGATAAACTTGGAACTGATGATAGGTATGGCTGCACCTGTATCGAACATGACTTGGACATTGAATGTCTCTTGTCCAGGTATCGAGAGATTCATTGGGACAATTGGTCTGGAACCTACTCGGGGTGGCTTGCTGTTGGCCAATTGTAATTTCGTCTCGGGTTCTTTTTTATTAGGTTTTGATTTTTTGGATTGTTTTTGGTTTCCTTGGGTTTGTGTACGTTTGACTCCAGCTACTGATATCCTCTGAGAACCTGATACGTCTTCTTCTTCTTGGATGCCTCTGCGTATCTTACGAGGCTTTCCTAGTTTAAATCCGAGAGGTCTGAGGTCTCTACTTCCCAACATCTTTTTGCTGGCTTTGGGTCCGGTTCTGATACTGTCTGGGTTACAGTGGCGACATTGTTCGGCCGCTTGGTTACTGGTTCCTTGGTGACATCCTCATCATCATCCGAGTCTTCTGAAGGTCGTTGGCGTTTAGCCTTCTTTGTGACTGCTGCTACTGTGGTAGCCAAATCCGTTCCTTTGGAGGTCTTCTTTGCAAAACATTCTAATGTATGGTGGCTATTCCGCCCACAACGCCAGCAGGAAGCCGTATCGGCCTTATGCTGATCGATTTCAGCCTGGGGAACCCCAGCTAATGCTTCGCGATTGTTTTGGAATTTCTTTTCTCGGTCGCTTTTAGGTGTGCGGTTCGTTTCCCTAGCCTTACCACGGTTGGATTTCTTTTCCTCATCCTTCTTCCGCTTCTCCTTCTCCTGCTTGGGCTCTGAGGGGGTTTGATATATGTGGAGCAGTGGCTTTTCATGCATGTTCCGATGTTCTTCTTTTGCAGTTGCAAGCTTGATCAGTCTGGCCTTAAAACGCTCATACTTTGGGTCATCCAAGTCTTGAACATCTGTCCATGCCTGGCAAGCCAGATCCTCTGGGAATGCCTGATCGTAAATTTCTCTCAGGACCTCTCCTTCAACTTGGGCCTTCTCTTGGTAGATGGCCATCCTGATTCCCCATTGATCTGCTGGGAGGCTAGTCTTATGGCATCTAGGTTTGTACTTCCAATGCAGCCTGGCCATCTTGTTGGTGTAGTTGCGCTTCTGGTGGGGGTCACGGAAATAGTGGTCCATTGCTGCAGTGTATGAGGGCCAGGTGTCAGGGCGTAATTCCTTCTCAGTAGTATCGACACGGTTTTGGTGCCATTGGCGGGCATCTCCTTTTAGGAGGGAGCCCAACCAGTGGATTCGGGTTGCATCGGTATTAAAGTCGATAGATCGCACAGTCATATATTCCTTGACTGCTTTCATCCATGGGATGTAATTTTCTCTATCCCCATTGAAAACCTCTGGTTCCTTCATCTTGGGAGCTTTTCCTAGAACAATTGCTTCTGGTCGCTTGGTGATGCGATTCTTTTTGTCCTTCTTCCGTAGGGCACGAATGAGTCTTGATATCTCCTGCCCAAAATCCTTAGGTCTATCTGATTCTGAGTCTGAGCTGGAGGAGCTGGAGCTACTTCCTCCAGGTGGAGGCCCTGGGGGAGGTAACCTTCCTCCTGGTGGGCTACTATCGCTGGATTCGGTGGTCCTTCCACTTCGGATTGAGCCTCTTCCCGATTGCTCATTTTGTGGGGAACATGGGAGGTCATATTCTGACTCTGGGTCATCACTGTTCGGGAGGGGAATTCTTCCCTGCTGGGCATGTTGCTTTAGGATGCTATCGATGACCGAGGGTACATCGATATCCTTGCGGGACTGTTGTGCTGATTGGAATTGGACCTTCAGTTCTTCTCCAATTGCATGGAGTTCTTCTCGAAATGATCGTCACATGTCTTCTCGTTCCTGCTGGGAAACAGCTGAGGCATTGATGTGATCCTGTTGTAGCTGTTCCTGGAGACGTTTCAACTTTTGTAAATCCTTTTTGACCTTTTCTTGGTCTACTCTGGCCTTTGCCTCTCTGGTGTTCATCTCAGAGGCCCATCGTTGACAGTCGTTGTTAAATTTTTCTTGCTTAGCTGCCTGATCCTTGTGGTAATCCACCCAGATGTTCTGATTTGCTTCCATTTGTGGAGCAAAATCCTGGAGCACTTTTTGTCTTCGTTCCTCATTTTCCGCAGCATTTATGGTAATCATTTCCACATGCCTTCTCAAGGCCATGTGGGCAGTAGCAACTTCTGCAAACTGGGTTGTTGTGAGGTTGAAGTGGGCTCCTGTCGCATCCGCCGCATGTTGCTGGGCTTGAGAGATTGCAAGATTGAGGTTGGATTCGATCTTGTGATAATCATTTTGCATTTGCATAAAGATGCGGTATGCTTCTGATTCATCATTCTGGATTCGTCCACGGAGACTGTTGATTTCGGCAGCCGTGTGGTGTAATTGACTCATGAGAGTGCGTCCCCATTCAGGGACGGAGTGAAGCTTGATTGGTTCAATAGGTGGGATATTGTCCATTTCACCAGTGTTGGTACTAACCAATGCCCAAGAAGGCATGGGTAGGAAGTCGATTTCCATGGACTCAGGCATTGTTCTTTTTGTTTTGTGGTTCTGAATTTTTTGTAGGACGTTTCTCAGTACGCTGGGTGAGGCGTTGAGTAAGATTATAGTGTTAACCGGGGGTTGTCTCGTGACCGACGGTAGGGTAACTCAATATCTCCGAAAAAGAAAAATGAGAAGTAATAATTCCAATGATGGGAATTATGTACTTCTCTGGGGATTCTCGTAGGGATGATGAGTAATAACGTGTTATAATCTTAAACTCTCCTGCTTATCTCAGGGAGCGTTTGTGAGATCGTCGTTCTTAATTGTGTCCTAGTGTGAACAGCAATCAGTGAGGGTCTTAGGTATTGAAGAGGGTCTTGGTTGTATGGTCTTTCGAGTATTGTGTAAATAATCAAGTATAAGATACTAATATCTTTCTGGGACTTGGTCGTAGTTGATGGGACAAGTGTGGGTCTTCTGCTGGATGATCGCTTCTTCGAGTGGGGGCTTTTTGGATATTTTATATTTTCTGACTTGAGCTCCCCACTCATATACCCACCGGGTACGTTGCGGTGGTCGGAACGCCAAGTACTGGTTGACGTTGGTAGAGAGCATGCAATCATGATATTTTTCGCATACAAATTCCGTATTTCGATTTTTTCAGCACAAACGCCCCAAAATGTTCCCAAACCAATCGGATGACACTTGGTGATCCTCTCGGCCGTATCGTGCATATGTCGCTTCTAATCCCGTCGTTTGCCGATATCTTATTTCTAATAATATCGCCTTCGTAGGGCATTCGAGCGCATATCTCATCTCATGCATATGTCGTCAGCTCTGGTGAAGTGTTCAACTTTGTTTGCCGGATCACTTGATCCGTCCTTATCTGGGGCTGCGGCTTCCTGTGCCGTCTGTATGCCTTGCCAACACTCCACCACGGTAGATGTCATCCGGGCCGCCTGTGGCTTCCGATAGGTTTCATCTTATCTTTCCGTTTGTCTGTATGCATCCAGTCTCGTCATATCGTGCTGATCGAAGGCTGCCTTTGGATAAGGTTTCCTGTATTGTCGGCTGCCTCAGGGTTAATGCACCTCGTATTGGTCTTTATTGACTAAGACAATCCTTATCTCCTTCGGCCGACTAGACTCCGCTATCGCATGTGTTATCATAATGACGTTCGGTATGGTTCCTTTGGGTTCCGATCATCTCCGCTGAGCTTCCTCGGTAACATATGATTCTTGATCTTGGACTTGGCACTCAGTCGTAGTGTTCATTTAATTCATTCTTAAATATCCTACAATCTTTCCTCGTCCATCAATCCTTCATCCTCATCATCGACCTTGACTTCTTCGACCTTCCTCTATCCATTCCGGCAGACTCAGTCATATACGGCGAACTCCTCCTCCTCGATCTCAATTCTTCTTATTCATTCTCCTCCTGTTTTCTTGTCCCAGCCCCTTCTATGCCTGCCTGTTGGGGTGGTCCTGTGTGACACGGCACAACGTTCGAATACGGCGAAGCATTTTCGGCGGAGGGTAGTCCTCTTGGACTTGTGGCAAGTAAGAACCACAGTTGCCCAGGCTATAAGTATTCCATGTTTTTGTCAACATCAGCGGTACGTTCCCCAGGATACGGCTGGGCATTAGAAACCTCAGCCGTTGATCGGAAACTGTCCCTCCTGAGGCTACCCCGGGTTCCCAACCCTTTATGATGCTGACTTTTCCCCTGGCCCCCCATTATCCTACTTCCTGTGGGAAGTGGATGAAGGGTGGTTAGTAATGGCTCTTGCCTTATGGCTTGAGTCATTACTTAGTAAGAATCCCCATTCTTAAAATGTGTCTTAAAGGTGGGGTATGACAGCTGGTCATATGGGCGGCTGGTCGGGCCGGTGCGGGGCTCATGCATGGGGGTATGGATGTGGCTTGGCGTTTGGTAGCAGCTGCATGGGCTCGGATGCGGTAGTCCAACTTCATACATAGCTTGATGAACTTTGCAAAATTTTGGGGTTCATCGGCTTGGTAAACCAAACTAGCTTGTAGTTCTCGGGACAGGCCCCGCTTCAAGGCTGCCTTCTTTGCATTGGTATCAAAGTCGAGAATTGCCATGAGATGTTGGAATTCAGCATAATAAATGCTGAATTCCCTGTTGCTTTGATTGAGTTTGTCGAGTTCCATCAAGGCAGTTCCCACTTTGTCTGGATCCCCAAATGCAGATTCGAGGATGGAAATTAGTTCTTCTACGTCCTTGAGGTTGATCTTATCGGCAAGGACATAGTGTTGGACCTGGTTCTAGGCATTGCCTTTGAGGTAACTGTATATGTAGTGAAGTTTATGTTGGTCATCAATGAAGCAGGAGGAGTCTCCAGCTGGCTTGGACCTAACCTTTGAAATGAAGTTGAGTAGGTCCTTGCAATCTCCAGAGTACTCCAGGGGGTGGGGTAATTCAATTGGGTTAGTCATCAGAAGGGCAGAGTTTCCGGTAAGGGCTTGCAGTAGTCAGATTGTGGCATTTGCCGATTCGAGGTCATGTTCCAGGTCAGTAATACATTTTGCATAGTCTGAGTTGTCTTTCTGAGATTCCTTCAGCTCCGCCTGGAGGTTGGCCAACTCTTGGCAATCGCATTTGTTTTCCTTAACTGCATTGTATAGATCTTTGATTTTGGATGGATCTTTGTTGACTTCATCTCTTTCAGCAGCATTGAGGTATATTGCCACAACAATTTCTTCAGCCATGGTGTTAAGCTTTAATTGAGGTACCAGGGAAGATTGTTGTCGTCAAAGGTGACTCGAGTTGCAGAGATTTCATTTCCAATTTGGTGGGCGATTTCAATTTCATCAATGATAGTGGGGTTTCCTAAGGACAGGAATTCTGTTATGAGGTGTGTGAACTGCTAGAACCAGAGATGGTGGAGCATAAGCACAAGGAGGCAGTAATCAAGGATGGACAGTAGAGCCGACAGGTACTTGATGACACAGTTATGTTGTAATGGCAGTCATGGACGAGGTATTCGACAGAGAACCTGAGGGCTCTAGGCTTGTTGACAATGATCGTGGACACAAGACAGGATCTCTTTGAAGGTACCAACATTGGATATCTACAGCTGTGTCATGCAGCAACTTATAGATGATCCGTGTTTAGGAACTGAGATTCATCAAGGAACAGGATCAGGAAAACAGAGTGAAGAGGACAAAGGGTCAGAGGTCGAGAACGAGGGCAGGGACAGAGGCAGAGATGAGGACGAGAACAAAGACTGGAGAGGTTCCAAATATTTATTCGGTGAGATGAACAAATAACTGTGTAAGGAGAAAAGGAAAGGAAACAGAACGCTGGGAGCACAAGTCCTCTTATATACACATTTTCTCCTTCCATGCCGAGACACTAAACTAGCAGACCCTAAACCCTCAACCCTTAACTAACCAGCACAGCCACCTCAAACATTCCAAAACAATTGCAGCTGAGCATTTACCCTAGGCTGTGGGGCTTATTGCCAAGAGCGCAGCCACCTACATAAGCCACATGATAAACTGAGTGATGACGGATGACTGATAAGAGAAGGAAGGATTTGTCGAGCCATAACATTTGTTGTCAAAAGTGATTTGTGTTGCAGGGATTTCCTTTCTGATTTGGAGCTTAATTTCAATCTTGTCAATGATAGCAGGGTTTCCAAAGGACAGGAATTTCAGTATGAGATGTGTGAACTGGTAGAACCAGAGATTGTGGAGCATAAGTACAGAGGGAAGTAATTAAGGGCTGATGGTAGAGCTGGCAGGTACTTGATTACACAGTTATGTTGTAATGGCAGTCATGGATGAGGTATTCGGCTGAGAACCTGAGGGCTCTAGGCTGGTTGACAATGATCATGAACACAAGACAGGATCTCTTGGAGAGCACCAACATTGGATACCTCAAGCTGTGACATGCAACAACTATGGGTAATCTGTGTTTAGGAGCAGAGATGAGTCAAGGGACAGGATCAGGGAAAACAGAGGAAAGAGGACAGAGGCCAGGGGATCAAGAACTGAGACAGAGACAGAGGCAGTAGCAAGGATGAGGGCAAGAACTAAAGAGGTTCCAAATATTTATTCAGTGAGATGAACAAATAACTGTGTAAGGAGAAAAGACAAGGAAACAGAATGGTGGGAGGACAAGTCCTCTTATATACACATTTTCTCCTTCCATGCCAAGACACTAAACTAGCAGACCCTAAACCCTTAACCCTTGATTCATCAACACAGCCACCCTTAGCCTCCCAACCAGATGCAGCTGCACATTTATACTGGTTGATGGGGCTTGCTGCCAAGAGCACAGCCACATAGGTAAGCCACATGCATAAGCCACATAACAAAATGGTAGGAGATAATAGATAAAAGAACAGCAGATTTGTCAAGCCATGACAGGTCCTGTGTAACATGTCATAATGTATGAATATGTGAAAGGGTAGTCCCACTCTGAGTGTGGTTATTAAGGACCATAGAGGCTGCTGTAGAAGTGTTACTATGATCAGGAGTCTACCCCTTTCTCATAGATGGCACCAAGATGTTCCTGAGTTAGGGCCCAAGGTTCTTAGTATTCCAATTTTTACTTCATCAGTTACTGATGACCATGAGTATCCCATAGAACAGGCACAATCAGCCTGATACAATCATAGGGTATAACCTTTTGTAACAGACTATTCTTTTTTCCTGGCCCCCCATTATCCTACTTCCTACAGGAAGTGGATAAATGGTAGCCTGTAATACATCTTGTCCTGTGACTTGAGTCATGACTGGTAAGAATGCCCATTCTCTTGACATTTCTTGCAGGAGGGGTATGATACTGGGCCTCTGCCTCATAATTCATGACAACAGATCACAAGAGCTCAGCACAAGTATGGCAATCCTGTCATGGCTTAACTTACTGGTTCTAGTTATGTTCAGTGCTATAATGGCAGTCATGGTCAAAGTATTGGGCAGAGAACCTGAGGGCTCTAGGCTGGTTGATAATGATTGTGAACTTTAGACAGGAACTGTGAGAAGGCACCAACTGTCACACCCTACAATGTGTAATAATAGATTGGGTAACATGTATAACTTGAGAGAGGACATGGCAAACTCGACAGGAGAATGAATATTAAGATCAGGAAATCAGGCCGGAACCCTCCGAAGCTCCAACAAGCGAGGTCACATGACTCGTGACCCCCCGAATGAGACCTCATGAAGGTCCTGGCCCAGGACATCATACCTATTGAATGTTAGCATAGGAAAGATCAGGAATGAGAAAGGGAAGGACTGACCTCAATAATGGCAACTCAGCCATGAGAGGACTGTTGGCGACGATGATGGAGAGAAGACGACGAGAGTGAACAGTACCTACTTATACATGAGGAGGTACTCAGCAACCAACGGATACCAAGAGGGCTTGCACCAGAGACGAGCTCCATGGCATGTGCAAGGCATTGTGAAATCATCATTCAACATACCTGCATTCGGAGATAGTTGACCAAGGCAGAGGCCAGTCGGTGAGCAGGAGTGGTGCTGAGTACAAGGGTCAAGACTGCACAGCATGAGACAATGTATGAAAGCAAGGAACCCCACTCAAGGAACCTGTTCGAAGGAACCTGATATGATGTAACCTTCAGCTAGGGAACACTCCGTAGGGAATTGTTGGGATTGCGTTCACACCAGGGTGTGGCTGCACACATATGAGCGCAGGTGGGGGACTCATGACATCACATGGAATGTGCTAGAATGGCACGAGTGATAGGGCATGATTGTCACCACACAATGCAATTGAGATTTCCATAGGGAATCTATGATGATGTGGCTCAGAAGAAAAATGGCTCATTGTCATTCTATTTTGAGTTATTGCATTACGCGGTCAGACAGGGATTGTTTCCTGTTATGATCGCTAATCCCTGACCTTATGGGAAGGTGTGGTATCATGGCAAGGTATTGTCAAGAATTAATTCGAAGATGGTGGTCAGCATGCAAGTAAGTGATTAATGGAATCATGAGCTTGGCATGATGCAATCTATCCAAGATTATTGTTGGAAATGACTCACATCTTATGTCCTAAACTTGTTTTCAGCAGTACCATCCTGTGGGATGGTTAGACGAAGCTGGAAGTCCCAACATCAATAAAGAGGTCTATGCCTCCCACACTCTCCAAGATCATCAGCATCGAAATCCTCCTCAAGAACAGTTAGCAGAACAATCCCACCAAACCTCAGAGAAGACACCCCTTGAGTTTATTCCACCTTGTGATCGATAGTTCGAATAAACTTCCTAGCTTTATCTGAGAGCAACAACCCATTAAACGAATGAAATGAATTATCGAAACCCCCTCTGCATAAGCAGAAACTGTGCCCAGGGTCATACCAACATTGGATCTCTAGAGCTGTCTCATGCAGCAACTGAAGATGATCCATCTTGAGGAGCATGAGGCAAGTCAAAGAACAGAACCAGGAAAATGAGCAATAGAGACAGAGGCCAAGGTTTTGGGGATGAAGACAGAGACAATGATGAAGGCAATGACAAGAATGAGGATGGAGGTCAGGGCATAGAGGTTTGCAAATATTCATTCAGTGAGATGAACAAATAACTGTGTAAGGAGAAAAGGAAAGGAAACAGAACACTGGGAGGACAAGCCCTCTTATATATACATTTTCTCCTTCCATGTGGAGATACTATACTAGCAGGCCCTAAACCCTTCACCCTTGATCAACTAACACAGCCACCATAAACATTCCAAGCAAGTGCAGCTGTGCATGCTTTAGTAACATTGAATGCTGTCACAGTTCATGTCACTCACTGCCCAGAGCACAGCCACATACATAAGCCACACAACCCATGGTCATGGTGCAGAGGGGTTGAACAGGGTATTTGGGACAAGGAAAATGAACAGAATAGTGGGAGGTGACCGATAAGACAGGCAAGGGTGTCATGAGCCATGACAGGATCCCCCTGTTTGGGCTGAGCTCTGGTGAAGTAGGTTTATGTCTGTGGTAGGGTCCCCAGTTTGTCTGTATACTTCTCATGGAAGTGGTCGACAGCTTGGCTCTCAGCATGAAGTTTGGCAGGTTCCCATTCTGGCATACTGGAGCTAACCCACTTAACCAAATATTGGAGTTTGCAGCAGTAAAGTCAGGAGTCCAAGATTACCTTGATGAAATATTTGTCTTGACCATCTTTTTCAACTGGTGGGGGTGCATCTGGTCATTGTCCTGGATATGGGTGATCAGCAGCCTATTCCAGAAGGGATACATGATGGACATTATGGCATTTCATTGTGGGGGGCAATTCGACACAGTATGCATATGGGGATATCTTGGCAACAACCTTGAATGGTCCATGGTGTTTGTTGTCAAGTTTTCGTGATGGTCGGCAAGTCTTCCAATTTCTTGCATCCAGCCAAACATTATCTCCTGGTTGATAGTTCAGTGATGGTAACCAATGTCTGTCTGCATTATCCTGGTATCAGAGATTGGCTCTGTTGATCTCAGCTTGCAAATGGCTGTGGATCTCTGAAAGAGTCTTGGATGTCAGGGCATGGTGGTCATTGATGTCATTCACAGTGGCAGGTGTAAGGTCAAATTGGCATCTGCAGTCAAACCCCCTGTTGGCGAAAAATGGTGAAGTACCTGTTGTCTCTGAGGCTTCATTGTTTGCAGTGAATTCAGCTAGTGGCAACCATTCTACCCAGTCATCCTGAAGGTAGTTGACATGTGCTCACAAATATTGTTCCATGATTGCATTCATTCATTCAGTTTGGCCATCTGTTTGAGGGTGGAAGGCAGTTGAGAGTCATGGATCAATTCCCACACAGTGACATAGGTGTTTCCAGAAGAGTGTGGCAAATTGAGGTCCTCGATTAGATATAATTATCAGGGGCAGTCCATGTAGTTCGAAAACATTGACAATAAACAGGTTGGTAAGTTCTTTGGCATCAATATCAGTCTGGCAAGGTATAAGGTGGCATTCCTTTCTTAGGCAGTCAAACACAAACAAGATTGCATCATAGCCATTAGACCAAGGTAATCCAGTTACAAAGTCCATTGATAGATCCTGCCAGGGTCTGTCTGGGATAGGTAGCAGTTGCAGGACACCAAATGGAGCATGTCTGCTATATTTCAAGCATTGGCAGGTATGGCAGTTATGATTGTAGCAGTCAACATCTCTGAACATTTTGGGCCAGGTGTGTGTCCTCGACAGGTATTCGAGTGTCATGGATCTGCCAGGGTGACCTGCAGCCAGAGTCTCATGATGTTGTTGCATGAGGTGCACTCTTAGTGGTTCATAGTCTGGGACCCAGATTCATTGTTGGTACAGGAGGAGGTTGTCACATTCTTTGCATTCTGCCAGTGTGATATCTTTGCTTTGTTATGTCCCATTGCTGAGCAGCTGGAGAATCTTGCTTGGGAAGGGGTCCATAGCATATCCTTGATGGAAAAGTCAGCTTAGTGTGGGGGTATCTGGGGAAAATGTTGGTGAAGTAATGTCAGGTTGGTCAGACGAGGTTATGGCCAGGGCATGGAGGATGTTTTCAGGTTTGATTATGGTGGTTTGGTTTTCCAGGGAGCAGTCATCCCTGTCTTTAGGCAGATCTCCAGATTGTCTAATTGGGACAGTAATTATGCCCATCAGGCTTGGCATCAGTTGAGGGGTTTCATTGTGGTAAAGTATTCCAAATTCTTATGGTCAGATGGGACATGGATTTGGTTAATAACAGACTGCGGTCCAGGTGTCCATTCCTCAAAGGCATACACAATTGCCATTAGTGCCTTGTCATAGATTTCATAGTTGCATTCTGCCATGGAGTGCTTCTTGGAGAAATAGGCCACTGGGTATAGGGTACCATCATCATCATAGTGTGAGAGTACTGCAGCAGATACATAGTAGGAAGCATCAGTTTCAATGATAACATCACAGTCAGGATTGAATCAGCTGTGATGAGGATCAGATGTAGATGTAGTTTTTAACTCATTGAATGCCTCTTGTTGTTCATCCTTCCAGGCAAACATGATGCCTTTTAATGTCAGGAGGGTAAGTTGTTCCATGATTTTAGAATAATTTCAGACAAAGTGATGATAGAAGATGGTGAACCCCAGGAATGCACAGACATCTTTGAGGTTCTGTGGTGATTCCCAGTCCTGGACAGCTGTGATCTTCTCTGGATCCATTTTGATTCCCTCCATGCTGATGATAAGGCCCAAGTACTTGACTTCCTGGCAGTGGAACTTGCATTTTTCTGGCTTGAGGTGTAAGCCTGCCTTCTCAAAGGCTTCTAGTACAAAGTTCACATGGTATTGATGTTCTTCAAAGGTACTGGAATAGATGAGGGTGTCATCTAGGTATGCAGTGCAGAAGCAGTCCAAATAGGGGGCCAGGACATCATTGATGAAATTTTGAAATGTTGCAGGGGCATTGGTGAGGCCAAATGGCATGACAAAGGATTCGAAAAGACCATAATGGGTGTGGAAGGCAGTCTTCCATCTTTCCCCTTCTGCCATTTGTATGAGGTTGTAGGCCCCCCTAATGTCAAGTTTTGTGAACCACTTTGCTTGAGACATGTTCATTAGAGTGTCTTGCATGAGGGGGAGTGGGTAGGGATTCTTGATTGTTCCTTCATTGATTCTGCAGTAGTCTACAACTAAGCATAATGAACCATCCCCCATCTTGACAAACAAGATTGGTACAGTAGCTGGGGAAGATGATGCACAGATGAATCCTTTGCTCAGGTTTTCATCAAGCCACTATTTTAGTTCTTCCAATTCTGGGCATGAGAGGGAATAAAGTGGGCCAAAGGGAGGTTGGAAACCATCTCCCAAGGGAATTTTGTGGTCATAGGGGTAATGGGGGGGTGGCAGTTTGTCAGCATTGACTTTTTCAAAAATCTTGAGATATTTGTGGTATTCTGGTGGCACAATTGTCTTGAGGTCCAGTTGATCATCCTTTGGTTCTTGCAATGCAATGTTGATTTCTTAAGGGACAGGCTAAACTGTTCAACCTTGCCATACCAATTGTTGGTGTTGTTGACAATTTGTTTAAAGGTTGTAGCAGAGATAGCACAGAGCTTGTTCTTCTGTTCTGGTGTCAGGCCTTTGATTGGTGTGGCTTTAACCATAGTGCTATGTGTGAGGCATTGGGGTGAGCAGAATTGGATATGATTTTTTGCAAAGTTGATGGTAAAATTGTGTTTCTTGAGCCAAGGGATTCCAAGGACTAGGGGGTAGTGGCCAAGGGAGGTGATATAAGCAGTTAGGGTCTCATAATGGTCACCAATGGTGCACTGGATTTCCACATATTCAGTGATGTCACCTGAGGAGATTGGATGACCATCAATTACTTCCACTATTTTTGGGTTTTCTAACTGGTAATGGGGGAGGTTGTGTTGGCATGCAAAAGCCTCATTCATAAATGAGAGTCCAGTACATCCACAGTCCACATGTGCATAGGTGTCAATTTTGGTATCATGGTTGGAAAAGGTACAAGGTATGACTAAGTAACTTCCATCCATTTCATTTTCCAGATTAATGGACAAAGAACTTGCAGATACATGGAAGATTTCCTGTGACGATATGAGTGAAGTGGCAGCAGCAGGTCTACCAAAAGAGTCAACAAGCTGCTGGTGGACTACTCTTTTCCTGAACTGGGTTCAGGGGCAGGGGCAGGGGTTGCAGGGGTTGTTGAGACTTTGGCAGCAGCAAGGCACATTTTTTGACAGTTGCTGGCAGCCAGGGTTGGGGATTCATTCTTGAAGTGATCAGCTGATCTGCAGTAGAGACATAGCCCATTTGCCATGCATTCATCATGATGGTGTTGGTTTTGTGCCATTTGGGAAGCTGATAGGTTCATGGGTACAGACCAGTAATTGCTGCTATTAGCGCTGGTTGGGTGGTTGGCTGGTTGGGCCAGGGCAGAGCTAGTGCATGGGGGCACAGTTGTGGCTTGGTGTTGGGTCAGGGCTGCATGGGCTGGGATCTGATAGGCTAGTTTCATGCACAGGTTGAGGAACTTGGCAAAGTCTTGGGGTTTATCAGCCTGATATACCAGACTGGCTTGCAGTTCCTGGGATAGGCCTTGCTTTAGGGTAGCCTTCTTTGCATTTGTATCAAAGTCAAGGATTGCCATGAGGCACTGGAATTCAGCATAGTAGAGGCTGAATTCTTTGTTACCTTGGCTGAGTTTATCAAGTTTGGTGGAGTCGGTCCCCAGTTGATCCAGATCTCCAAATGATGATTCAAGGATGGTGATGAGTTCTTCTACATCCTTGAGGTTAATTTTGTCTGCAAGGACATAAGGTTGGACCTGGTTCTGGGCAATGCCTTTGAGATAACCATATACATAGCAGAGTTTATGTTGGTCATGAGTAAAGTGAGAGGAGTCTCCAGTGAACTTGGACCTAACTTTTGAAATGAAGTTAAGCAGGACCTTGCAGTCTCTGGAGTACTCCAGTGGGTGGCATAACTCAATTGGCCCAGTCATTGGGATGGCAGTGTTTCTGGTGAGGGCTTGCAATAGTCAGATTGACCTGTGGGCTGATCCAAGGTCACACTCCAGGTTGGCAATACATTTTGCATAGTCAAAGTTGTCTTTCTGGGATTCCAGCAGTTCAGCACAGAGGTCCTTCAACAATTGGCAGTCCTGGTGCTATTCTTGGATGGAGTCATATATATCCCCAATTCTGGAGGGGTCCTTCTGGACTTCCTCGTTTTCAGCTGCATTGAGGTATAGGATGGCAATGATGTCTCCCTTGTCAGTCATGTTGGTTGATCTTTTAATGGAGGTGGCAGGTGAGGGTTTCATCATCAAAGGTGATTTGAGTTGCAGAGGTTTCTTTTCTGATTTGTAGGGCAATTTTGATCTCATCAACAATATCAGGGTTTTTGAGAGATAGGTGGCTTGGGATGAGACTTATGAACTGGTATAACCAGAGGTTGTGGAGCACAAGAATGCAGGGCAGTAATCAAGGGCAGACAGTAGATCCAGCAGGTACTTGATAACACAGTTATGTTATAACAGCAGTCATGGGCAAAGTATTGGGCAGAGAACCTGAGGGCTCTAGGCTGGTTGATGATGATTGTGCACATGAGACAGGAACTCTGAGAAGGTACTAACGTTGGATCTCTAGAGCTGTGTCATGCAGCAACTGAAGATGATCCATGTTTAGGAGCATAAGGTAAGTCTAAGAACAGAACCAGGAAAATGAGCAATAGAGACAGGATCTGATGATTCAGGGACAAAGAGAGGTGTCACGGTGCTATCACGGCGTGGACCAAATGACTGTACTATTGGTACTTATGCATGCTTACCCATCTGCTTATGCATATTGGGTTGATCATGTTCTGTTTACGTTGCCACCTGATTATGCCTACCTGTCTTTGCTTATGGTTTCTTATGGTTGCTTATGTATGCTTATGTATGTTCGTTTATTTGCTTATGTTTTATGATGTCAAGTGAAGAAAAAATCTGTTGGAACTATATGGTATGGAGGAAAGGGAAATGGGTAGAAGGAATTTTGGTATTGAAGGGGATCTATGTATATAAGGGGGCTTGGCCTCCCACTGCTCTGTCTTTCTTTCTTTCCTCCCCACGCAACGTCTTGTATTCTTACTCAATACAAATACGTTCTCTTTCTCTATTGCTCCCCAGTCCTCGCTTGCTCTGCCCCGCCCAGCCGGCCTCCCCGCCCTTGTCCTTGCCTAGTCCAGTCTCCGCGTCTTCGCCCTCATCGCGCTAAGTCCGCCCTAGTCACGCCCCCATCCGAATCACGAAAAGTCGCGTCTCCCGCAGCGCCCTGCCCCTCCACCGCGTCGCCGCTCCGTCCACACCCGTTCCTGCTCCCGAGTTCCCGTTCCCCCCCCCATCGCGACTTCCTTGGATTCCGTCCCCAGTCCCCGCCCACCGTTACACTACGTTGCGTCGAACCACAATTCTCCACCGAACTCGCCACCATATCTGAATCCGCATCCGCATCCACCGAATCGACCCCCCAGCCCTCCGTCAACGTGAGAATCATCGCCGACCACGTTCGTGCCGTCGAAGCCCTCGCCGCCGCTTCCGTGGACTCCCTCGACCATGCCACGCTACACTCTAGCTACGAAAATGCGATCAGTCTCGCTCGCACACTGCATTCCAGCGAGAACCTGACCGACCGGTTCACCGCCTTAGCTACCGAAAATGAAGACCTCGCGCTCGAGCGAGATGCCGCCATCGCCGATCGAGATACCTTGACCACCTGGGTCAACCAGCTCGAAGCTCAGCTCGCGCAGACCCTCGCCCTCGCAAATGTCGCTACAACCTCATCGCCCGCCGGTCGCAAGGGGCAGACTGACCCCGAAAAGTTCACCGGTGAAGACCGCGGCAAGTTGAGGTCCTTTGTGGCCCTGCGCTGCCTACATCTCATGGACTGCCCCGGGGAATTCCCGAACGAGCAATCAAAGCTCTGATACCCATTCTCTAGACCAGAAGGAGCCACATTAGAACAATTAATTCATCTCGTGAAAGACGACCGCGTGAATGTTGAAAACTTTGAAGCCTTTGTGACCTCGCTTGAAGAAGCATACGGAGACCCCGATCACGTGAATACCGCCGAACGGGCACTCGCCAAATTGCATCAAGGCAACCGAGACTTCGTTACGTACTACACCGAGTTCCAATGCTTGATTGCAGATCTCGATTGGAACGACGCGGCGAAGCGCGTGGCCTTACACCGCGGCCTGTGTGAAGAACTCAAAGACATCCTGAGCACACAGGATCTCCCCGAGGACTGGTCCTGCTATGTCACGCTTGTGAAAAAGCGGGACATGCAATACCGTGCACGCAAAGCGGAAACCCACCACTCCTCCGGCCAAACCAAACCCGCCACACTGCCAACCACCCGCAACACCTCCCCGAACCCTGCCCAGCCTGCCCCTCACCCTACCAGCAGTGGCAGCGGGCATTTCGGGCCTGCGCCCACGGACCTTTCGGCTGCCCGACGCCGATTATCCCCCGAGGAACGCCAGAAAAGGATCGACGAAAACCGCTGCCTGTACTGCGGCAGTTTCAACCACATGGCGAGGGATTGCCCAAACAAACCTAAGACATCGGTCCACCCCCTGCGCGGTGCTGTAGCCGACACGGGCCAACCTGAATTGTCCGAAAGCTCTACCCCTAACCCCCAGTCGGGAAATGTGTAAGCCAGGAAGAGGATGATGGCCCTCTCCCTGGTGGTTCCACTGTCTTCTCCCCTGTGTTAGCAAATATATTTTCTATCTCTAGCACTGCAGTGAAAGATGTAGCCATCGAAGAAGGTTCAATGGATGGAAACCATCTCATCGTGACGTGTACTCTATCCCTCAAGCACAAAGAAATCCCTACGAATGCCCTGATCGACTGTGGGGCAACAGGCTACGCATTCATAGACCCGGATTTCGCCAATCATCACCAATTATCACCACGCCCCCTGAAGACACCCCGTGCCCTAGAAGTCATCGATGGACGAAAGATCTCCTCAGGTGATATCACCCATATGGTGGAAGCTCAACTCAACATTGATGAGCACCGGGAAAGACTTCCCATGTTTGTTACAAAACTGGGCCACTACCCAATCGTATTAGGCATTCCCTGGCTTAAACAACATGATGTTGCGATCTGCTTTGCATCGAACCTCGTGACCTTTGGGTCCCAGTACTGTCTAGCCCACTGCAATGATACGGCAGTAACGGTCCAGGGTACCAGTGAGCAGCCCCCAGAACATCTCACGGGGAATGCCGCCCCCCTCAGCATCGCCATGATAGGACCTGTACCTCTAACCCGACAAGCCAAACGGAATCGACTCCAAATCAATGCCATTTCACTATACGAAATCAACAAGGCCCTGGACAACGGGAAGGACGAAAGCAAGATCACCGACATCATACCCCCGGAATATCATAAGTTCCTCCCTCTGTTCTCTGAAATGGAAGCCAATAAATTACCACCACACTGCCTATATGATCACCGTATCCCACTAAAAGAGGGGTTCACACCACCCTTTGGACCTATCTACTCCTTGTCTAGAACAGAACTGGAAGCACTGCGAAAATGGCTGGAAGAAAACCTCTCCAGAGGGTTTATCCATGCATCCTCCTCCCCAGCTGGTGCACCCATCCTATTTGTCAAAAAAGGGGATGGATCTCGACGCCTATGTGTCGATTATCGGGGTCTAAATGAGGGAACAATCAAGAATCGTTACCCCCTACCATTGCTACATGAAACACTCTTACGCCTACAAAAAGCCAAATACTTAACCAAGCTTGATATCTGTGGAGCATACAACTTAGTTAGAATGGCCGAAGGGGAAGAGTGGAAAACCGCATTTAGAACCCGGTACGGCTTGTTTGAGTCTCTGGTGATGCCGTTTGGCCTAACCAATGCACCCGCTAGCTTCCAGCACTTCATGAATGATGTCTTGAGACCGTACCTGGATGTATTTGTTACAGCCTATCTCGATGACATCCTGATTTATAGCGATAATCTCGAGGAACATAGGGAACATGTCCTGAAAATAATGGAGGCATTATCCGAAGTGGGCCTTCACCTTAAACCTGAGAAGTGCGAATTCCATCAATGGGAAGTCAAGTACCTTGGCTTTATCATCTCGACCAGCGGAACCAAGATGGACCCAGCCAAAGTGGCAACTTTACAAGAATGGCCAGAACCACGAAATGTCAAAGATGTGCAATCATTCCTGGGATTCGCCAACTTTTATCCACGATTTATAAGATGCTATAGTGATATTGTGGCCCCAATGACTCGCCTGACTCGGAAAAATACGCATTTCCTTTGGTCAAATGAATGTTCACAATCTTTCGAAACCCTCAAGCAAGCATTCACTAGTGCCCCCATCCTCCGACATTTCGACTATGACCGCGAAATTATCATTGAAACCGATGCCTCTGACTACGTCTCGGCTGGTGTGCTATCGCAGTATGACAATGAGGGACTCCGCCATCCGATTGCCTTCTTCTCCAAAGAACACACCCCCGCAGAGTGCAACTATGAAATCTACGACAAGAAACTCATGGCTATTGTCCACGCCTTTGAAGAATGGCGACCTGAGTTAGAGGGCGCATTGCACCCCATCCAAGTCCTGAGTGACCACAAAAACCTGGAGTATTTCATGTCTACAAAACTCCTCAACCGACGCCAGACTCGGTGGGCCGAGTACCGCTCCTGTTCCAATTTCAAAATTGTCTACCGCACTGGCAAAGCTGGTGGGAAACCGGATGCCCTCACTCGTAGGTCAGGAGACCTACCTCAGGGGGGGGATGAACACCTCATCAAACAACAAAAAGCAGTTCTGAAGCCACAGAACCTGCCCGACAATCCTTCACACCTGTCTGCAAATGGCCTGAGCGAACAACAGGAAGCAGCACCGAAACCACAGCATGTGCTCCCCGACACCCCTCAAACCTCCGACCTCCATTTACTCGCCGAAGCCCCAACCTCAGACGGGCAGTCCTCCCTCCTGCACAATATCAAGAAAGCCACCCGATCTGACCCCTTCGCTCAAAGAATCATATCGCTCCACCATGACGGAAAGCTGCACAGCAAGGAGATATCCCTTTCTGAATGTGATGTCCATGATGACCAGCTATACTACCAACAGCGCCTTTACATCCTGAATGATGACAACCTCCAACTACGACTGCTACAAAGCCACCACGATGCACCTGCAGCAGGACAACCCGGCCATGCAAAAACATTCGACCTGCTCTGACGACAATATTACTGGCCTACGCTATGAAGGGATGTGGAAAGATACATCGCAAATTGCCATACCTGCAAACGCACCAAATCCTCCCGCCATCTACCCTACAGAGTCCTACACCCACTGCCTGCCCCCGAACGACCCTGGAAGGAAATCGCGATGGACTTCGTCACCGGCCTACCTAACTTGAGAGGCTACGATGCGATATGGGTGGTGGTGGATAGGTTAACAAAGATAAGGCACCTCGTCCCATGCTCCACTATGATCGATGCAGAGGGACTGGCTAATCTATTCATGACCCACATCTTTCGACTACATGGCCTACCCGACACAATTGTATCAGACCGAGGACCTCAGTTCGCCTCTAGATTCTGGAAACACCTTTGCCACTCCCTCAAGATCCAACCTCGACTAAGCACGGCCTTCCACCCAGAAATGGACGGACAGACAGAACGGATGAATTCGATTATGGAACAATATCTACGGGCGTACGTAAACTATCAACAAGACAACTGGGCCCAGCTCCTCCCCATAGCCGAAATCGCCGCCAATAACCATACCTCCGAGATGACAAGCCTTTCCCCCTTCTTCTCTAATTACGGTTTCCACCCTAAGCTCGACTTCGAACCTGATATCCGCGTCGACCACCCCGAAGAAGGACAAGCCCACCGACTGTCACCGACCACCTGGAAGAAATCCACGACTTTGCCAAGAACAAGATGACCTTTGCCCAGGACCGCCAGCAAGAGTACGCCGACAAGCACCGACTCCCCGCCCCTGCGTACCTACCCGGAGACCTGGTATGGCTGAATGCGAAGAACCTCCGAACCAACCGCCCCTCATGAAAGCTCGACCACAAACGCCATGGCCCCTTCCCTGGTATCAAGGAAGTAGGCAAGTATGCTTACGAACTCGAGCTTCCCCCCACGATGAATGTACACCCAGTATTCCACGTCTCCCTATTAGAGCCTGCCCGCAGAGACCCTATGCCTGGCCAATGACTTCCCCCACCCGAACCCATTATCATCGACAGAGAACCCGAATACGAGGTAGAGGATGTCATTGACAGTTGCATATTCCGCTGATGATTACAGTATCTTATCAAATGGCGCGGGTGGGATGATCTCACTTGGGAGCAGGCAACGGACGTCAACAAGCTCAAAGCCATCGACGACTTCCATACCCAACATCCCAACAAACCTGGCCCCCTCCCAGAAGACCTCAACTAAGCTTCAGTGGACCTCAGCCCTAGAGGGGGGATACTATCACGGCATGGACCAAATGACTGTACTATTGGTACTTATGCATGTTTATGCATTGGTACTTATGCATGCTTACCCATCTGCTTATGCATATTGGGTTGATCATGTTCTGTTTACGTTGCCACCTGATTATGCCTACCTGTCTTTGCTTATGGTTTCTTATGGTTGCTTATGTATGCTTATGTATGTTCGTTTATTTGCTTATGTTTTATGATGTCAAGTGAAGAAAAAATCTGTTGGAACTATATGGTATGGAGGAAAGGGAAATGGGTAGAAGGAATTTTGGTATTGAAGGGGATCTATGTATATAAGGGGGCTTGGCCTCCCACTGCTCTGTCTTTCTTTCTTTCCTCCCCACGCAACGTCTTGTATTCTTACTCAATACAACAACGTTCTCTTTCTCTCTTGCTCCCCAGTCCTGGCTTGCTCTGCCCCGCCCAGCCGGCCTCCCCGCCCTCGTCCTCGCCTAGTCCAGTCTCCGCTTCTTCGCCCTCATCGCGCTAAGTCCGCCCTAGTCACGACCCCGTCCGAATCACGAAAAGTCGCATCTCCTGCAGCGCCCTGCCCCTCCACCACGTCGCCGCTCCATCCACACCCATTCCCGCTCCCGAGTTCCTGTTCCCCCCCCCCCATCGCGAGTTCCATGGATTCCGTCCCCAGTCCCCGCCCGCCGTTACAGGTGCAAGCGCACCATCACAGGAGACCACCTCATTGCCAGGTTAGCCACGAATGAGACTAGTGATGTCACTGGTCTTGAGAAGTTTCCACGAAGGTTACAGAAGAATTGCCGGATGAGGAATAGGATTTTCAGAATAAGGGAAAGGGGAAACATATGGAAGAAAGGAAGGGGAATTCAGGGGAAAGGAATAACGAGGGACGAGGAGGATCGGAGGAGGAATACTGAGGAACGAGGAGGAGGTTTATGGGGAATTAGGAATGGAGGAATGGGATATGGTCATGTGTATATGTGTGGTTCATCGCCATCAAGTAAGTTCTTCACACAATGTTTGTATCTCTACAATATAAGTCTACTCCTCTCCCTCTCACCCACTGCCCTCTCGTCCAGCCTTGTGATTAGTCTGTCCAGCCCAGCCCCGCCCAGTTCGCCACCCAGTCCCCCGCCCAGCCTGCTGTGAGTTCCCTGGATCTTTGTCCGCTCCAGTCCTGCCATTACACTATGTTGTGTCCTACCCTCCACTGAACTCACACTAT
This sequence comes from Pyronema domesticum, assembly GCA_024516145.1. NCBI lineage: Eukaryota > Fungi > Ascomycota > Pezizomycetes > Pezizales > Pyronemataceae > Pyronema > Pyronema domesticum. The sequence goes on from JAJJXL010000008.1 coordinate 1,937,174, forward strand.
GTCCGAACCTGCCCCTGCCCCCGCTTACACCCCACTCATCATGAGGATCCTCGCCAACCACGCCCATGCCATCGAAGCCGTAGCTGCCACCTCCACCGACTACCTCGATGCTGCCACCTTATGTGCAAGCTTCGAATGAGCAGTCAACCTCGCCCAAGCACTCAACACCAGCGAGAACCTCACTGACAGGTTCACAGCCCTTGCCACCGAAGTTGAGGACCTGTCCCTCAAACAGGACGCTACTGGGGCAGACTGCAATGCCCTTTCCACCTGGGTCACCCAGCTCGAGTCCCAACTCTCCCAGACCCTCACCCTGGCCAACCTCGCTTCAACCTCTGTACCTGTCCCCCCCAAAGCCAAGCCAGACCCCAAGCCCTTCACAGGGGAGGAGTGCAACAAGTTGAGGTCCTTCCTTACCATGTTGTGCCTGCACCTCATCAACCGACCTGGGGAGTTTCCTGACGAACAGTCGAAACTCTGCTATGCCTTCTCCTGACTCGATGGACCTGCCCTGGAGCAGATGCTCCACTTGGTGGAAAATGACCACGTCAATTTGGAAACCTTCGGAGACTTCGTGACCACCTTGGAGGAATCCTACGGTGACCCTGATCATATCAACACTGCCAAATGGGCCATTGCTAAGCTCCATCAGGGAAACAGAGACTTCGCCACATACTTTGCAGAATTCCAATGCCTTGCTTCCGACCTTAACTGGAATAACGCTGCGAAGAGGGCCGCCTTCCACCGGGGCCTATGCGAGGAATTGAAGACATTCTCAGCACTCAGGATATCCTGGAGGATTGGAACCAGTACGTAGCCCTCATGAAACAAAGGGACCAACAGTTCCAGGCCTGAAAAGCCGAAAGCACCTGACCCACCACCGTAACCAAGACCGTCTCTGCCTCCCTTCCTTGCAGCACTCCCCCAGCAACGACACGGAACATCCCATGCCCCACCAGCAGTGGAAGCGGCCCCTTCGGTCCTGCCCCTATGGACCTGTCAGCTGCTCGACACCGTCTCTCCCCAGAGGAATGTCAAAAGAGGATTGATGAGAATCACTGCTTTTACTGTGGGGGATTCAACCTCATGGCCCGGGACTGCCCCGATCGCCCTAAAGCCCCAGCACGCCCACTATGAGTAGCCGCCACCGAAGTTGCTGACCAAGTGGAGGAGGATGGGGAGGATGTATCCAAATCGGGAAATGTGTAATCCTGGAAGAGCAGGATGGCTCTCTTCCTGGTGGTTCTGTTGACTCTCCGTCTGTGCTACCAAATATATTGTCAATCTTGAACACTGCCATGAGAGATGTTGCCATCAAAGAAGGATCCCTGGACAGGAAACACCTCGTTGTGACATGTGAACTGTCCTCTCACCATAGGAAAATTCTGACCCATTCCCTGATCAATTGTGGGGCAACTGGCTATGCATTCATTCACCAAGCCTTTGCCCTGCACCACAAATTGCCCCTATGCCCATCAAAATCCCCCCGAGTCCTAGAAGTCATTGATGGACAAAGATCTCGTCAGGAGATATCACTCATCTGATGGAGGTGTCACTAAACATCCAGGGACACAGCGAGAAGCTCCCAATGTTTGTCACTAAGCTAGGACGTTATCCCATCATCCTTGGCATCCCATGGTTGAAACAACATGACATTGTTATCTGCTTTGCCTCGATCCTTGTCACCTTCAGTTCCCAGTACTGTTTCGCCCATTGCATTGACCAGGCCGTAACAGTATGGGGCATCAGTGAAGAGCCTCCTGATGCACTCCCAATCCCCGACCCACTGTTACAGCTCCCAATGGCCACTGATGAGGAGCAAGTGGTCACCAATTTGCCAAGCTCCATCCCGCCCGAATACCATGACTTCCTACACCTGTTGTCAAAGGCCGAAGCCAACAAACTGCCTCCCCACTGACCTTATGATCACCGAATCCTGTTGCAACCTGACTTCACACCCCCCTTCGGCCCGATCTATCCCCTCTCGAAAACAGAATTAGAGGTGCTTCGGAAATGGCTGGATGAAACCATGGCCAAGGGCTTCATTCAGGCCTCTTCATCCCCTGCCAGTGTTAACCGGGGGCTGTCTCGTGACTGACAGTAGGGTAACTCAAGATATCCGAAAGAAAAAATGAGAAGCACTAATTCCAATTACGGGAATTATTTACTTCTCTGTGGATTCTCGTGGGAGTAGTGAGTAGTAACATGTTATAATCTTAAACTCTCCTGCTTATCTCAGGGAGCATTTTGAGATCGTCGATGGTAATTACGTTTGAGTGTGAACAGCAATCCGTGAGGGTCTTATTGTATGAGGAGGGTGTTGGTTGTATGGTCTTTGAGATCTTTCAAGTATTGTATAAATAGTCGAGTATAAGGTACTAATATCGTTTGGGGACTTTGTTGTTGTCACGGCTCGAGTTTCCGCACTTGAAATGTGATCTCACGCGGATTCGAATCGCGGGCTCCACAGCCCGTCACTCGATCCTCTGGGTAAACACTTGGCCCTCGCTTGTGCCGTAATCGCTTAGCCTAGCCAGCCCTAAGCCGCGATCGTACGCACCAGATAAGGGTTTTGCATTTTAGGGTTTTTGTTTGTTGTGCCGTGCACGGCCCGTAGTGCTTCCTTGGCTTTGTGCTTGTGTTTAGGGTTTTGCTTGTTGTGCCGTGCGCGGCCCGTAGTGCTTCCTTGGCTTTGTGCACATGTGTGAAGAAGTTGCTTGTTAAATAATTTTGCTTTCCCCGTGTAATTAGTTCTTCATACAGTTATTTGTTTATTTCCTAAATAAATACCTTTTGTCAACATCTTTGTCCTCGCCTCGTTTACGTGTTCCGATCACGTGCCCTTGTCCAGCTGCCCCCGCCTCGCCTCCCCGCCTTGCCTCGCCTTGCCGTGTTACGTCCCAGAGCCTCGCTTCGGAATAGATACATCACGGAGTAATTCAGTCACCTGATCTTTAAACACGGACTTGTAAGAAATTGATGCACGCACAATTTCACAAGTCTTAGGATTGAGATTACGAAAGGGACTTTATTTATTGCTATCTGTCTATATACAAGAAGAGCCCTCGGGTAACCCCGCCCCTGACCACGCCACCGTAACAACATAACTGTATAGCCCGAACCCGCCGGCCCACCAGCTATCACTCGATGCATTTCCCGACCCCCTGCCTATGATCACCAGCTTTTGGATTTATATCCTCCGCACAATCCTACGTACCCACCACCACGAAATTCTCCCATACCACAACCCTACCTACGAAGAACTCCTCGTCGCCCTTCAATTTGCCTTCGATGTCGATGCCACCAGGATCTCCTACGATGACGAACTTTTCCTCTGGTGTATCCGATAGACTCGCCCGAGTAGCCTATGTCCTCGTCCTCGACGCCGCTCAGGCAGACGCTGTCCAGGCCAATCCCTCAGCAATCCTTACCATCGAAAATGGTGTCGAAGAATATCATCAACAGCTCACCCTGATCCTCGACCTGAAGAGAGAACTGGAAGAAGCCCGCTCCGGCAACACCGAATATTCCCGGCACCTTCTTACCCTCGAGGAAGATCTCCAAATCGCCAAAAAAACCATCCAGATCCTCGAAGGCCTCTCAGCCAACCCTATGCCCCGCATTATCGAGCTCCCACACCCTCCTGAGTATTCCAGAGATAGGAAGGAGCTCCCCAACTTCGTCTCTAAGGTCCGTTCCAAGATTGCTGGAGAAGGATCCCGTTTCACTAGCGATCAGCATAAGCTCCGCTATGTGTACGGATACCTCAAAGGCAACGCTCAGAATCAGGTCCAGCCTTACGTCCAGGCCGACAAGATAGCCCTGGATCATGTGGAGGCGCTTATCAAAATCCTTGAGGCAGCCTTCGGAGACCCAGATGAAGTCGGAACTGCAGCTGCGGAACTGGAACGGTTAACCCAGGGGAACCGCGAGTTCAGCATCTATTATCCTGAGTTCCACCGACTCCTCGCTATCCTCGACTACGACTCCAAAGCGAAGAAGGCGGCTCTTAAGCGCGGACTGTCGAGAGAACTCCAGGCCAGTCTTGTTTACCAAACAGACGAGCCGGAGGACTTTGCCAAGTTCGTTGAGCTCTGCATGAAGCTCGATTACCGAATCAGAGCTCATGCCGCCCTCTCTCGCCGTACCACCGCTCCCTCCACCTCTCGGCCCTCACACGCCACACCCCGCACAATCCACCCCACCAATACCGACAGTGGCAACTATGGCCCTGCTCCCATGGACCTTTCCGCCGCCAAGAAGTCCCAAAACCAACGTCGCCGAGATGAGCATATGGCCAAGGGACTCTGCCTATACTGCGGAGCGGCGGATCATTTCAAAGATCAATGCCCTGCCCTGGCCAGTAACAACGCCCGCAAGGTCCGACTGGCCGCGGCAGGAATTGCCCCCGTGGAGGAATGCTCCGATTTGGATTCGGGAAAAGAATAGTCCACCAACAGCCCGTTGGCCCTATTGGTGGACCCACCCCGGCGTCGTCATTTGTTTCTGCCCAAGAAGTGTTATATGTATCTAGTAGCTCGCTGTCAAACAAACAAGAAAGCGAATTAGATGGAAGGCACTTGATTGTCCCATGCACCCTGTCCGATAAACTTAACAAGATTGAGACCCACGCTCTTGTTGATTGCGGATGCACTGGAAACGCCTTTATAAATGACGAATTCGCCCGCCAGCACAACCTCCCCCGCTTCCAGCTCAAAAATCCTAAGACCGTCGAAGTCATCGACGGTCACCCAATCTCCTCCGGAGACATCATGGAGTATGTACAACTCAATTGCCTCATTGATGATCATCAGGAAACCCTCACCGCCTATGTTGCCTCGATTGGCCACTACCCCCTCGTCCTCGGCATACCGTGGTTAAAGAAGCACGATGTCTCCATGAACTTCCGGGATATGAGTATCCAATTCCCCTCCTCAACCTGCCTCGACCACCGTACAAAGGTTACTCCACGACCCATCCAGGGTATCTCAACCCCGCATGGTAACAAGATCTGTGCCATCTCGGCCACCTCCTTCCGCCGAATAACCAACAACTCGAATAACCGTTATGGAAAGGTCGAACGCTTCGCGCTTTCCCTCTACGAAATCAATTCCGCCCTGGCCAAAGACGACGAACCAAAAAACGACATCCAGAATATCGTCCCACCGGAATACCATGACCACCCCCCGATCTTCGATAAAGCAAATGCCGACAAACTACTGCCACACCGACCTACCGACCACAAAATCCCCCTCACTAAAGGATTCCAACCCCCCTTCGGCCCCCTCCATTCCCTTTCCCGCCCCGAGTTGGAGGAATTAAAGAGGTGGTTGGATGAAAACCTTTCGAAACGGTTCATTCGGGCATCGTCGTCCCCCGCGGCCGCCCCGATACTATTCGTTAAAAAGGGGGATGGTTCCTTACGACTGGTCGTAGATTACTGAGGAATTAACGAAGGGACGATTAAAAACAGATATCCATTGCCCCTGTTACAAGATACATTGATGAACCTTTCGAAAGCAAAATGGTTCACCAAATTGGACATTCGAGGGGCCTACAACCTCATCCGCATGGCCGATGGCGAGGAATGGAAGACCGCCTTTCGCACCCGATATGGCCTGTTCGAATCCCTCGTCATGCCCTTCGGCCTTACCAACGCCCCGGCAACATTCCAAAACTACATCAACGACGTCCTGGCCCCTTACCTGGACCGTTTTTGCACAGCCTACCTAGATGACAGCCTCATCTACTCCGACAACCTCGAAGAACATCGCCAACATGTCCGCCTCGTCCTGGACGCCTTCTCCAAAGCTGGCCTCCATCTTAAACCAGAGAAATGTGAATTTCACTGCCAGGAGGTAAAATACCTGGGGTTGATAATAAGCACCGAGGGTATTAAGATGGACCCTGAGAAAATCCGGACGGTAAAAGATTGGGAACCCCCGAAGAACCTCAAAGATGTCCGTGCCTTCCTGGGATTCGCCAATTTCTACCGCCGCTTCGTACGAAACTATTCTCGCATAGTCCAACCCTTGACCGCCCTCACCCACAAGAACGTCCCCTTCGCCTGGAACAACGAACAACAAGCCGCCTTCGATCTCCTTAAAACGACTTTCACCGCCGCCCCGGTCCTCGCCCGCTTCGACCCTGATAAGGACGTCATCGTAGAGACCAATGCCTCGGACTATGTAACTGCCGGCGTCTTGTCTCAGTACGACAGCGACAACATCCTCCACCCCGTGGCCTTCTTCTCCAAAAAGAACTCGCCCGCGGAATGCAATTACGAGATCTATGATAAGGAGCTCATGGCTGTCATTCGAGCCTTCGAGGAATGGCAGCCTGAGCTCCAATCCGTCATTAACCTTGTTCGTGTGCTCTCCGACCACAAGAATCTCGAGTACTTCACGACAACTAAACTCCTCAACCGACGCCAGGCCCGCTGGTCCCAATTCCTGTCACAATTCAACTTCAAAATTGTGTACCGGCCTGGCACCGTGGGCGGTAAGCCGGACGCCCTCACTCGCAGATCCGGAGATCTCCCTAAGGCGGGGGATGGCCATTCCACGGCAAACGAAACCATCATCATCAAACCGGAGAACGTCCTACACCTTGCGGCCTCAACAACATCCGCACCCCCGACCTCCGTTTCACCACCCATCACTCGCCAAACACCGCCGACGACACCCTCCCTGAACCCAACGACAAACCCGACCCTCGCCCGCCTCTTCACCAAAGGATACGCCAAAGACCCCTTCCCAACGACAATCCTTCAGCTCCTCTGAGAAGGTTCGACCCACTGCCGGGAAATCTCCCTCGCCGAATGCGACGAAGTCGACAACCTCCTCCGATACCGTCAACACCAGGAATTGTCACACCTGCCAGCGTTCGAAGCCCAGCAGGCACGCACCATTTGGAGTCCTCGGCCCCTTACCCATCCCCGACCGGCCATGGCAAGACATCTCCATGGACTTTGTCACGGGCCTTCCCTGGTCAAACGGATGTGATGCCATCTGGGTGGTAGTGGACCGACTAACCAAGGAACGACACCTGGTCCCCTGCCGGACGGATGTCGACGCAAAAGACCTTGCGAACTTGTTCGTCGCCCACATCTTCCGACTACACGGCCTTCCCCTTACCATCATCTCCGATCGCGGCCCCCAATTTGCGGCCCTCTTCTGGAAACATCTCTGCCGGCGACTGGGAATCCAACCCCGACTATCGACGGCATTCCACCCGCAGACCGACGGCCAGACCGAAAGGTTTAACGCCGTAATGGAACAATACCTGCGGGCCCACGTCAACTATCGCCAGGATGACTGGGCCACCTGGCTCCCCCTCGCCGAGTTCGCCGCAAACAACCAAGCCTCGGAGACCACCGGATCTTCCCCCTTCTTCGCCAACAAGGGGTTCGATCCCCGTTGCCAGTTCGACCTCTCCCCGGCGGCCCCAAACGACACCAACGATCAACGAGCCCTAACGACCTCCAAGACCCTCTCGGAAATCCACGACCACCTCCGCGCCGAGATCAACAGGGCGAATCTCCGCCATCAGGAGAACGCGGACACCCGACGCCTGCCCTCCCCAAACTACAAAGCCGGAGATCTCGTCTGGCTCGACGGTCAAAACTGGAAGACCCAGCGAGCAAGCCGAAAATTAGACAACAAATGACACGGCCCCTTCCGAATCCTCGACAAGATATCGTCCTACGCTTATCGAATTGACCTGCCACCGTCGGTCAAGTGCCACAACGTCTTCCACGTCTCCCTCCTCGAGCCCGCCGCAAACGATGCTTACCCCGGGCAAATTCCGGAGCCCCCGCCCCCGGTCGAAGTCGACGGAGAAGACGAGTACCACATCGAGTCAATCCTCGACTCCCGAATCCATCGACGGAAACTCCAATACCTCGTCAAATGGGTAGGATACGATCAACCAGACTGGGAGCCCACCGAGCTCCACTCCGAGTCCGCCGCTGTCGACTCCTTCCATGACAAATACCCCGACCGACCCGGCCCCCTCTCCACCACCACTTAACGACCATCCTACTTCACCGGAGTTCAGTCTAAGAAGGGGGATCCTGTCACGGCTCGAGTTTCCGCACTTGAAATGTGATCTCACGCGTATTCGAATCGTGGGCTCCACAGCCCGTCACTCGATCTGCTGGGTAAACACTTGGCCCTCGCTTGTGCCGTAATCGCTTAGCCTAGCCAGCCCTAAGCCGCGATCGTACGCACCAGATAAGGGTTTTGCATTTTAGGGTTTTTGTTTGTTGTGCCGTGCGCGGCCCGTAGTGCTTCCTTGGCTTTGTGCTTGTGTTTAGGGTTTTGCTTGTTGTGCCGTGCGCGGCCCGTAGTGCTTCCTTGGCTTTGTGCACGTGTGTGAAGAAGTTGCTTGTTAAATAATTTTGCTTTCCCCGTGTAATTAGTTCTTCACACAGTTATTTGTTTATTTCCTAAATAAATACCTTTTGTCAACATCTTTGTCCTCGCCTCGTTTACGTGTTCCGATCACGTGCCCTTGTCCAGCTGCCCCCGCCTCGCCTCCCCGCCTTGCCTCGCCTTGCCGCGTTACGTCCCAGAGCCTCGCTTCGGAATAGATACATCACGCAGTAATTCAGTCACCTGATCTTTAAACACGGACTTGCAAAAAATTGATGCATGCACAATTTCACAAGTCTTAGGATTGAGATTACGAAAGGGACTTTATTTATTGCTATCTGTCTATATACAAGAAGAGCCCTCGGGTAACCCCGCCCCCGACCACGCCACCGTAACAGTTGTAGTTGATGGGATGATTGTGGATCTTGTTGCTGGATGATGGCTTCTTCGAGTGGGGGCTTTTTGATATTTTATATTTTCTGACTTGAGCTCCCCACTCATATACTCACCGGGTACGTTGTGGTGGTCGGAATGCCAAGTACTGGTTGACGTTGGTAGAGAGCATGCAAACATGATATTTTTCGCATACAAATTCCATATTTCGATTTTTCCAGTGCAAATGCTCCAAAATGTCCGAAAACCAATCGGATGACCTTTGGTGATCCTCTCGGCCGTATCCTGCATATGTCACCTCTAATCCCATCGTTTGCTAATAATATTGCATCCATAGGGCATTTGAATGCATATCTCATCTCATGCATATGTCATCAACTCTGGTGAAGTGTTCATCTTTGTTTGCCGGATCCATTAATCCGTCCTTTGCTGGGCTGCGGCTTCCTGTGCCATCTGTATGCCTTGCAAACACTCCGCCACAGCAGATGTCATCCAGGCCACCTGTGGCTTCTGATAGGTACGATCTTATCTTTCCCGTTTGTCTAGATGCATCCAGTGTCATCATATCGTGCTGATTGAAGGCCGTCTTTAGATAAAGTTTCCTGTATTGTCGGCTGCCTCAGGGTTAATGCACCTCGTATTGGTCTTTACTGCCTAAGACAATCCTTATCTCCTTTGGCCGACTAGACTCCGCTATCGCATGTGTTATCATAATGACTTTCAGTATCATTCCTTCAGGTTCCGATCATCTCCACTGAGCCTCCTTGGTAACATATGATTCTTGATCTTGGACTTGGCACTCCATCGTAGTGTTCATTTAATTCATTCTTAAATATCCTACAATCTTTCCTCGTCCATCAATCCTTCATCATCAACCTCAACTTCCTTCAACTTTCCTCTATCATTCCTTCTGGCAGATTCAGTCTTATATGGCCAACTCCTCCTCCTCGATTTCAATTCTTTTTATTCATTCTTCTCCATTTTCCTGTCCCAGCCCCTTCTATGCCTGCCTGTTGGGGTGGTCCTGTGTGACACAGCACAACATTTGAATATGGCAAAGCATCTTCGGCAGAGGGTAGTCCTTCTGGACTTGTGGCAAGTAAGAACCACAGTCGCCCAGGCTATAAGTATTCCAGGTTTTTGTCCACATCAGCGGTACATTCCTCCGGATATGGCTGGGCATTAGAAACCTCAACCATTGATCAGAAACTGTCCCTCCCGGGGCTACCCTGGGTCCTTGACCCTTTATGATGTACTGACTTTTTTCCTGGCCCCCCATTATCCTACTTCCTGTGGGAAGTGGATGAAGGGAGGTTAGTAATGGCTCTCGCCCTTATGGCTTGAGTCATTACATGGTAAGAATCACCATTCTTAGAATGTGTCTTAAAGGTGGGGTATGACAGCCAGAGCTCCTATACTCTTTGTGAAAAAAGGTGACGGTTCCCTCAGACTGTGCGTCGACTACAGAGGTCTGAATGAAGGAACCATCAAGAATCGGTACCCTCTTCCCCTACTTCACGAGACTCTCTTATGCTTGCAGAAGGCCAAGTACTACACCAAGCTTGACATCCATGGGGCCTACAACCTGGTTAGGATGGCCGAGGGGGAAGAGTGGAAAATGGCTTTCCGAACCAGATACAGACTGTTCAAATCTCTCATGATGCCGTTCGGACTCACCAATGCCCCTGCCACCTTCCAGCACTTTATCAACGATGTTTAACGACGATATCTTGATGTCTTTGTCACTGCTTACCGCGATGACATCCTGATATACAGCGACAACCTCAACGATCACCACACCCATGTTCGAAATGTCCTCTAAGCCCTATCCGATGCAGACCTCTATCTGAAACCCAAGAAGTGCAAGTTCCACCATCCGGAGGTAAAGTACCTTGGCTTCATCATCTCGATGAGTGGAACTAAGATGGACCCTGCCAAAGTTACTACCATCCAGGAATGGCCGACCCCCAAGAATGTCAAGGACATACAGTCCTTTCTCAGTTTCACTAATTTCTACCAATGTTTTATCAAGAGTTACAGTTCCATTGTTGCACCACTGACCCGCCTCACCCAGAAAGATACCAAGTTCATCTGGGATACCACCTGCATCAACTCTTTCGCTGCTCTTAAACATGCCTTCATGACTGCTGCAATCCTATGACACTTCGACTATGAGCATGAGGCTATTGTGGAAACTGATGCCTCAGACTACGTCTCCACCGGAATTCTCTCTCAGTATGACAATGAGGGAATCCTCCACCCGGTTGCCTTCTTTTTGAAAAAACATAGCCTGGCAGAATGTAATTATGAGATTTATGATAAGGAGTCAATGGCTATCATCCGGGCATTCGAGGAATGGCGACCGGAGTTGGAAGGTGCATCCCAACCTATCAAGGTACTCAGTGATCATAAAAACCTGGAATATTTTATGACCACCAAGCTCCTCAACTGTCGGCAAACCCGTTGGGCAGAATATCGATCCCACTTTAATTTTAAAATTGTGTATCGGCCTGGGAAAGCAGGAGCAAAACCCGACTCCCTCACTCGTAGGTCTGGAGACCTACCTCAGGGAGGGGATGACCGCCTCGTTGAACAACACAAAGCCATTCTCAAATCACACAACCTTCCAAACAAACTCCAGCTTTGGGAAGCAGTATTGTCTATACCCCATTCCGCCCTGTCACATGATATCTTAAAAGCAACCCAAACCGACCCCTTTGCCCAACGGATCATCACTGCATTCTACAAAGGAACACAACACAGTCAAGAAATCACCCTTTCCGAATGCACAGTGCATGACGGCCGCCTCTACTTTCAGCAATGACTGTATGTTCCTGCTGATGATTCCTTGCGACTACGAATCATACAGAACAACCACAATGTCCCTGCCGCTTGACACCCTGGACGAGCGAAAACCTTTGACCTCATAAGAAGACATTACTTCTGGCCAACACTACGGAAAGACATCGAACGGTTCATTGCAAATTGTCACACCTGCCAAAGATCAAAGACCTCCCGGCACTTACCTTACAGGGTCCTGAATCCTCTACTGGTACCTGAATGTCCATGGCAGGACATTTCGATGGATTTTGTAACTGGGTTACCGACTTCGAATGGCTACAATGCAATATGGGTAGTCATAGATTGTTTGACCAAAATGAGACATTTTGTCCCCTGTTCCACCACCACTGACACAAAAGAACTGGCTAACCTCTTCATCACAAACATCTTCCGCTTGCACGTCCTCCGTGAGACCATAGTATCTGACAGAGGCCCACAGTTTGGCTCCTGATTTTGGCAATACCTCTGCAATACCCTCCACATTGAACCCTGCTTAAGCACCACCTTTCACCCCAAGACAGACGGTCGGACTGAGCGAACCAACTCAGTCATGGAACAATACCTAAGGGCCTACATCAACTACCAACAGAATGACTGGGCCCAATATCTACCCCTTGCCGATTTTGCTGCCAACAACCACGTCTCGAAGACTACTGGTCTTTCACCTTTCTTTGTGAACTACGGTATGTACCCCAAACTCAACTTCGAGCCAGACCTCCAAGTAGACACCCCAGAAGAAGGCCAAGCACAATCTCTCACTCCATTGCTTGCCAAAATCCACGGTTACATGAAGGCCGAAATGGCATTTGCCCAAGACAGACAGCACGAATACGCCGACAACCATCGAATGCCCACCCTGTCCTACTTACCAGGAGACAAGGTCTGGCTTAATGCCCACAATCTATGTACCAACCGTCCCTCTCGCAAGCTTGACAATCGATGCCACGGTCCCTTCACTGTCATCAAGGAAGTTGGGAAATATGCCTACCAGCTTGACCTCCCCGCAACGATGGACATACATCCAGTCTTCCATGTCTCGCTCCTTGAACCCACCTGAAGGGACCCCCTACCAGGACAACACCTGCCTCCACCAGAGCCTGTCACAGTGGAGGGGGAGCCGGAATATGAAGACGAAGAGATGGTAGATAGCTGCATCTTCCGAGGACAACTACAGTACCCCATCAAGTGGCAAGGCCACGACACTCTCACCTGGGAGCCCACTACGGAAGTCAACGAGCTACAAGCCATTGACGAGTTTTACAGACACTACCCCAACAAGACTGGTCTGCTCCCTCTCCCCATGCAAGGCCTTGGAGGACCTCAGCCCTGGAGGGGGGATACTGTCATGGCACAACCGCGCAAGTGCAGGAGACCACCTGGTCACCAGGTTAGCTGCAGACGTGACTAGTGACATCACTGGTCTCAAGAAGTTTCCATGAAGGTTACAGAAGAATTGCGGGATGAGGAATGGGATTTGTGGAATAAGGGAAAGGGGAAACATATGGAGGAAAGGAAGGGGAATTAAGGGAAAAGGAATAACAAGGGACGAGGAGGATCAGAGGAGGAATACCAAGGAACGAGGAGGAGGTTTATGGGGAATTAGGAACGGAGGAATGGGATATGGTCATGTATATATGAGGTTGATCGCCATCGAGTAAGTTCTTCACACAACGTTTGCATCTCTACAATATAAGTCTACTCCTCTCCCTCTCACCCACTGCCTTCTCGTCCAGCCTTGCAATTAGTCCGTCCAGCCCAGCCCCGCCCAGTTCGCCACCTAGTCCCCTGCCCAGCCCACTGCGAGTTCCCTGGATCTTCGTCCGCTCCAGTCCTGCCATTACAACAGGGATGGGGATGAAGGCCAGGACAAGAATGAGGACTGAGGTCAGGGTGTAGAGGTTTGTAAATATTTATTCAGTGAGATGAACAAATCATTGTGTAAGGAGAAAAGAAAAGGAAACAGAACACTGGGAGGACAAGTCCTCTTATATACACATTTTCTCCTTCCATGCCAAGATACTAAACCAGCAGGCCCTAAACCCTTCACCCTTGATCAACTAACACAGCCACCCTAAACATTCCAAGCAAGTGCAGCTGTGCATGCTTTAGTAACAATGAATGCTGTCATAGTTCATGTCGCTCACTGCCAAGAGCACAGCTAGCCACATAAGCCACACAACCAATGGTCATGGTGCAGAGGGGTTGAACAGGGTATTTTGGACAAGGAAATGAACAGAACAGTGGGAGGTATGTTGAGCACCAGATCCTACTGATGCAACTCCTCCTAGGTAGGCAATGTGATACAGTTCTTGACTGCTTTGCAGTGGGGTTTGGCTCTTTGTTCTGATCCTTCAGATTAGATATGGGGCATGGGCAATACTTCTCTTGTTTGTATGCAGAATGTCTCTGTGGTGCTGCCCTTCATTCGTAGGCTTAAGCCTCACTAACTGGTATGGTTTTGGGGTGGAAAGGAATTAGGGATAGGGGGAAGATAGGGGGTTGGTGATTTCATTCACCAGAATGTACAGACAAATCTTTGCACAGTGTAGATGTGGTGAAGTGTAAACTAGATTGGGTATAGAACTAAATACAAATTGTCATCCCCTTTTATACATAGTCCATAATCTCATTGTGACCTTGTAACTTTGCCCTGTAAGGTAATCCTCCTCATAGTCCATACTTCATCTAGTAACCTATTATCATAAATCCAAAACATCTTAACTCAAACAATTTAACTCAAAACAAGTAACTCAAACAAGTAACTCAAACAAGTACAAACATAATTCCAAATATTAAGTTGCGCATTCTTTTATCCATGCCATGAGCTTCCTGATTCTCAGTGAGCTTCCTTATCCTAAGCGAAGCACACCCTACCTGACCTAAGCATACTGCCATTGCTAATGTTCCTAAGCAGTTCTTGCTGAGCCTTAACGTGAACTCCTCCCCTATCCTTAAGTCACCACTGGAGTCTCCACCAGAAACTCCACCAGAAACTCCACCAGGAACTCCACTGGAGCTTCTCCCAACTTCATCAGAAACCCCTTTTCAATTCCCCCATAATTTCCTCCTGCTTCCTACCTTCCTATTATCAAATAGCATATGGCTATTGTCACTCCGGTGCTCCACAAACATGCAGAGGCAGTGATTGCCCCCACTTGCATGTCATCATTGATTCATGACATTAGCCCCCCCCTCCAGGCCGAGGCTCTGATGAGGCTAATCCAGTGGTTAAAAGGGTGTCGAGAAGATCAGGCTTGGTATGAGGATTTTTTGATGCATTAAGGGTCATTGTGTCTTCATAGGATTGGGTATCATTGGGTATGAGTTCTCCATGGGAGACATGTTTTCTGGGAGGGTTTGAAGGTCATCATATCATCTTCCTTATGTTTGTGTTCATCAGGGAGTCTCTCAGTTGATACATTGTGCATAGGCGCTGGTTCCTCCAGGTGTTCCCTTTGTACTCTCCTTGGCACAACCATCCATCTGGGTTCTGTTACTTCATTGTCATGGGGAAGGCTAGGATCATTGTCGTAGGTTGGGGTTATGTTGCTTCAGTAGTCATAGTTGCAAGGAGAGATAGGTGGGAGTCAAGGATGCCTACATCAGTCCTCATGTCCTTCTAATTTAACAAGGTATCTGCAATTATGACAAACTCATTTGCCTTGTTGCCAACATCTACATTCTTTTCTTTGGTTTAGTTTTTGCATCCGGATTAATGTGTCTAAGTCTGGATGATGCTCCTGCCTGCAGTAGCAATGATCATAGGGCTAGCCATTTTCTACAGGAGGGAAGTAGATTTTTTCTTGTTTTTGTTTTTTGTGTGTGTTACAATTCTGCTGGTAACAGAAAGTCCAATGGAGATTGTCGTGGGTAGTATTAAGGGCAGTGGGGAGAGGTGTGGGCAGACAGTCCCAGCCATCTACTGTTTGTTCTGAAGTGTCCTCTGGGGGCATTTTGGTTTGCATGGTGTTTAATTTTGAGGTGCAGGTTGTTGAGGGTAGCTTTGGTGAAAGTGGGTGGTGACTTCAGGGGAGATGTTCAAATTGGCAGCTGGGTACCACATCTTATCCTCGGCATGGAAACCCATCCACTTTACTTTGTATTGTAGTTGGTTTCAGTGGTAGTGGGAATCAAGGATTTCTTCAACTTCCCATGCCTCTTCATTATTGACAATGACTGGTGGGGGATGTGGCTGTATATGGCCAGGGATGGGTCAGTTTCAGGTTTCTGTGGGCTCGAGGAGGGAGATGTAGAATACTGCATGTATTTTCACACTTGGGGGGACGTCCAGCTTATATGCTCATAGACATATTTTTTCAAGGATGGTATAGGGGCCGATTAGTTTGAAATCAAGTTTATTGGAGGGGTGGGTAGTCTTCACATTTTTTCATCATAGCCATACTCCATCTCCTGCTTTCAGATTCAGGTCAGGCTGCCTTCCCTTGTTGGCTTACTCGGCATGCCCCATCCGTGCATATTTGATATCTGATTGTAGTTCTTCATGGAGGGTGGCTAGAGCTGAGATGTAGTTGGATACATTGGGTGTGGGGTTGTTGGTTTTGGTGAGGTCTGGTTGAAAACAGGGGTGATATCCAAAATTCGCAAAGAACAGGGTGGCTCCTGTCATTTCAGACTTGGTGTTATTATAGCAAAATTCTACAACTGGCAGCAGGTGCTTCCATTTGTCTTGCTGGTAATTACAGTATGCATGGAAGTACGTCATTTCAGACTTGGTGTTATTATAGCAAAATTCCACAACTGGCAGCAGGTGCTTCCATTTGTCTTGCTGGTAATCACAGTATGCATGGAAGTACTGTTCGAGGGTGGCATTCATGCATTCCATTTGGCCATCTGTTTCTGGGTGAAAGGCAGTACTCAAATTTCGGGAGGTTCCTAGGGCTGTCATAATTTGTTTCCAGAAGAAGGATGTAAACAGTGACCCTCTGTCAGAGATAATGCTATTTGGTAGTCCATGGGCCTGTACCAGGATGAATTCGTCTGCCAACTCCTTTGGGCCCATGGTATCTTTACATGCAATGAAGTGGCCCATTTTGGTAAGGTGATCCACTATTACCCATAGGGCATTATATCTGTGCACCTCCAGCAGCCCTGTGATGAAGTCCATTGATATTGAATCCCATGGATGTGTGGGTAGTTGTAGGGGTATAATAATCCAAAGGGAGCATGTCATATGGGCTTGATTCTTTTACAGGTGTCATAGTTGTCAACATACCAGTGCATGTATTGCCGCTGCTGGGGCCAATAGTATTTCCTGGCCAAGAGTTCCAATGTCTGCACTCATCCTGCATGGCCTGCTATTGGGGCATTGTGGTGGTCCTGTAGTAGTCATAGTCATAGTTTGTCATCCTGAGGTATCTAAATCAATCACTCGTAAGTTACGATTCCTCCTTGTTCTTCGCATAATCCTAAAGCTACCCGGTTATCTCATTGTTCTCCATTTCTTAATTTTTTTATGATATCTGTTAATTCCCAATCTTTTTCAGTTTTTTCTTTAATTTCCTTTAATAGTTCTAAATCTATTTGTAATGTTATTTCTAACATGGGGCTTATTCTAAACACATCTTCTGAAAGTAATATTCTTCCTCGATTTTGTCTGTGTTTTGCCTCCCCTTCCCAGGGCAAGTCTCCTAACTTGCATGACAGGATGTCCATTTTTCCCACAATTTTCCCTGGTCAATCGGTGATTACAAAATCATAATTGGCGAGTTGATCTCCCCATCTGGCTTGCCTTAGGTTCAGGTCTTTTTTCAATCTCCAGTATTGCAGATTTTTGTGATCTGACAGGATGGTGATGGTGTGTTGAGTACTCTTGCAATACATCGACCATTTGTTTAGACCATCCATCATTGCCAGTATCTCTGTGCTGTGGACATCGTTGTTTAGCTCAGTGTCTTTTAATTTTATGGAAAAGAATCATAGGGGATGAAGTATTCTGAGATCATCTGGTTGGGAACATACTGCTCTGATAGCATAATCAGATGCATCCATTTCTAGTGTAAGGGGTCAAGTGGGGTCGAAGTGGCATAATATGGGTTGTGATATCATTGCTGTTTTTAGTTGTTCAAATGACACCTGCACAGCATCATTCCATTCCCATGGCTTGTCTTTCCGGGTTAACTTTCTCAAGGGAGTAGTGATCTTGCTAAAATCCTGCATAAACCTCCTATAGAAGTTTGCAAATCTGAGGAAGCTCTGCACTCCCTTGACATTGGTTGGTTCCCACCATTCTTCCACTGCTTTCACTTTTTCCAGATCCATTGAAATTCCTGTTGGTGCGATGATATAACCATGATATTCAGTTCAAGTGGTATGAAATTCACATTTCGATGCCTTTAATGTTAATCGAACTTCTTCCACCCCTTTTAGGATCATCTGGACATGTTTGTGGTGTGTCTCTAGGTCCTTGGAGTAGATTAATATATCGTCCAGGTGTGCAATGCAGATGATATCAAGATAATCACTTAATACCTCATCATCCATCTCTGGAATGATGCTGGTGCATTGGTAAGTCCAAAAGCCATGAGCAGGTATTCATACAATTGATATTTGGTTCAGAATGTGGTTTTCCATTCATCACCTTTTGCTATTTGGAGATGGTGGTAGGTGTCCTTTACATCTAATTTGGTGTAGACTTTTGCTTTCAATAAGTGATCCAATGCTTCTCCTATCAGTGGCATGGTCATTCGATCTTTTATGGTTATAGCATTGAGCCCATGATAGTCCATGCACAGGAGGAGTCCTCTGTCTTTCTTTTTCACAAAATGGATTGGGGCCACTGCCGGGGATGTCGAGCTCCTTATCCATCCCTTTTTTAAGCTTGTTTCTATATATTTCTTCAATGCTTTCAATCTTCCTTCGTCTAATGCTCGTAGTGGCTCAAACAGGGGTACTTGTCCTTCCGTTAGGGGAATCTGATGGTCATGGTGCCTGTGCAGAGGTTTTTCCTGGCTTTCTTTCTCATTGAAGACATGTAGGTAGTTGTGGTATTCTGGGAGGATCATGTCACAGGCAGACATTTTTGATGATTTGTCATTCTCCTGTGAGGTCGTTCTGGTTGGCATAGCTGTGGATAAAACCTCATGGACCTCGATATGGATTTTGTTTTCTGGTGGTGGCATTTGAACAGGGTCCTCTTGGTTGCTGGGGTCCAGAGTGGGTCCTTTATGAATGTTGTCCAGTTCTCCTTCTTCCCAGGTTGCAGCTATTATGTCATTTTGAGCCATATCCCAGTGGTAATGATCAATGGCTTGTTCTTCAGGCACCATTTTTGCACGCGGGGAAGTATGCAAGCATTCTTTCGCACATTTCTCAGAGTCGAATATCACCTTTCCTTCCTTCCAATGTATGGTTGGGTTGTGTTTGCATAACCATGGTAACCCAATGATTATTGGTGAGTTATTGCTGGTGAAGCAGTGTAATTTTCTTCTGTTGTGGTGGTCATTGACTGTTGTCTCAACCATGGTATCATGGCTGACTGGAAAACTGGCGACCTCTCTTCCATCCACTACCAACATGCAGCATGGTACCTTCTTTTCATCCAATGGTATTTGTATTTTTTCAGCATAATTTTTGTCCACAAACTTCTCCATTGCTGCACAGTCTACCATAGCAGTCATATGGTGTTCCTTCCCAACTCTTCCTTGGATACTAACTTCTAGTATAATCTTTTCATCCCTTTGGTAGGGTCCCACATTTGATATCACATACATCGGTTCTGGTGGGTTTGGGTTGATTGTCTTCCCCAGGAGTGCCCATTGATTTCCTACTATTGGGGATCCTCTTTTCCCAATTCTTCCTCTCCTGACATTTCTCCCACTGTAGCTTCCTCGGCATGGTACATTTTTCTCTCGTACATATGCTTTTTGGTGGGGCAACAAGCAGCATAATGTCTGCCTTTTCCACAGTTGTAGCACTCATTGTTCCTTTGTCCTTTTTCTTCCTCAGCCTGGTCTGTTCCCTTAGGGTTCCAAGTAGCATCAATTTCCATAGGGATTGGGTCCAAAGTTGTCAAATCCGAGGTGTGAGGGTGTCCATTTTGGTGGTCTCGGCAGTATTGTGGTTCATTTCAGGGCTGGAGGGTGCAGAAGTTCAAAAGACAGTTATTGATGGTGATTGCCTTGTTGGCAAAGTCCGTCATAGTTGTGGGTCTGGTGTCCAGGAGGGCAAGTTGTCATTGCATGTCCAGATGAAGGCCATCATTGAACTGGTCAATGTAAAGGGGGTCATTATAGTCTAAGTCAGCCATGATTGATTGAAACTTCACCTAGTATGCAGTGGCGGAATGGTTTGCTTGGCGAATGTTTTTAAACTTTCTCCTCACTACTTCCTTGGTGTCTGCTTCTCCCAATGCCTGGGTGATGCCTGTTTTAAAATCTTCCCATTCTTCATATTTGCTTTTGCCATTGGTTATAGAGGGTTCAATCCATGCCCAGGCATTTCCTCAACACTGAGAGCTGGCATAGTTGACCTTCTTGGTGTCCTGGTCAAACTTATTGGGTTCACAGTTGAATTTCAGATTGCACTGCATCAGGAAAGGCTGGAGTTTTGGTCTGTCCCCATAATAAAGCTCCGGGTCTTCAATCTTCAGATTGCTTGGAATGGGTGGGTGATACAATTGCTGCAGAAGTGTTTGGAGTTGGTCTTGAGTTATTTGCACTGGGGTGAGTGCTCTGCCAAGATTTCCTTGGGGGGTTGTCATTCGGGAGTCTTCTTTTGTAGTTTCTGGAGTTTGCAGTCTGGATGGATTGTCTGGCATGACTGGACTTGTTGCTCTGACAGGTTTACTTTCAATTACCTCACCTCATCCTCGTAGCTTGAATGGATCCACTCTCTCTGGATTTCAGTGATGTTTTGTTATTTGCTTTGCTGATTGTTCTTATTGGCCTTGACATTCTGAGTCACATTGGGTACCTATTTGTAAGACACAATCTAATGTTAAGCACCAGATCCTACTGACACAACTCCTCTTAGGTAGGCAATGTGATACAGTTCTTGACTGCTTTGCAGTGGGGTTTGGCTCTTGGTTCTGATCTTTCAGATTAGCTACAGGGCATGGGCAATACTTCTCTTGTTTGTATGCAGAATGTCTCTGTGGTGCTGCCCTTTGTTCGTAGGCTTAGGCCTTCACTAACTGGTATGGTTTCGGGGTGGAAAGGAATTAGGGATTGGGGGAAGATAGGGGGTTGGTGATTTCATTCACCAGAATGTACGGATGAATCTTTGCACAGTGTAGATGTGGTGAAGTGTAAACTAGATTGGGTATAGAACTAAATACAAATTGTCATCCCCTTTCATACAGAGTTCCTCCTCTTATCATGACCTTGTAACTTTGCCCTGTAAGGTAATCCTCCTCATAGTCCATACTTAATCTAGTAACCTATTATCATAAATCCAAAACATCTTAACTCAAACAATTTAACTCAAAACAAGTAACTCAAACAAGTAACTCAAACAAGTACAAACATAATTCTGTCATGGCGCAACAAATCTTCTGCTCTTTTATCTATTATCTCCTACTGTTTTGTTTATTCACCTTATCCCTAGTACCCCATCCAACCCCCTATGCTGTGGCTAATAGGTTGTGTGGCTTATCCCAGTGGCTGTGCGCTTGGCAGTAAGCCCCATGGACCAGGATACATACACAGCCACATTTACTTGGAAGGTTTATGGTGGCTGTGCTGAATGATTAAGGATTAAGGGCTTAGGGCCTACTAGTTTAGTGTCTCAGCATGGAAGGAGAAAATGTATATATAAGAGGACTTGTCCTCCCAGTGTTCTGTTTCCTTTCCTTTTCTCCTTACACAGTTATTTGTTCATCTCACTGAATGAATATTTGGATCCTTGCCAGTTCTTGCCCTTGCCCTCACCGCTGTCCCTGTCCTTGTCTCAGTTCTCCATTTCCTGAACTCTGTCCTCTCCGCTCTGTTTTCCTGGTCCTGTTCCTTGACCCATCTCTGCTTCTAAACATGGATTATCTATAGTTGTTGCATGTCACAACTTCAGACATCCAATGTTGGTGCCTTCCAAGAGATCCTGTCTTGCGCTCAGGATCATTGTCAACAAGCCTAGAGCCCTCAGGTTCTCTGCCAAATACCTTGTCTACAACTGCCATTACAAATTCCAAATATTAAGTTGCGGATTCTTTTATCCATGCTGCGAGCTTCCTGATCCTAAGCAAGCTTCCTTATCCTAAGCAACGCATGCGCTACCTGACCTAAGCACCCTACCTTTGCTAATGTTCCTAAGCATTTCTCACTTAGCCTTAACACAAACTCCACTGCTATCCTTAAGTCCCCACTGGAGTCTCCACCAGAAACTCCCCTAGAAACTCCACTGGAGCTTCTCCCAACTTCATCAGAAACCCCTTTGCAATTCCCCTGTAATTTCCTCCTCCTTCCTACCTTCCCATTATCATATAGCATATGGCTATTGTTACTCTGGTGCTCCACAAACAGGTACAGGCAGTGATTGCCCCCACCAGCATGTCATCATTTATTCATGACAGGTGACCAATAAGATGGGCAAGGATTTCATGAGCTGTGACAAGTGCTTTCTTAGTTTCAGAGTTACTTTCCTTATTCATGTTGATTTTTTTACACTTTTACATCATTACATCCTGTGACATCCCATGTCTTTGTGGGTATGCACTGCTCTGTGAGTCATATGCACTATGATATCATTGAGGGGTTTTGTTCATGTTGAGTTAGCTACATTTGTTAGAAGGGTTCCAACTAGTTCAATGTTGCTCTGTTA
This sequence comes from Pyronema domesticum, assembly GCA_024516145.1. Lineage (NCBI taxonomy): Eukaryota > Fungi > Ascomycota > Pezizomycetes > Pezizales > Pyronemataceae > Pyronema > Pyronema domesticum. Next base: position 1,959,556 of record JAJJXL010000008.1, read on the forward strand.
GTTTCTCTTCTCTCATGTTCTGCTGTGGCTATTCTCTGGCTCATCTCTCCATTTGTAAGTATGCATCCTCTTCAGTTGCTGCACAACACAACTTTTGGGATATAACATTGAAGTTCTTCAAGAGCAGGCACCACAGTTCATAAGTCTTGACAACTAGCTTGATGCCCTCTGGTTCTCTGTCCAACACCTCATCCCCAACCATAGTAACAGTTACTGAATGTGACTGTGCACCAGGGTCACACAAGGAAGACAATGAAAGAAAGAAAATATAAAACCAAGGAAGCACAGAACATAATTTAGAGTGGAAAGTCAAGCTGTGACAGTACCCAGAAAAGCTGGGCCACTTCATGGTAACTAATGGCAATACTTCTGTAGGGCTTAGTATTATCTGGGGGTAGTCTCATGACTGGTAGCTAGGTAATAAGATTTCTGAAAAGAAAAAATGAGAAGTAATAATTGCAATGATGGGAATTATTTACTTGTCTGGGGATTCTCTCAGGATAATGAGCAGCAACATGTTATAATCTTAAACTCTCCTTCTTATCTCAGGAAGTGTTTCAGAGATTGTTAATCACAATTGCATTCAAGTGTGAACAGCAATCCATGAAGGTGTTGTTCATCAAGGAGTATCTTGGTTGGATGGTATTGGAGGCCTTTTGAATATTTGTAAATAGTCGAGTATAAGGTACTAATATCTTTCTGGGACTTGGTTGTATTTGATGGGACAAATCTGGATCTTTTCACTGGATGATGGCTTCCTTGAGTGGGGGCTTTCCAAAATTTTATATTTTTTGACTTGAGCTCTGGACTCATATACCACCAGGTCCATTACAGTGGTCAGAATGCCAAGTACTGGTTGACATTGGTAGAGAGTATGCAAACATGATATTTTGTACACACAACTTCTGTATTTCAAATTTATCAATGAAAATGCTCCAACATGTCCCCAAACCAATCAGATGACTCCTGGTGATCCCCTTGGCCATCTCGTGCACATGTTGCTACTTAACTTGTCATTTGTCAATATATTATGACTAACAATACCACCTCCATATAGTATTTGAGTACATATCACATCCCATATGTGCATCATTCATATGTTCAAATGTTTTGCCTGGATCACAGCATCTAATTTGGGGTGATGCTCCTGTCTGCAGTTACAGGGTTCATTGTGATGTTGGTGGGTTGGCCCTGCCAATCTAGCAGTAGGGAAATAATTGTTGTTATCATTGATTGGAGGTGGATGCTGCCATAATCATCATAACAGAATGACCAGTGCAGGTCTTTGTGGGGGGGTATAGGTTGTCATGGGGAGCAGGGTAAGAGGCAGTACCAGCCGGCCATAGGTTGCTCCCTTGTCTTGCTTCATGCTTGGGGCTGGTTTTTGGGGATATTTGTTATGAAATCATTGGACAGTATTTGGGCAGTTGTTGAAGTTCTCAGCAGGGTACCAAGTCTTATCCTGATCATGGACCCCAGTCCACTTTACTCGATATTGTAGCTGGTTCTGATGGTATTGTGAGTCGACAATTTCTTTGACTTCCCACTCCTCTTCATTGTTGATGATAACTGGTGGGGGTGGGGGTTGGATATGTCCCATAATTGCTACATTTTGGGGTTGAGCTGGCTCAAGTAGGGAGATATGGAAAACTGGGTGAATCCTAATGCTGGAGGGGAGGTCCAATTTATATGCTTTTGATCCTATCCATTCCAGTATGGTGTAGGGACTGATAAGCTTATAGTCCAGTATATTGGAGGGGCATGTCATCTTTACATGCTTCCTTCATAGCCATACGCTGTCCCCTGGCCTGAGTACAGGGTCTGGGTGTCATGACTTATTTGACAGCTCTGCCTGGCTTGCCTGAGCATAATGGATTTCGGCCCATAATTCCATGTGGAGATTGGTGAGGGTTGAAATGTAATCTGAAATTTCAGGGGTCCTGGCATCCATTCCACTGAGGTTCGGTGTAAAGCAAGGGTGGTATCCACAATTGGCAAAGAAGGGGGTAACCCTCATGGTTTCTGATTGTGTGTTGTTGTAACAAAATTCTGCACCTGGCAGTAGCTGTTTCCAGTTATCTTGTTGGTAGTTACAGTACACTCACAGATACTGTTGCAGGATTGCATTTATTCATTCTGTTTATCCATCTGTCTCAGGGTGGAAAGCAGTGCTGAGGTTGCATGTGGTCGCCATGGCCTACATGATCCATTTCCAAAATGTTGACATAAATAGTGATCCCCAGTCAGAGATAATGCTGCTTGGTAGTCCGTGAGCCTGTACCATGTGTGAAATAAACCCATCTGCCAAATCACTCAGCCCCATGGTGTCTGCATAAGCAACGAAGTGTGTCATTTTTGTGAGTCGGTCCACAATCACCCACAGAGCATTGCATTCCTCCACAGGTGGAAGTCCCACAATAAAATCCATCGAGATTGAATCCCATGGTTGCTCATGTAGCTGCAATGGTCTCAACAGCCCAAATGGGGCATGTTTGACTGGTTTAATTCTTTTTCTGGTATTGCAGTTGTCGATGCATCGATTTATATACTGTTGTTGCTGTGGCCAGTAATAGTTCCTGCCCAGCAATTCCAATGTCTTTGCCCATCCTGGGTGACCTGCTACCAGAGCATTGTGGTGGTCATGTAGTAGCCGGAGTCATAATTGGTCATTATCTGGTATCCAGATCAACCCCTCATACATCAATAGTCCTTCTCTTTCTTTGCACAATCCCAGGGCAATCCTGTTGTCCCTTCATTCACCCATTCATAGTTTCATAATGACACCCTGCATCTTCAGATCCTCTGCTGTTTTTTCCTTTATTCCCTCCAACAATTCCCGTTTGACCTGCAGTTCCATAACCTCGGTGGAGCTGATTCGGAATGCCTGGGCTTGAAGCAGAATCCATTCCATGTTTTGTCGATACTTTATCTCCCCTTCCCAGGGTGAATCTCCTGACTCTCTGGAGAGGATATCCAGTTTCCCAGTGAGCTTGCCAGGTCAATATGTGATTGCGAAGTTGTAATTCACAAGTTGTTCCCCCCAGTGAGCCTGTCTTAAGTTTAAATCCTTTTTTGTTTGCCAATATTCCAAGTTCTTGTGGTCTGATAATATTGTGATTGTATGCCCCATACTTTTACAATAAGTACCCCATTTTGTTTAGACCATTGATGATTGCCAGTAACTCCTTATCATGAATATCATAGTTTAGCTCAGCATCTTTGAGCCTCCATGAAAAATACCCCAAGGGGTGGAGTATGCCCGTGTCATCTGGTTGGGAGCATACAGCTTCAATTGCATAGTCCGATGCATCCGTTTCCAGTGTCAGTGGCCGGGCAGGGTCAAAATGTCATAAGACCTGTTGTAAAATCATTGCCTCTTTTAACTGATCGAATGTTGATTGTGCTGCATTGCCCCACTCCCAGGGTGTGTCTTTTCGGGTTAACTTAGTAACGGGGTCATGATTTTGCTGAAGTCCTGGATGAATATTCTGTAAAAGTTTGCGAATCCTAGGACACTTTGTACCCCTTTCACATTTGTGGGTTCCCTCCATTCTGCGACCACCTTGACCTTCTCCAGAACCATGGATATTCCCATTGGTGAAATAATACATCCCAAATATTCCATCTTGTTTGTGTGAAATTCACACTTCGATGCCTTCAGCATTAACCCAACCTCCTCTACCCTTTCCAGAATCCTTCTTACATGCTTGCAGTGTTGTTCAAGGTCATTGGAGTAGATTCGGATGTCATCGAGATATGCGATACAAAAGACATCTAAGTAGTCACTCAACACTTTGTTCATCCACTGTTGGAATGATGCCAGTGCCTTGGTTAATCCAAACAGTATGACCAAGTATTTGTATAGACCGTACTTTGTCTGGAACACTGTCTTCCATTCATCACCCTTTGCTATCCTCATGTTATGATAAGCATCTGTTACATCCAGCTTCATGTATATTTTTGAGTTTGCCAGCTGGTCTAACACCTCTCCTATCAGTGGTAGTGGTGTTTGGTCCTTCATGGTCATGGCATTTAGTCCTCAGTAGTCTACACATTGTCTGAGGATACCATCCTTTTTCTTTACAAAGTGTATAGGAGCCCCCACCGGGGATGTCGAACTCCTGATCCACCTCTGTCCCAGACTTGTTTCCAGATATTCCCTTAATGCCTGCAGCCTTCCCTCATCCAATGCCCAAAGGCATTAGACAGGGGGTACCTTTTCTTCCAGCAGCAGAATCCAGTGGTTGTGGTGTCTATGCAGTGGCATTCCCATGTTTTCTATCCCCTGAAAGATGTGAAGGTAGTCATGATACTCTTCTGGAACAATGTCTCCGGCCATGGGAGGAAGGGATGGTTGGTTGTCGATGCCCAGTAAGTTGAACCTTCTCAGTGTTCCTGGCACTGCCACTGCTGCTTCCATTATCCTTGGTGGTTGGTCAGGAACAACTTGTAAGTTGAACCTTCTTGGTGTCTCTGATGTCATGGCTGGGGTCCTGTTTGTCCTCGGTGATTATATTCTGGAAGGATTGTCAGGTGCTGTTATCTCCTCCATCTGTTCCCCATTGGTATCATCTTCTTCCCATCCCCAGATGGTTTCCTCAGCATCCTCTTCCATTGTATCTCCCTCGGTTTCATCCCTCATTCTCCTTTCATCCTCCCCTTCATCAATCATGAAGGATCCATTGGCTGTATCCTTGAGGGTTGCATCCAGTGCAGTATCCCAGTACAATTTTCCAATTGCCTGTTCCTCAGTCACAGTCATTGAATGCAGGGAGGTATCAAGGCATTCCTTAGCACATTTCATCAAGTCGAATGTGACTGAACCTTCCCTCCAGTCAATATTAGGGTTGTGCCTTTTTAGCCATCGTAATCTGATGATAATAGGCGAGTTACCAATGGTGATGCAATGCAACCTTATCATTTCATGGTGGTTATTTATTGTTAATTCCACCATTGCATCATGTGTGACTGGGCTGCTTGCTACCTCTTATCTGTCCACAGCCAGTACGCTTTGGGGAACCTTCTTCTCTTTTAGAGCGATCACATTTCGTTCCACATATTCTTTGTCTATGAAGTTCTCCATTGCCCTGCAGTCGACCATTGCCATCATAACATGTCCCTTGTTATCACTCCCATGAATGATGACCTTAAGGATGATCTTTTCGTCCCTTTGGTAGGGCACCACACTGGACATAATGTAGGTGTGTTCTGGTAGATCTGGTTTGGTGGTTGTCGTCTGCCCCAGGAGTTCACCCTTGATTTCTAATCCTGGGGATCATCTTTTCCTGCCCCATCTTCAGTTGATACTTCCTCTAGCATTGCCCCAGTGGCCCTGTATGGCTTTCGGCCCTGGTTTGGTTTCCTTTGCCATTTCTCCTCCTCCGTCCTATCCTTAACTCAAAATCTCTGGGTGGCATCTAGATCCAAAGGTTCTGGGTCTGAGGAGGTTGATTCCTGGGGGTGATGTTGGGACCTTGGGTGTAGATTTTGATAGTACTGGTAATACTGAGGTTCATGCTGGGTTCGTCAGGTCCTAAAATTGAATAACCTGTTGTCCAACACAATAGCCCTATTGGCAAAATCGATCATAGTGGTGGGTTTGGTTTCCAAGAGGGTGAGCTGACTTTGTATGTCAATATGGAGTCCATCATTGAATTGGTCGATATACATTGAGTTGTTATAATCCAAGTCCACCATAATGCACTGGAAGTCAGCCCAGTATGCTGCTGCTGAGTGGTTTTCCTGTCTTGCAGACTTGAACTTCCTTCTAGCCACTTCCTTAGAGTCGGCCTCACTGATTGCTCAGGTTATCGCCATCTTGAACCCTTCCCATATGGTGTATGTGCTCCATCCCTGGTTTATAGAGGGCTTGATCCATGCCCAGGGATTGCCTCGATATCTAGAACTAGCATAGTTGACCTTCTTTACCTCTTTACTGAACTTGTTTACCTCACAGTTGAACTTCAGCTCACATTGTATGATAAATGCCTGGAGCTCAGGTTGTTCACCATAGTAAAGTTCGGGATCCTCTACCTTGGGGTTGCTGGATATCACAGGGTATGGCTGTAACTGTTGTAGGAGCTGCTGCAGTTGGTCATTGGTGATCATGAGAGGAGGAAGTCCCCCTGTACTAATTCCCTGTTGTGTGGCCATGTCGAAGGTAACTCTCTTAGAGGTTTGTACCAGTCCTGCTGTTTCTGGTGTCTCGGGTTGAGAAGGGTTTTCCAGTGTTACTGGACTTGCTGGTCCTGCTGCCTCTTCTCTGATAATCTCTCCTAATTCTCTGAGATGGAATGGATCCACTTTCTCATAATTCCTGAGGTGCTTATTGTGCCAATGTCATTGTTGTTCTGGTGCTGAAGCCTATTGCTTCCTTGGTTACATCGGGTGCCATGGTAGGGACACAATCAAATGTCAGTATCCATACTTTCACATACTGACAAATGGCTAGCAATGTAACGTTTCTCTGATACTGTTTTGCAGTTCAGGTTTGGCTCTCAGACTAAGGCCTCTCCTTAGTTCACTGGCATGGGCAATACTTACTGGTATACAGAATGTCTCTGTGGTGCTGCCCCTTTGCTCGGGTCTGTTGTTCTCTTGTTTCCTCCTCTGGAGTTCTCTGATATTCTGTGGAGGCTTGTTGGATGGTTCTGGGGTTTGGTGATCTTGTTCACTGAATGGACAAATCAAGTGTATGATGGTAAGGTTGTGAAGATAGATAATTGATTGCATGCTAAATAAATGAAATACAAACTGCTTCTTCTTATACATAATTCTTGTGCCCTCATGAATCCCATTCATCTGACCCACAGATCTCTTGGACCCCATGAGACACTCATAAAACCCAATGTGAAACCCATGATACAAATCATAACCCAAATGTGAATCAAACATAACTAAATCAGAATTCCAAACATAGTTCAAATGCAAATCAAAACATATCTGAGACAGGATTCCAAACATAATTCAAATGTAAACCAAAACACATCCCTGACATTCCACATCCATGAAACCCATTGAATCATCCAAACCCCACAGCCTAACCCTCCACCCTATACCCTAAAGACAACATAACATACAGCAAGGGTGGTGCCAATGAACCACAGTCTGGCTGTGGTGATGAGAGCTCCCAGGAGCATGTCTTTGGCCATTCATGACATTGGGCAAGTAAGAACCACAGCAGCCTGGGCTTAAGTATTCCAGGTTTTTGTTGACATCAGCAGTATGTTCCTCAGGATTTCACTGGGCATTAGAAACCCCAGTTCTTGATTGGCAACAGTCCTAACTGGGGGCTACCCTGGGTTCTTAACCCTTTATGACAGACTGACTTTTTTACTGTCCCTCCATTATCCCACTTCCTGTGGGAAGTGGGTGAAGGGTAGTTAGTAATGGCTCTTGCCCCATGGCTTAAGTCATTACTTGGCAAGAATCCCCATTCTTAAAATGTGTATTAAAGGTGGGGTATGATACTTAGCCCAAGTAGGGTGATCCTGTCATGGCTTGACTTTCCTCTTTTGGTAATGTTCTGTGTTTCCATGTTTTGGCATTCACTCTCTCTCCCAGTCTACCTTGTTCATCAATGGCCTCCTGTTGTATCTAGAGACATTACATGACTGTGTAGCAGTATACCTATCTTAGAGTCATATGCCCTGAGACATTACTAAGGGATTTTATTAGTCATTAGTTCCTCACATTTATTAAAGGGGTTCTAAGATATTCTAGGATATTCTGTTAGTATTATTAGGGCTACAGGTTTGATGATTTGGTACTTTGGCAGGGAAGAAGAAAATGTATATATAAGAGGACCCATCTTCCTGCTGTTGTGTTTCCATTCTTTTTCTCTTTACATAGTAATTTGTCTATCTCAAGGTAAGAAATACCTGGAACCTACTATACCTTTGTCCTTGCTATGGCCATCATCTCAGTCTCTGTCCTTGCCTGTACTCTCATATCCCTCCTATGAGAGATGTCAAGACAATGGGGATTCTCATAGGTAATGACTCAAGTCATAGGACAAGAGCTAGTCTGGGCCACCCTTTATCCACTTACCATGGGAAGTGAGATAATCATGGGACAGGAAAAAGAATAGTTAGTCATAAAAATTGTTACCCTCTAATCTTGTCTAGCTGCTAGTGCATGTCATGGGAGATACTCTCAGTCATCAGTAACTGACCCAGCAAAACCTAGAATACTGAGAACCTTGGGCCCTGACTTGGGAATGTCTCAGTGGCATCTATGTAAAAGGGGCATACTACCTGTCACAGTAACCCCTCTCTAACAGCCCCTATGGTCCTTAATAGCCACAGTCTGAGTGGGACTACTCTTTGCCATATTCATTGATTGTACTATGTCACACAGGACTACCCCAACAGGCAGACATAGAAGGGGCTGGGAAAAAAGAAAGGCACACCAAGGAAGGAAGAATGACATTCATAGAATAGAGCAAAAAATTTGCTGTATATGAGGAAGAGCAAACTCATGTAGTATAGGAGGGTACTAGACTATTGGACATCACCAAGGTTGAAAGGAAAGAGATGTACCTGAGTTGAGGTCAGGGGATTCAAGGCAAGGATATATTCAGTGTTGAGGGTAAAGATAAGGGATTAATGGACTGGAGGAACCATGTCAGATATTTATCAATGAATTGAATGGATGTTATGGCAGACTGCCAAGTCTAATTGAGTATCATATGTTATCAAGAAGCTCAGCAGAGATGATGAGGAAAATTGCAGCAGTAACACTGGACATCAACAATTGGATGAATATACAGCAGTAGAGTCTTGTTGTCTGTAGGTGAGAAGGATTGTAAATAGGCATTATAGACTAACACATGGTGAAATAGACCTGAGGTAGATGACAATGCAGGAAACATTATCTCAAGATAACCTTCAACTAGCATAACATGATGAGAATATAGTATGCAGTCAGAAGGACATAGATACTAGATCCTACCAGAGGGTACAGGAATGCTGGATGACATTTATTGTAGTGGAGTGTGTACAATGCCTGCAGATAGCAAAGAAAGCCACAGACTAATGCCAGAACAGATAGGGCATTGGGCAATAATGTATGAACACTTGAAGAGATCTGATCATGTAAATACAAAATATAAGATGTGCTTAAATACCCTTCCAAGGTGATATTATTAGTAATATCACATCAAAAATGATGGGTTGTGGAATGACTCATCTGCAAATGACTGAGATGATTTCCAAGAGTGTACTAATTAGTTCAGAAGGTTATTGGAGTGAATCAAGAGAGTTTTCTGGAATATGGAATTTGTATGTGAAAAATATCATTTTTGTATGCTTTCTACCAACAAAAACCAGTACTTGGTATTCCCACCACCACAACATACATGGTGGGTATATGAGTGGGGAGCTGAAGTCAGAAAATGTAAATAAGGAAAAAGCCCCACTAAAAAAATCTGTCATCCAGCAAGATCACCTAACTGTCCTTATGAATACAATGACATCCCAGTAAGATATCATTCAAGAATACTCATAGGATTACTGTTAGTACTTGAATGCAATTCCTCTATGAATTACAAAGACCCTCAAGACTGAAGACCCTCATGGATTGCTGATTACTCTTGGATGCAACACCCATGAATCTTGATCACTCACTGAGATGAGCAGGAGAGTTTATGATTATTGCATGTCTCACTCATTTAAGTGATGAGACAATCCCTAGAGAAGTAAACAATTTCTATCATTGAAATTATTACTTCTCATTTTACTTGAACATGGAAATTTAGTTACACTACTGTCAGCCTCCTGATAGCCCCTAGTTGACATCTGCACTGGCTCTGGTCCTCCCCTCTGTCTTTGTCCTCATGCGGCCTCCCCCTCATCATCTGTGCCTCCTCTCCTATTGTCCTGCTTATGTTCTGTGGCTTGTCTTGTTACTTCTCACAACAGATTATCTTCATTTGCTGTACAACCCAGCATTGGATGTTAAATGTTGAAGTTATCTGAGAGAATGTACAATGTTTCATAAGTCCTGATGACTAGCGTGGAGCCCTCAGGTTCTCGGATGGATACCTCATCCCTGACCACCATGACAATCTGTTACAGCATGGATACTAGGCATAGCCACAGGGCTATGTCATGGCTTTGCTATAGGGAATAGCCACAGGGTATTAATGTCATAAATCAATGAGGACATGCTTGTGGGGGCAATATGTTAACCGGGGGTTGTCTCGTGACTGACGGTAGGGTAACTCAATATCTCCGAAAAAGAAAAATGAGAAGTAATAATTCCAATGATGGGAATTATATACTTCTCTGGGGATTCTCGTAGGGATGATAAGTAATAACGTGTTATAATCTTAAACTCTCCTGCTTATCTCAGGGAGCGTTTTTGAGATCGTCGTTCTTGATTGCGTTCAAGTGTGAACAGCAACCAGTGAGGGTCTTAGGTATTGAAGAGGGTCTTGGTTGTAGGGTCTTTCGAGTATTGTGTAAATAATCGAGTATAAGATACTAATATCTTTCTGGGACTTGGTCGTAGTTGATGGGACAATTGTGGGTCTTCTGCTGGATCATCGCTTCTTCGAGTGGGGGCTTTTTGGATATTTTATATTTTCTGACTTGAGCTCCCCACTCATATACCCACCGGGTACATTGCGGTGGTCGGAACGCCAAGTACTGGTTGATGTTGGTAGAGAGCATGCAATCATGATATTTTTCGCATACAAATTCCGTATTTCGATTTTTTCAGCACAAACGCCCCAAAATGTTCCCAAACCAATCGGATGACACTTGGTGATCCTCTCGGCCGTATCGTGCATATGTCGCTTCTAATCCCGTCGTTTGCCGATATATTATTTCTAATAATATCACCTTTGTAGGGCATTCGAGCACATATCTCATCTCATGCATATGTCGTCAGCTCTGGTGAAGTGTTCAACTTTGTTTGCCGGATCTCTTGATCCGTCCTTATCTGGGGCTGCGGCTTCCTGTGCCGTCGGTATGCCTTGCCAACACTCCACCACGGTAGATGTCATCCGGGCCGGCTGTGGCTTCCGATAGGTTTCATCTTATCTTTCCGTTTGTCCGTATGCATCCAGTCTCGTCATATCGTGCTGATCGAAGGCTGCCTTTGGATAAGGTTTCCTGTATTGTCGGCTGCCTCAGGGATAATGCACCTCGTATTGGTCTTTATTGCCTAAGACAATCCTTATCTCCTTCGGCCGACTAGACTCCGCTATCACATGTGTTATCATAATGACGTTCGGTATCATTCCTTCGGGTTCCGATCATCTCCGCTGAGCTTCCTCGGTAACAAATGATTCTTGATCTTGGACTTGGCACTCAGTCGTAGTGTTCATTTAATTCATTCTTAAATATCCTACAATCTTTCCTCGTCCATCAATCCTTCATCCTCATCATCTATCTTGACTTCCTTCGACCTTTCTCTATCCATTCCGGCAGACTCAGTCATATACAGCGAACTCCTCCTCCTCGATCTCAATTCTTCTTATTCATTCTCCTCCTGTTTTCTTGTCCCAGCCCCTTCTATGCCTGCCTGTTGGGGTGGTCCTGTGTGACACGGCACAACGTTCGAATACGGTGAAGCATTTTCGGCGGAGGGTAGTCCTCTTGGACTTGTGGCAAGTAAGAACCACAGTTGCCCAGGCTATAAGTATTCCAGGTTTTTGTCAACATCAGCGGTACGTTCCTCGGGATATGGCTGGGCATTAGAAACCTCAGCCATTGATCGGAAACTGTCCCTCCCGAGGCTACCCCGGGTCCTTGACCCTTTATGATGTACTGACTTTTTTCCTGGCCCCCCATTATCCTACTTCCTGCGGGAAGTGGATGAAGGGAGGTTAGTAATGGCTCTTGCCCTCATGGCTTGAGTCATTACTTGGTAAGAATCCCCATTCTTAAAATGTGTCTTAAAGGTGGGGTATGACACTACCTCCCCCCTTATAAGATTTCGACCTGAAATCATTAACTTAGATTCTTGACTTATGAATTCTTCGCTGGATGATTATGAAACGGGATCTTTTTGATGAAGTCCTCCAACCCCTTCATCCACCAACATGTTTTCTATCCCAAGACCATTAAAACCTCAGAGAGGAAAGGTATCTTGAGATAGTTGGTTGTTTAAACACGTTGGTCCCTCGGCATGCCTGGATTCCTTGAGTGGAACTCTCGGAGTGACTGCAGGCCACCTACTATGAAGCATTCATACGGTTCTTCAGTATGATCCTTCTTAAGTGGATATCCTTTCCATCTGACTCGGTAAAGGACTTTCCCCTTGACTTTCCTACTCGATAAGATCTCTTCTATCTCCCATTCCTCATTGCCCTGGATGTCATCACATTCATCAATGATTTTTAATAGATCGGGCGGAGGTCTGGTCCCATTGTTGTATGGTTCGAGTAAGGATACATGGAAGGTATTGTGGATCTTCCATTTTCTGGGTAGTGATAGTCGCATGGCTGTTGGAGAGATTACTTTCTCTATCGCAAAGGGGCCATGCTTCTTGTGGTCCAGTTTATGTTTTGGACGTCTGGTCTGGATGTTCCTTCCATCTAACATGACTATGTCCCCGACCTTGAACTCTGGGGCATCCTTGCGTTTATTATCGGCATATTTCTTCATTCTTTCCCGAGTTGCTTGTAGGTTTTTCGTGACTAGACTTTGAACTGAGAGGATGTGGTTGATGTATCCTTCTTGAGTGTCCTCGCTGGTTGGTGTTGTGCTTGGGTTGGTGCAACCTGGGTGTCGGCCATAGTTGGCGAAGAAGGGTGACATGCCAGTGGCTTGAGTTACTGAATTGTTGTAGGCAAACTCAGCCATTGGTAGGAGTCCAACCCAATCATCCATCTCATAGTTTGTGAATGACCGTAGGTATGCCTCAATGGTTTGGTTGATCCTTTCTGTTTGGCCATCTGTTTGTGGGTGAAAGGATGTGCTCATTCGTGGTCATATCCCCAGTATACCAAGGAATTGTTTCCATTCGGTGGAGGTAAAGTGGGAGTCGCGGTCTGAGATGATATCGGTTGGGATGCCATGGAATCTCCATATCTCCCTGGCAAATATCTTTACTAGGTGTTCTGCTGTCTTTTGGTCCTTTTTGAGTGGTATAAAGTGGGCCATTTTTGTAAACCTGTCTATAATGACCCATAATTGATCACAGTCTTCGGACAAGGGGAGGTCTGTGATGAAGTCCATGGCAATTGATGTCCATGGTGCGTATGGAAGCTCTAATGGTGAGAGCAGGCCATATGGCTTGTGGCGTGATGCCTTATCCTTCTGACATTCTAAACAACTTCTGACATATTCGATAATTTCTTGGTCCATCTTAGGCCACCAGAAGTTGCGTCGGATCAACTCGATCGTTTTGTCTTGACCAAAGTGTCCGGCTACTGCGCTGTTGTGCTCGGTATGTAAAATCGCATGTCGTGCATTCTCAGGGACCCAAAGCAATCCCTTGCGATATAGTAATCCATCCTGTAGTTCTAAAATCCTTTCCTTTCCTTCTATTTCTTGCGCGCTTCCACTCAGTTCCTCTAAGGCCTGGTAGTATTCTGCGTCCTGTTGTCCTGCCTCTCTTACTTCCTGCTCAAATTCCTTTGTCCATTTCGATACTGATGATGCCAAATAACCCAGGTGAACTGCTGAGCAACAGAACACCATTCCTTCTCCTCCAGTACTGATTGCTGAGATGGTGTCGAAGTGTTTTTCATGCAAGACAGTCTGTATTGGCTGGTTTCCACCTCCCCCCTTTTCAGGGCGATACTCCGGGCGCCTCGATAATGCATCTGGCTTGCCATTACTTGTTCCTTTCCTATAAAAAATTTTGAAGTCCACACCGGCCAGTTCCTGGGCCCAGCGTGCCTGCCTTCTGTTGAGAACCTTGGTTGTCATGAAATACTCAAGGTTTTTGTGGTTGGTAAATACCTGGACCGTGTGGAGTGATCCTTCTAAATATCTTCGCCATGTCTTAAAACAATCAACTATCGCCAGTAATTCCTTGTCATGAATTTCGTAGTTGATTTCAGCTGGTGAGAACTTTCTGGAGTGGAAGGCGACTGGGTGTAGCTTTTTGTCTTCTGCATTTTGTGACAATGTGCCACCCAGTGCAAAGTCAGATGCATCAGTCTCGACAATGCATTCTTGTTGTGGATTGAAGTGTGTGAGGATGGGTGCAGTCGTAAAGCAATTTTTTAGTTGCTCGAATGCCTCTGTCATTGCGTCTGTCCAGATCCAGTCCTTTGGTGATCCCTTCGTTGAATTGCTAAGGGGTTTAGCAACTTTTGAGAATTCTCATATAAATCGACGATAAAAATTCGCGAAGCCAATAAATGATTGTACATCTCTTAAACTTCTTGGGCGTTCCCAGTCCCGACTGCATTGGACTTTGTCTTGGGCCATTTCAATACCATCTTTTGAAATAAAATACCCTAGGAAGTCGACTCGGCTGGTTGACCAAAAGCATTTGTCCTGTGATATGGCTAGCCCATTTTCTGCTAGGCGTTTCAAGACCTCTGTGACAATGCGATCGTGTTCTTCCTCTGTTTCTGCATAAATGAGGATGTCGTCCAAATATACAATCAATCCTAAGTCTAATAAATCCCGAAAAATATGATTCATCATATTTTGAAAGGTTGCTGGGGCATTTGACAACCCAAAGGGCATGACAGTGTATTCGTACAGCCCATACCGTGTCTTGAATGCTGTTTTCCATTCATCTCCAGGTTTGATCCGAATCAAGTTGTATCCATTTTTGAGGTCAATCTTGGTGAATATCTTTGCACCTCTGACCCTGTCTTGGAGTTCGGACATAATTGGTAATGGGTATCGATTGGCGATGGTTACTTTATTCAAACCACGGTAATCAACACATAACCTGAGGCCTCGACCATGGGCCTTTGGAACAAAGATGATTGGTGCTGCTGCAGGGGATTTCGAAGGGCGGATCTTTCCTAATTCCAACATTTCCTTGAGGTAATCCCGCAGCGCTTGTAATTCTGTGTCATTTAGGGGGTACATTGGTCCCCATGGTGGTTGTTCACCCTCCTTGAGATCTATTGCATGATCGTAGGGTTTGTGATCGGGGAGCTTATCTGCAAGCTCTTTGCCTAGGACTTCGACATATTGTCAGAACTTTTGAGGTACCACTGTAGCTGGGTCTACCTCATTTGTGGTCGAGTTGACTGATGCAATATACCCAATTACTGTTGCATCATAGTGGTGTAGGATATCTTTATCCATCGTGAGGGAGAATTCTTGTGCTGCAGCTTTGGTGCAGTGTTGTTTACAGAATTCGGAGTCTAAAGTGATGTCTTCTGGTTTCCCCCAAAACTTATTGGGTTGATGCTTGGCCATCCACCAACAGGGGAGGATTATGTCTGTTCCTGATTCTAGAGGCATAATCTCGAATGTTTCCCTTGTATAGTGGCCTTTGTACTGGAGCAATAAGGAGTGTGTGAAAGCTTCCCCAGCTCCAGACAATGGACGACCATCTGCCCCATTGATTCTGAGGGGTGCATTTCGGGTGATCCTGGGTAGGTGATGTTCCTTGATAAATTTGGAACCGATAATAGGTATGGCTGCGCCTGTATCGAACATGACTTGGACACTGAATGTCTCTTGTCCAGGTACCGAAAGATTCATTTGGACAATTGGTCTGGAACCAACTCGGGGTGGCTTGTTGTTGGCCAATTGTAATTTCGTCTCGGGTTCTTTTTTATTAGGTTTTGATTTTTTGGATTGTTTTTGGTTTTCATGGGTATTGGCATGTTTGACTCCTGCGACTGATATCCTCCCAGAACCTGATACATCTTCCTTTCCTTGGATGCCTCTGCATATCTCATGAGGCTTTCCTAGTTTAAATCCGAGAGGTCTGAGGTCTCTACTTCCCAACATCTTTTTGCTGGCTTTGGGTCTAGTTCTGATATGGTCTGGGTTACAGTGGCAACATTCTTCGGCCGCTTGGTTACTGGTTCCTTGGCCACATCCTCATCATCATCTGAGTCTTCTGAGGGTCGTTGGCGTTTAGCCTTCTTTGTGACAGCTGCTACCGTGGCAACTAATTCAGTTCCCTTTGAAGTCTTTTTTGCAAAGCATTCTAAAGTATGGTGGCTATTCCGGCCACAGCGCCAGCAGGAGGCCTTGTCTGCTTTGTGTTGGTCGATTTCAGCCTGGGGAACCCCTGCCAATGCTTCGCGATTGTTTTGGAATTTCTTTTCTCGGTCGCCCTTGGGTGTGCGAGTGGTATCTTTAGTTTTACCACGGTTGGATTTTTTGTCTTCATCTCTCTTTCGCTTTTCCTTCTCCTGTTTAGGTTCGGAGGAGGCCTGATAAATGTGGAGCAGTGGCTTTTCATGCATGTTCCGATGTTCTTCTTTCGCGGTTGCAAGCTTGATAAGTCTGGCCTTGAAACACTCATACTTTGGGTCATCCAAGTCTTGAACATCTGTCCATGCCTGGCAGGCCAGATCCTCTGGGAATGCCTGATCGTAAATTTCTCTCAGGACCTCTCCTTCAACTTGGGCCTTCTCTTGGTAGATGGCCATCCTGATTCCCCATTGATCTGCTGGGAGGCCAGTCTTATGGCATCCAGGTTTGTACTTCCAATGCAACCTGGCCATCTTGTTGGTGTAGTTGCGCTTCTGGTGGGGGTCACGGAAATAGTGGTCCATTGCTGCAGTGTATGAGGGCCAGGTGTCAGGGCGTAATTCCTTCTCAGTAGTATCGACACAGTTTTGGTGCCATTGGCGGGCATCTCCTTTTAGGAGGGAGCCCTACCAGTGGATTCGGGTTGCATCGGTATTAAAGTCGATCGATCGCACAGTCATATATTCCTTGACTGCTTTCATCCATGGGATGTAATTTTCTCTATCCCCATCGAAAACCTCTGGTTCCTTCATCTTGGGAGCTTTTCCTAGAACAATTGCTTCTGGTCGCTTGGTGATGCGATTCTTTTTGTCCTTCTTCCGTAGGGCACGAATGAGTCTTGATATCTCCTGCTCTAAATCCTTAGGTCTATCTGATTCTGAGTCTGAGCTGGAGGAGCTGGAGCTACTTCCGCCAGGTGGAGGCCCTGGGGGAGGTATCCTTCCTCCTGGTGGACTACTGTCTCTGGATTCGGTGGTCCTTCTACTTCGGATTGAGCCTCTTCCCAATTGCTCATTTTGTGGGGAACATGGGAGGTCATATTCTGACTCTGGGTCATCACTGTTCGGGAGTGGAATTCTTCCCTGCTGGGCATGTTGCTTGAGGATGCTATCGATGACCGAGGGTACATCGATATCCTTGCGGGACTGTTGTGCTGATTGGAATTGGACCTTCAGTTCTTCTCCAATTGCATGGAGTTCTTCTCGAAATGATCGTCGCATGTCTTCTCGTTCCTGCTGGGAAATAGCTGAGGCATTGATGTGATCCTGTTGTAACTGTTCCTGGAGACGTTTCAACTTTTGTAAATCCTTTTTGACCTTTTCTTGGTCTACTCTGGCCTTTGCCTCTCTGGTGTTCATCTCAGAGGCCCATCGTTGACAGTCGTTGTTAAATTTTTCTTGCTTAGCTGCCTGATCTTTGTGGTAATCCACTCAGATGTTCTGATTTGCTTCCATTTGTTGAGCAAAATCCTGGAGCACTTTTTGTCTTCGTTCCTCATTTTCCGCAGCATTTATGGTAATCATTTCCACATGCCTTCTCAAGGCGATGTGGGCAGTAGCAACTTCTGCAAACTGGGTTGTTGTGAGGTTGAAGTGGGCTCCTGTAGCATCCGCCGCATGTTGCTGGGCTTGAGAGATTGCAAGATTGAGGTTGGATTCGATCTTGTGATAATCATTTTGCATTTGCATAAAGATGCGGTATGCTTCTGATTCATCATTCTGGATTTGTCCATGGAGACTGTTGATTTCAGCAGCCATGTGGTGTAATTGACTCATGAGAGTGCATCCCCATTCAGGGACGGAGTGAAGCTTGATCGGTTCGATAGGTGGGATATTGTCCATTTCGCCAGTGTTGGTACTAACCAATGCCCAAGAAGGCATGGGTAAGAAGTCGATTTCCATGGACTCAGGCATTGTTCTTTTTGTTCTGTGGTTCTGAAATTTTTGTGGGACGTTTCTCAGTATGCTCGGTGAGGCATTGAGTAAGATTATAGTGTTAACCGGGGGTTGTCTCGTGACCGACGGTCGGGTAACTCAATATCTCCGAAAAAGAAAAATGAGAAGTAATAATTCCAATGATGGGAATTATATACTTCTCTGGGGATTCTCGTAGGGATGATAAGTAATAACGTGTTATAATCTTAAACTCTCCTGCTTATCTCAGGGAGCGTTTTTGAGATCGTCGTTCTTGATTGCATTCAAGTGTGAACAGCAACCAGTGAGGGTCTTAGGTATTGAAGAGGGTCTTGGTTGTAGGGTCTTTCGAGTATTGTGTAAATAATCGAGTATAAGATACTAAGATCTTTCTGGGACTTGGTCGTAGTTGATGGGACAATTGTGGGTCTTCTGCTGGATCATCGCTTCTTCGAGTGGGGGCTTTTTGGATATTTTATATTTTCTGACTTGAGCTCCCCACTCATATACCCACCGGGTACATTGCGGTGGTCGGAACGCCAAGTACTGGTTGATGTTGGTAGAGAGCATGCAATCATGATATTTTTCGCATACAAATTCCGTATTTCGAATTTTTCAGCACAAACGCCCCAAAATGTTCCCAAACCAATCGGATGACACTTGGTGATCCTCTCGGCCGTATCGTGCATATGTCGCTTCTAATCCCGTCGTTTGCCGATATATTATTTCTAATAATATCACCTTCGTAGGGCATTCGAGCACATATCTCATCTCATGCATATGTCGTCAGCTCTGGTGAGTGTTCAACTTTGTTTGCCGGATCTCTTGATCCGTCCTTATCTGGGGCTGCGGCTTCCTGTGCCGTCGGTATGCCTTGCCAACACTCCACCACGGTAGATGTCATCCGGGCCGGCTGTGGCTTCCGATAGGGTTCATCTTATCTTTCCATTTGTCCGTATGCATACAGTCTCGTCATATCGTGCTGATCGAAGGCTGCCTTTGGATAAGGTTTCCTGTATTGTCGGCTGCCTCAGGGTTAATGCACCTCGTATTGGTCTTTATTGCCTAAGACAATCCTTATCTCCTTCGGCCGACTAGACTCCGCTATCGCATGTGTTATCATAATGACGTTCGGTATCATTCCTTCGTGTTCCGATCATCTCCGCTGAGCTTCCTCGGTAACATATGATTCTTGATCTTGGACTTGGCACTCAGTCGTAGTGTTCATTTAATTCATTCTTAAATATCCTACAATCTTTCCTCGTCCATCAATCTTTCATCCTCATCATCGATCTTGACTTCCTTCGACCTTTCTCTATCCATTTCGGCAGACTCAGTCATATACAGCGAACTCCTCCTCCTCGATCTCAATTCTTCTTATTCATTCTCCTCCTGTTTTCTTGTCCCAGCCCCTTCTATGCCTGCCTGTTGGGGTGGTCCTGTGTGACACGGCACAACGTTCGAATATGGCGAAGCATTTTCGGCAGAGGGTAGTCCTCTTGGACTTGTGGCAAGTAAGAACCACAGTTGCCCAGGCTATAAGTATTCCAGGTTTTTGTCAACATCAGCGGTACGTTCCTCGGGATATGGCTGGGCATTAGAAACCTCAGCCATTGATCGGAAACTGTCCCTCCCGAGGCTACCCCGGGTCCTTGACCCTTTATGATGTACTGACTTTTTTCCTGGCCCCCCATTATCCTACTTCCTGCGGGAAGTGGATGAAGGGAGGTTAGTAATGGCTCTTGCCCTCATGGCTTGAGTCATTACTTGGTACGAATCCCCATTCTTAAAATGTGTCTTAAAGGTGGGGTATGACACAATAGCTGCCTCTGCAGGTTTGTGGATCACTGGAATAACAATGGCCATATGTGATTTAATGATTAGAAGATAGGGGAAGTATGAGGGAATGATGGGGAAATTGTGAAGGGGATACTGCAGAGGTTTGGGTGAAGTTCTGGCAGAGCCTCTGGTGGAGTTTCTGGTGGAGACCCTGGTCGGGGCATAAGGATATAGAATGAGTTCGTGTTAAGGCTAAGCGAGAACCACTTCAGAATGCTAGTGATGGTAGGGTGCATGTCACTTTTGATAAGGGAGCTCGCTTGGGATCTGGAAACTTGCAGTGCAGATGAAACAATCTGCAATTTATTATTTGAAATTACATTGTACTTGTTTGAGTTATTTGTTTCAAGTTACATTGTTTCAAGCTAAGATGTTTTGCAATTATGATAATTGTTACTAGATAGAGTATGGACTATGAGGAGGATTACTTTACAGGACAGAGTTACAAGGTCATGATGAGAGGAGGAACTCTGTTTAAAAGGGGACGACAATTTGTATTTAGTTCTATATGCAATCTAGTTTACATTTTGTAATGCCAGTCATGGACAAGGTGTTTGACAGAGAACCTGAGGGCTCTAGGCTTGTTGACAATGATTGTGGACACAGGACAGGATCTCTTTGAAAGTACCAATGTTGGATGTCTAAAGCTGTGTTGTGCAGCAACTTGTAGATAATCTGTGTTTAGGAACAGAGATTCGTCAAGGAACAGGATCAGGAAAAGAGAGCAAAGAGGACAAAGGTCAGGAGGTCGAGAATGAGGACAGGGACGGAGGTGGAGATGAGGATGAGGACAAAGACTGGAGAGGTTTTCCAAATATTTATTCGGTGAGATGAACAAATAACTGTGTAAGGAGAAAAGGAAAGGAAACAGAACACTGGGAGGACAAGTCCTCTTATATATACATTTTCTCCTTCCACGCGGAGACACTAAACTAGCAGACCCTAAACCCTCAACCCTTAACTAACCAGCACAGCCACCTCAAACATTCCCAAAACAAATGCAGCTGAGCATTTACCCTAGGCCGTGGGGCTTATTGCCAAGAGCGCAGCCACCTAGATAAGCCACATGATAAACCGAGTGATGACAGATGATATATGAGAAAGGGGAGGATTTGTTGAGCCGTGACACATTTCACCACATCTACACTGTACAAGATTCATCCGTACATTCCAAGTGAATGAAATCACCAAACCTCCATCTCCACCTCTATCCCTAATTCCTTTTCACCCATAGACCACATGAGTCAATGAAGGTCTAAGACTATGATTGAAGGGTAGTGCCACAGAGACATTCTGCATACCAACAAGAGAAGTATCGCGCATACCTGTATCTAATCCGAAGGATCAGAACCAAGAGCCGAACCCTACTGCAAAGCAGTCAAGAACCATATCACATTGCCTAACTAAGACAAGTGTGTTGTAGGATCTGGTGCTTAACATTCGATTGCATCTTACAAATAGCTACCCAAGGTGACAAAGAACATTGAGACCACTAAGATCCATTGGCAAACCAAACAACAAAACATCACTGAGATCCAGAGACAGTGGATCCATTCGAGCTATGAGCATTGGACGAGGCTATTAGAAGTGAACCCACTGGACCAGCAAGTCCAGTCAGGCCAGACAATCCATCCAGACTGCAAACTACAGAAACTGCAACAGAAGACTCCAGAATGATGACCCCCCAAGGAAATCATGGTGGAACACTTGCCCCAGTGCAAATGACTCAGGACCAACTCCAAACCCTCCTGCAGCAACTATACCAGCCCCCGGCACCCAGCAACCTGAAGATCGAAGACCCAGAACTCTACTATGGAGAAAGACCCAAGCTCCGGGCCTTTCTAATACAGTGTGAACTTAAATTCAATGGTAAACCCAACAAGTTCGACCAGGAGACCAAGAAGATCAACTATGCTAGCTTGTGGTGTTGAGGAAATGCCTGGTCATGCATTGAACCCTCTATAACCAATGGAAAAAGCAAGTATGAAAAATGGGAGGATTTCAAGATCGCAATCACTCGGGCATTTGGAGAAACAGATGCCAAGGAAGTAGCTAGAAGAAAGTTCAAAACCATCCAACAAGGCAACCATCCTGCCACCATATACTGGGTGGAGTTCCAATGAATCATGGCCAACTTAGATTACAATGACCCCCTCTATATCAACCAATTCAATGATGGCCTCCACCTGGATGTCCAATGACAACTTGCACTCCTAGACACCAGACCCAAACTATGACTGACTTTGCCAATAAGGCAATTGCCCTGGATAACAGCCTCTTCAACTTCTGCACCCTCCAACCCCAAAATGAATGGCAATATTACCGAGAGCACCAATACATACTCCCCCATAACTCAGAATTGACATCCTCAGACCCTATCCCCATGGAAATCGATGCCACTCAGAAACCTAGGGGAAAGGACTGCGCGGAGGAAGAAAAAAGACAAAGGAACAATGAGTGTTACAACTGTGGCAAAAGCAGACACTATTCCACTCATTGCCCTACCAAGCAAGAGATGTACAAAAGAAAGCCATACTGTGCCACAGAAGCCATGGCAGGAGAAATGTCAGGAGAGGAGGAATCAGGAAAAGAGGATCCCCGGGAGTAGGAGGTCAATGGGCACTCCTGGGGAAGAAAAATAACCCAAAACCACCAGAACCCATGTATGTGATATCAAGTGTGGGACCCTATGAAAGAAATGAAAAAATTATATTAGAAGTTAGTACTCAAGGAAGAGATGGAAGGAAACATCACACAACTGCTACGGTGGACTGCGGAGCAACAGAAAACTGTGTGGACAATCATTATGCTGAAAAGATACAGATCCCAAAGGATGAAAAAAGGGTACTGTAATGGCAGTCATGTATGAGGTATTCAACAGAGAACCTGAGGGCTCTAGGCTTGTTGACAATGGTCATGAACACAGGACAGGATCTCTTGGAGAGCACCAACATTGGATACCTAAAGCTGTGACATGCAACAACTATGGGTAATCCATGTTTAGGAGCAGAGATCAGTCAAGGGACAGGATCAGGGAAAACCGAGCAAAGAGGACAGAGGCCAGGGGATCAAGAACTGAGACAGAGACAGAGGCAGTAGCAAGGACAAGGACGAGAACTGAAGATGTTCCAAATATTTATTCGGTGAGATGAACAAATATCTGGGTAAGGAGAAAAGGAAAGGAAACAGAACACTGGGAGGACAAGTCCTCTTATATACACATTTTCTCCTTGCATGCCGAGACACTAAACTAGCAGACCCTAAACCCTTAACCCTTGATTGATCAACACAGCCACCCTTAGCCTCTCAACCAGATGTGGCTGTGCATTTATCCTGGTTGATCAGGCTTGCTGCCAAGAGCGCAGCCACACAGGTAAGCCACACGCATAAGCCACATAACAAAATGGTAGGAGATAATAGATAAAAGAGCAGAAGATTTGTCGAGCCATGACAGGATCCCCCTATTTGGACTGAGCTCCAGCAAAGTAGGTCTATGTTGTTTCTGGTAGGGGTCCTGGTTTGTCTGGATACTTTTTGTGGAAGTGGTCAACAGCTTGGCTGTCAGCATGGAGTTTGGCGGGCTCCCATTCTGGCATGTCATAACCAAACCACTTGACCAGGTATTGGAGTCTGCGGCAGTGTAGTCAGGAGTCTAAGATCACCTTGATGAAGTATTCATCTTCTCCATCTATTTCCACTGGTGGGGGTGCATCTGGTCATTGTCCTGGGTATGGATCATCAGTAGCTAACTCCAGGAGGCATACATGTTGGACATTGTGGCATTTCATTGTGGGGGGCAGTTCAAGGTGGTAAGCATAAGGAGATATTTTAGCAACCACCTTGAATGGTCCATGGCATTTGTTGTCAAGTTTTTGTGATGGTCGGCATGTTTTCCAATTTCTTGCATCCAGCCAAACATGATCTCCTGGTTCATAGTTCAGTGATGGTAACTGGTGTCTGTCTGCATTGTCTTGATATCAGAGGTTTGCTCGATTGATCTCACCTCACAGATAACTATGAATTTCTGAAAGGGTCTTGGATTTTGTCAGGGCATGGAGGTCATTGACATCATTAGTGGCAGCAGGTGTCTGGTCAAATTTGGCATCGAGGGTCAAATCCTTTGTTGGCAAAAAATGGGGAAGCACCTGTTGTCTTGGAGGCTTAGTTGTTTGCAGTGAACACAGCCAGGGGCAACCATTCTGCCCAGTCATCCTGTAGGTAGTTGACATGTACTCGCAAGTATTGTTCCATGATTGCATTGATTCATTCAGTTTGGCCATCAGTTTGTGGGTGGAAAGCAGTTGAGAGTTGTGGATCAATTGCCAAGTGATGACATGAGTGTTTCCAGAACAGTGTGGCGAATTGGGGTCCTCAGTCAGATATGATTGTCAGTGGCAGTCCATGGAGTCAGAAGACTTGGCTAATAAATAGGTTGGCCACTTCCTTGGCATCGACATCAGTACAGCAAGTTACAAGGTGGCATTCCTTTGTCAGTCAGTCAACCACAACCTAGATTGCATCATAGCCATTGGACCAAGGTAATCCAGTTACAATGTCCATTGATATATCCTGCCAGGGTCTGTCTGGGATAGGTAGTGGTTGTAGGACACCGAATGGAGCATGTCTGCTGGATTTCAAACATTGGAAGGTATGGCAGTTACAAGTGTACTGGTCAACATCTCTGCACATCTTGGGCCAGGTGTATGTCCTTGACAGGTATTCGAGTGTCTTAGATCTACCAGGCTGACCTGCATTAGGAGTCTCATGATGTCATTGCATAAGGTGCAGTCTTAGAGGTTCGTAGTCTGGAACCCAGATTCATTGTCAGTACAGGAGGAGGTTGTGACATTTCTCACATTCTGCCAGTGTGATGTCTTTACATTGTTTTGATCCATCGCTGAGCATCTGGAGGATCTTGTTTGGGAAGGGGTCCATAGCATATCCTTCATGGAAGAGTCGGCTTAGTGTAGGGGCATCTGGGGAGAATGTTGGTGAGGTAATGTCGTGTTGGTCAGACAGGGTTGTGGCCAGCGCATGGAGGATGTTTTCGGGTTTAATTATGGTGGTTTGGTTTTCCAGGGAGCAGGCATCCCTCTCTTCAGCCAGATCTCTGGATTGTCTAGTCAGTGTGTCTGGCTTTCCTCCAGCAGTTCCCAGGCAGTAGACAATCTTGAAATTGAATTGGGACAGGAATTGTGACCATCAGGCTTGTCGTCGGTTAAGGCATTTCATTGTGGTAAAATATTCCAAATTCTTATGGTGAGAAACAACACGGATCAGGTTAATAACAGACTGTAATTCTGGTCTCCATTCCTCAAATACATGCACAATTGCCATTAGTTCCTTGTCATTGATCTCATAGTTGCATTCTGCTGGAGAGTGCTTCTTAGAGAAATATGCCACCAGGTGTAGGATGCCATCAGCATTGTATTGTGACAGTACTCCAGCGGATACATAGTCAGAAGCATTGGTTTCAACAATGACATCACAGTTGGGGTCGCATTGGGCGAGGACAGGTGTAGATGTAAACATGGTTTTTAACTTGTCAAATGCATTTTGTTGTTCATCCTTCCAGGCAAATGTTACTCCTTTTCGTGTCAGGATTGTGGGTGGTTGCATGATTTTGGAATAATTTTGGACAAAGTGATTGTAAAAGTTGGCAAACCCTAGGAAGGCACAGACATATTTCAGTTTGCACAGTGAATCACAGTCTTGGACAGTGGTAATTTTCTCGGGATCCATTTTAATTCCTTCTGTACTGATGATAAGGCCCAAGTATTTCACTTCCTGGCAGTGGAACTCACATTTTTCTGGCTTTAGGTGTAAGCCAGCTTTCTCAAAAGCCTCGAGTACAAGGTTCACATGATGTTGATGTTCTTCGAAGGTGTCAGAATAGATGAGTGTGTCATCCAGGTATGCAGTGCAGAAATGGTTCAGATAGGGGGCCAGGTCATTGTTAATAAACTTCTGAAAGGTTGCAGGGGCATTGGTGATGCCAAATGGCAATACCAGTGATTTAAAGAGACCATAGCAGGTGCGAAAAGCAGTCTTCCATTCTTCTCCCTCTGCCATTCGGATGAGGTTGTAGGCCCCCCTAATGTCAAGTTTGGTGAACCACTTTGCTCCAGACAGTTTCATCAGGGTGTCTTGCATGAGGGGGAGTGGGTAGCGATTTTTGATTGTTCCTCCATTGATTCTTCGATAGCCTATGACTAGCTGTAGAGAACCATCTCCCTTTTTGACAAACAAGATTGGTACTGCAGCTGGAGAGGATGATGCATGGATGAATCCTTTGCTCAGGTTTTCGTCAAGCCACCTCCTTAGTTCTTCCGATTCTGGGCATGAGAGGGAATAGAGTGGGCCAAAGGGAGGTTGCAATCCATCCTCCAAGGGGATTTTATGGTCGCAGGTGTGATGAGGGGGCAGTTTATCAGCATTGACCTTCTTGAAAATCTTCAGGTATTTGTGGTATTCTTGTGGTATGATTGTTTTGAGGTCTAGCTTGTCATCCTTTGGTTCTCACAGGGCCACATTGATTTCATTAAGTGACAGGCTAAATTGTTCAACTTTGCCATAATGTTTGTTGCTGTTGTTGATGATATATTTAAAGGTTGTAGCAGAAATGGCGCAGATCTTGTTCTTTCATTCTGGTGTTAGGCCTTTAATTGGTGTGGCTTTAATCATAGTACGGTGTGGGAGACATTGGGGGGAGCAAAATTGGATGTCATTTTTTGCAAAGTTCATGGTAACATCATGTTTCTTGAGCCAAGGGATTCTGAGGACTAGTGGGTAGTGGCTAAGAGAGGTGACATATGCAATCAGTGTCTCATGATGATCGCTGATGGTGCATTGGATTTCCACATATTCAGTGATATAACCTGAAGACATTCATCTGCCATCGATTACTTCAACTATTTTTGGGGTTTTCAATTGGTAATGGGGGAGGTTGTGTTGGCATGCGAAAGCTTCATTAATAAATGAGAGTCCAGTGCATCCACAATCCACAAGTGCATGGGTGTCAGTTTTGGTGTCATGGTCAGTCAAGGTGCAAGGTACGACTAAGTGACTTCCATCCATTTCATTTTCCTGGTTAACTGACAAAGAACTTGCTGATACATGGAAGATTTCCTGTCATGATACAAATGAAGAGGCAGGGGCAGGTCCACCAAGAGAGCCAATGGGCTGTTGGTGGACTACTCTTTTCACCAGCTGGGTTCAGGGGAAGGGGCAGTGTCTGTGGGGGTTGTCGAGACTTCAGAAGCAGCCAGAAACATCTTCCAAGTGTTGTTAGCTGCCAGGGTGGGGCATTCATTTTTAAAGTGGTTGGCTGATCCACAGTATAGGCATAGCCCCTTCACCATGTGCTCATCACGTCGGCGCTGGTTTTGTGCCTTCTGCGAAGCTGATAGGTCCATTGGTGCAGTTCCGTAATTGCTTCTATTAGTGCTGGTCAGATGCGCAGATGGTGGGGCAGGGGCAGGGCTCATGCGTGGGGGAAGGGATGTCGCTTGGCATTTGGTAGCAGCTGCATGAGCTCAGATATGGTACTCTAACTTCATACATAGGTTGACAAACTTTGCAAAGTCTTGGGGTTCATCAGCCTGGTATACCAGACTGGCTTGTAGTTCTTGGGATAGGCCTCACTTCAAGGCAGCCTTGTTTGCATTCATATCAAAGTCGAGAATAGCCATGAGGCATTGGAATTCAGCATAGTAGATACTAAATTCCCTGTTGCCTTGGTGAAGTTTGTTGAGTTCCATGGAGGCAGTTCCTACTTGGTCTGGGTCCCCGAATGCAGATTCGAGGATGGCAATCAATTCTTCTACAACTTTGAGGTTGATCTTTTCTGCAAGGACATAGGGTTGGACCTGGTTGTGGGCATTGCCTTTGAGGTAGCCATATATGTAGCAAAGTTTATGTTGGTCATCAATGAAGCAGGAGGAGTCCCCTGCTAGCTTGGACCTAACTGTCAAAATGAAGTTAAGTAGGTCCTTGCGATCTCCTGAGTACTCCAGTGGGTGGGGTAATTCAATTGGTTTGGTCATCGGAAGGGTGGAGTTTCCTGTAAGGGCTTGCAATAGTCGGATTGTGGTGTTGGCCAATTCGAGGTCACATTCCAGGTCGGTCATTCATTTTACATAGTCAGAATTATCCTTTTGGGATTCCTTCAGCTCCTCCTGGAGATCGATCAACTTTTGACAACCGTGGTTGTATTCCTTGACTGCATTGTATATTTCTGACATTTTGGATGGGTTTTTGTGGACCTCCTCTTGTTTGGCAGCAGTGAGGTATAGGGCAGTGATGACTTCTTCTCCGGCCATGGCAGTTGGATTTTAATGGAGTAGCCAGGTAAGGGTTTTGTCATCGAAAGTGATTTGTGTTGCAGAGATTTCCTTTTTGATTTGGACGGCAATTTCAATCTCGTCGATGATAGCAGGGTTTCCCAAGGACAGGAATTTCGGTATGAGATGTGTGAACTGGTAGAACCAGAGATTGTGGAGCATAAGTACAGAGGGCAGTAATCAAGGGCAGACAGTAAAGCTGGCAGGTACTTGATTACACTGTTATGTTGTAACAGCAGTTGTGGATGAGGTATTCAGCAGAGAACCTGAGGGCTATAGGCTTATTGACAATGATCGTGAACACAAGACAGGATCTCTTGGAGAGCACCAACATTGGATACCTAAAGCTGTCACGTGCAACAACTATGGGTAATCTGTATTTAGGAGCAGAGATGAGTCAAGGGACAGGATCAGGGAAAACAGAGCAAAGAGGACAGAGGCCAGGGGATCAAGAACTGAGACAGAGAGAGAGCCAGTAGCAAGGACAAGGATGAGAACTGAAGATGTTCCAAATATTTATTTGGTGAGATGAACAAATAACTGTGTAAGGAGAAAAGGAAAGGAAACAGAATGCTGGGAGGACAAGTCCTCTTATATACACATTTTCTCCTTCCATGCTGAGACACTAAACTAGCAGACCCTAAACCCTTAACCCTTGATTGATCAACACAGCCACCCTTACCCTCCTAACCAGATGTGGCTGTGCATTTATCCTGGTTGATGGGGCTTGCTGCCAAGAGCACTGCCACACAGGTAAGCCACACACATAAGCCACATAACAAAATGGTAGGAGATAATAGATAAAAGAGCAGAAGATTCATCGAGCCATGACAGGTACCATGCCAAGTGTTGGCAGTGGAAGAAAGAGAGGTTGTGAGCAGGCCAGTTACCCATGACACCATGGTGGAGCTGATAGTCAATGATCACCACAAAAAAATAAAACTACACTGCATTACCATTGGTAACTTGCCCATAATTGTCAGGTTACCATGGTTACGCAAACACAACCCAACCATGGATTGGAGAAAAGGCAAGGTAATATTTGACTCGGACAAATGTGCAAAAGAATGCCTGGATACTTCCCCTCATGCAAGGACAGTACCTGAAGAACAAGCCATCAATCACTACCACCGTGACATGGCCCAGAATGCAATAATAGCCACAACCTGGGAAGAACAAGAGCAGGACCACATCCATGGAAACAGCACTCAGGACCCCTGTGACCAAGACAACCCCATCTGAACTTCACCAACCGAAAATGCAGTCCAAAAGGAGCCCCATGAAGTGTCCTCCACAGATACCCCCACTACACCTACCTCAACAGAAAATGACAAATCACCAAAAAAGTCTGCCTGAGACACAATTCCTGCAGAATACCACACCTACCTATACATCTTCAACGACAGAGAAGACTGAGAAAGACCTCCACACAGGCATCATGACCATCAGATTCCCCTCTTGGAAGGACAAGTACTGCCGTTCAAACCCCTCCGAGTGCTAGATAAGGGATGATTGAAATCCTTGAGGGAATACATCCAGACAAGTGTGAAAAAGGGGTGGATAAGAAGCTCTACATCCCCAGCATGGGTGCCAATGCATTTTGTCAAAAAGAAGGACAGAGGACTCTGCCTATGCATTGATTATCGAGGTCTCAATGCTATAACCATAAAAGACCAACACCCCTTCCCCTAATAGGTGAAGCATTGAATTGGTTATCAAAGGCGAAAGTCTATACCGAATTAGACATGAAAGGTGCTGACCATCACCTTCGGATAGCAAAAGGCAACGAATGGAAAACCCCATTCTGAAATAAATATGGATTGTACGAATACCTGGTCATGCCATTTTGACTTACCAATGCCCCAGCATCATTCCAGAGGTAGATGAATGAAGTATTGAGTGATTACCTTGATATGTTCTGCATTGCATACCTGGATGATATCTTAATTTACTCTGATGACATAGAAACACACCAAAAACATGTCAAAATGATCTTAAAAAGGGTTGAAGAAGTCGGTTTAACACTAAAGGCATCAAAATGCAAATTTCATACTGATAGAACCAAATACCTTGGTTACATCATCACACCACTGGGAGTTTCAATGGACCCAGAAAAAGTGATAGTGGTGGAAGAATGGTGGGAACCAACCAAGGTCAAGGGAGTGCAAAGCTTCCTCGGATTTGCAAATTTCTATAGGAGGTTCATCCAAGACATCATCAAGATCACTGCTCCTGTGACAAAGTTGACCTGGAAAGATGGGCTGTGGGAATGGAATGATGTGGTGCAGGCAGCATTCGAACAACTAAAAGCAGCAATGATATCCCAACCCATCCTATAACACTTTGACCCCACTTGACCCCTTACCTGAGGAATGGATGCATCAGATTATGCTATTGGAGCGGTATGCCCCCAACCCAATGACCTAGGTATACTCCACCCCCTAGGGTACTTTTCATGAAAATTAAAGGAAGCCGAGTTGAACTATGACATCCATGACACAGAATTGCTGGCGATCATTGATGGCCTCAACAAATGGTCAATATATTGCAAAAGTACCTACCACACCATCACAATCCTATCAGATTACAAAAATCTGTAATATTGGCATATGAAAAAAGACTTAAACTTAAGACAAGCCAGATGGGGAGAGCAACTAGCAAATTAAGACTTCATGATCACCTATGGACCAGCAAAATTGGCAGGAAAACCAGACATCCTGTCACACGAGTCAGCAGACTTGCCCAGGGAAGGGGAGGCAAAGCACAGACAGAACCGACGAAGAATACTACTTATGGAAGATGTGTTTAGGATAAGTGCCACACAAGAAATTTCCTTACAAAAAGATTTAGAGTTATTAAAAGAAATAAAAGAGAAAACGGAAAAGGATGAGGAAGTAATGGATATCTTGAAAAAATTGTGAAATGGAGAATGACAAGATAGCTGGGTAGCTTTAGGATTATGTGAGGAACAGGATGGAATATTAACTGACGAAGGATTCATCTGGATACCCCAGGATGACCAACTATGACTGTGAATACTATGGGACCACCATGATGCACCAATAGCAGGTCACCTAGGATGAGCTCAGACATTGGAACTATTAGCCAGAAAATACTATTGGCCTCAACAGTGGCAATACATACACTGGTATGTCAACAACTATGACACCTGTAAATGAATTAAACCTATTCGACATGCCCCCTTTGGACTACTATGACCTCTACAGCTACCCTCATGTCCATGGGATTCAATATCCATGGACTTTATCACAGGCCTACCAGAGGTGGATGGATGTAATGCCTTATGGGTAATTGTAGATCGCCTCACTAAAATGGCCCACTTCGTTCCATGTAAAGAGAGTATGGGAACAAAGGATTTGGCAGATGAATTTCTGCTACACGTGGTATGGGCCCATGGGCTACTAAACAGTATTATCTCCAATAGAGGGTCACTATTTACATCCCTTTTCTGGAAACAAATTATGATGGCCCTGGCAACCTCCCAGAATTTGAGTACCACTTTCCACCCAGAAATGGATGGCGAAACTGAATGAACAAATGCCACCCTCAAACAGTACTTGCATGTATACTGCAATTATCAGCAAGACAACTGGAAGCAGCAGCTGCCAGTTGTGGAACTTTGCTATAACAACACCAAGTCCGAAACAACAGGAGCCACTCCCTTCTTTGCAAATTTCAGTTACCACCCCTGTTTTCAAACAGACCTTGCCAAAACCAACAACACCACACCCAAAGTATCCAGCTATGTCTCAGCTCTAACCAAACTCCATGCAGCGCTGCCATCAGAAATCAAATATGCACAGATAGGTCATGCTGAACAAGCCAACAAGGGAAGGCAGCCTGACCCAATTCTGAAACACAGAGATAAGGTATGGTAACAACGGAAAAATGTGAAGACTACCCGCCCCTCCAATAAACTCCACTTCAAACTCATTGGGCCATACACCATCCTCAAAAAAATCGGACTACGATCATATAAACTGGACCTTCCCCCAAGTGTGAAAATACATCCAGTATTCCACATATCCCTCCTCGAGCCCACTGAAAACTGGAATCAACCCATCCCCAGCCACATACAGCAACCTCCCCCAACAGTCATTGTGGACAACGAAGAGGAATTGGAAGTCAAAGAAATCCTTGATTCCCGCTATCATTAAAACCACCTTCAATACAGAGTAAAGTGGATAGGATTTCACAACCAGGACACAACATGGTATGCAGCCTCAAACTTCAACAACTCCCCAAAAGTCATCACCTGCTTTCACCAAAGCTACTCCCAAAAACCCACCTGATGAAATTAAAAAAAAAAAAAAAAAAAAAACATCACAAAAACTGAAATGCCCCAAGAGGACACTTCGGAATGAATAACGGACGGCTGGGACCATATCCCCACACCTCTCCCCACTGCCCATAATACTACCCATGAAGATCTTCATTGGACCTTCTGCCACAAGCAGAATTGTAACACCCAGGAAAAACAAAAACAAGAAAAACATTACCTTTCTCCTGGAGAAAATGGTTACCCCTATGACCATTGCTACTGTGGGCAGGAGCATCATCTGGACTTGGATGCGGTAATCTGGATGCAAAAACTTAACCCAAGAAAAGCATGTAGAGGTTGGCAATGAGGCAAATGAGTTTGCCATAATTGTGGATACCTTGTAAAAATAGAAGGACATGATGACTGATGTAGCAATCCTTGATGCACATCGACCTCTCCTTGCAACTATGGTGACCGAAGAGACACAACCCCAATCAACAACCATCCTACCCCCCTCTACAACAATGAAGTGAAGGAATCATCCCCCAGCGAACAACCAGTGGCAGTTCCAGAGAGAGTACAGAGAGAACAACTGGCAATGTTTCCAGAGGGAATACAAAAAGGCCACCTGGGACCAACACCTACCCAAACCCAATCCACAACTGAACCCTCGAACAACCCTATCTCCCCAGAGATGCCTTTCCCCTGGAGAAACAACACCCAATGTTGCTTGAGGATTCATGGACACTGTGGCCCTCGATGGATTGAAAAATCATCATACTGGACACACCCTCCTTGATGCCCTCACAACAATTAGGCTAGCCTCATTGGAGCCTCGGCCCTGAGAGGGGGGCTAATGTCACGAATCAATGAGGACATGCTGGTGGGGGCAATAGCTGCCTCTGCAGGTTTGTGGATCACTGGAATAACACTGGCTATATGTGATTTAATGATTACAAGATAGGGGAATCATGAGGGAATCATGGGGAAAATGCAAAGGGGATGCCGGGGAGGTTGGGGTGAAGTTCTGGCAGAGCCTCCAGTGGAGTTTCTGATGGAGACTCCAGTGGGGGCATAAGGATAGGGAAGGAGTTTGCATTAAGGCCAAGTGAGAACCACTTAGGAATGATACCAATGGTAGGGCGTGCTTCACTTTTGATAAGGGAGCTCACTTAGGATCTGGAAGCTCATGGCATGCATGAAAGAATCTGCAATTTAATATTTGAAATTATGTTGTACTTGTTTGAGTTATTTGTTTCAAGTTAAATTGTTTCGAGCTAAGATGTTTTGTAATTACAATAATTGTTACTAGATACAGTATGGACTATGAGGAGGATTACTTTACAGGACCGAGTTACAAGGTCATGATGAGAGGAGGAACTCTGTATAAAAGGGGATGACAATTTGTATTTAGTTCTATATACAATCTAGTTTACATTTCACCACAACTACACTGTACAAGATTTGTCCATACATTCCAAGTGAATGAAATCACTGAACCTCCATCTCCACCTCTATCCCTAATTCCTTTTCACCCATAGACCACATGAGTTAATGAAGGCCTAAGCCTATCAATAAAGGCCAGTGCCACAGAGACATTCTGCATACCAACAAGAGAAGTATTGCCCATGCCCTGTATCTAATCTGAAGGATCAGAACCAAGAGCCAAACCCTAGTGCAAAGCAGTCAAGAACCATATCACATTGCCTACCTAAGAGAAGTGTGTCATATGATCTGGTGCTTAACAATTAACTGGGGGTTGTCTTGTGACTAATGGCAGGGTAACTCAAGATTTCCAAAAAGAAAAAAAATGATAAGTAATAATGATGGGAATGATATGCTTCTCAGGGGATCCTCTTGGGAGAGATGAGCAGTAATGTATTATATTCATAAATTCTCCTGCTTGTCTCAGGGAGCATTTTGAGATCGTTGATCATAATTGTGTTCAAGTGTGAACAGCCATCCATGAGGGTCTGATTCTTCAAGGAGGGTCTTGGTTGTATGGTCTTGGAAGTCTTTCTAGTATTTTGTAAATAGTGGAGTATAAGGTTCTAATATTTTTCTGAGACTTGGTAGTAGTTGATGGGACAATTGTGGATCTTTTGCTAGATGATGGCTTCTTCAAGTGGGGGCTTTCTGATATTTTATATTTTCTGACTTGAGCTCCCCACTCATGTACCCACCAGGTCCATTGCGATGGTTGGAACACCAAGTACTGGTTGACATTGGTAGAGAGCATGCAAACATGATATTTTTCACATACAAATTCTGCATTTTGATTTTATCAGTGCAAATGCTCCAAAACATCCCCAAACCAATTGGATGACCTCTGGTAATCCTCTCGGCCATATCATGCATATGTTGCTACTAAAGCCATCCCTTGTCGATATATAGTAGATAACAATACTGCCTCCATAAAGCATTTGAACACATATCTCATCTCACATGCACATCATTAGCTCCAGTGAAGTGTTCATCTTTATTTGCCATATTTCTTAATCTGTCCTTATCTGGGGCTGTGGCATCCTGTGCCATCTGTATGCCTTGTGAAAACTCCACCATGGTAGTTGTCATCGGGGCCTCCTGTGGCTTCCAATAGGATCCATCTTCATATCCATTTGTCTATCTGCTTTTAGTCTTGTCATATTGTGCTAACTGAAGGTTGTGTTTGAAATAAGGTTTCCTGTATGGTCGGCTGCCTCTGGGCCGCTGTGCCACATATTGGTCTTTACCACCTATGACAATCCTTATCTCCTTCATCTGACTAGACTCTGCTGTTGCATGTCTTATCTTATTGAGATTCAGTGTTGTTCCTTTGGGTTTCTGATAATCTCTGCTGAGCTTCCTTAGTAACATATCATTGTCAATTTGGACTTGGCACTTAGTCATAGTGTACATTCAATTCATTCTTAAATAGCTAACACCATTCCCATTATCCATTAATTCCTCATCCTCATAATCAACCTTGACTTTCTCCAGCTTTCATCTATGGTCAGTCACAGCAGACTCGGTCATCTATGGGGAACTGCTTCTCCTATATTTTACTTCTTTCTTCTTATCCTTCTGCCTTTCTTTGTCCCAGCCCCTTCTATGTCTGCCTGTGGGGGTGGTCCTGTGTGACTTGGCACAATGTATGAATACAGCAAAATGTATACCGCAGAGGGTAGTCCCCTTGGACTTGTAGCAAATAAGAACCACAGCAGCCTGGGCTATAAGTATTCCAGGTGTTTGTCAATGTCAGTAGTATGTTCCCCGGGATATGGCTGGGCATTAGAAATGCCAGCCATTGATTTGAAACAGTCTTATCCTGGGGCTACCCCAGGTTCCCAACCCTTTATGAATCACTGACTTTTTTCCTGGCCCCCCATTATCCTATTTCCTGTGGGAAGTGGATGAAGAGTGGTTAGTAATGGCTCTTGCCCTTATGGCTTGAGTCATTACTTGGTAGGAATCCCCATTCTTAAAATGTGTCTTAAAGGTAGGGTATGACACAAGGCTATGTCATGGCTTGGCCATTGGGCATAGCCACAGGGCTATGCAAGGGTGTTTGGAGGATGTATGCAGCTGCACAGTGTCACAAATCTCGGATGACATGCTATTAGGAGTTGTTACTGCTGCTTTAGGAATATGGGTAACCAGTGTAACAATTACTATGTGTTACTTGGTAATCAGGAATTAGAAAGAGTTTGGGGAATTTGGGATTTACAAGAGCAGAGCTCTGGTGGAGTTTTCAGTGGAGCTCCGGTGGAATTTCCCATGGATCTCTGGTTGATGTTCACACAACAGGCCTGTCACACCCTACAATGTGTGATAATAGATTGGGTAACATGTATAACTTGAGAGAGAACATGGCAAACTTGACAGTAGAATGAATATTAAGATCAACAATTTGGGCCAGAACCCTCGGAAGCTCCGACAAGCGAAGTCACATGACTCGTGACCCCCCCAAATGAGACCTCATGAAGGTCCTGGCCCAAGACGTCACACCTATTGAATGTCAGCAAGGGAAAGATCAGGAAGGAGCAAGGGAAGGACCTACCTCACTTATGGCAACTCAGCCATGAGACAAGTGTTGGCAACGATGATGGAGAAAAGACAATGAGGGTGAACAGTACCTACTTATACATGAGGAGGTGCTCAGCAACTGACAAATACCATGAGGGCTTGTACAGCAGAAGAGCTCCATGGCATGTGCAAGGCATTGTGAAATCATCATTCAACACACCTGCATTCGGAGTTAGTTGACCAAGGCAGAGTCTAGTCGGCGAGCAGGAGTGGTGCTGAGTACAAGGGTCAAGACTGCACAGCATGAGACAACGTATGAAAGCAAGGAACCCCACTCAAGGAACCTGGTCAAAGGAACCTGATATGATGTGACCTTCAGCTAGGGAACACTCTGTAGGGAATTGTTGGGATTGTGTCCACACCAGGGTGTGGCTGCGCACAGGTGAGCACAGGTGGGGGACTCATGACATCACATGGAATGTGCTAGAATGGCACGAGTGATAGGGCATGATTGTCACCACACAAGCAATTGAGATTTCCTTAGGGAATCTATGATGATGCAGCTCAGAAGAAAAATGGCTCATTGTCATTCTATTTTGAGTTATTGCATTACGAGGTCAGGCAGGGATTGTTTCCTGTTATGATCGCTAATCCCATACCTTATGGGAAGGTGTGGTATCATGGTGAGGTATTTTCAAGAATTAATTCGAAGATGGTGGTCAGCATGCAAGTGAGTGATTAATGCAATCATGAGCTTGTGATGACGCAATCTATCCAAGATTATTGTTGGAAATGACTCACATCTTATCTCCTAAACTCATTTTCAGCAGTACCATCCTGGGGGATGGTTAGACAAAGTTGGAAGTCCAAAAGTCTATAAAGAGGTCTATGTCTCCCACAGTCTCCAAGATCATCAGCATCAAAATCCTCCTCAAGAACAGTTACCAGAACAATCCCACCAAACCTCAGAGAAGACACCCCTTAAGTTTATTCCACCTTGTGATCAATAGTTCGAATAAACTTCCTAGCTTTATCTGAGAGTGACAAACAAAGATCTGAAATCAAATGAATGAATTATTGAACCCCCCTCCGCATAGCAGAAACTGTGCCCAGGGTCACAAGCCCTAAGCAAGGACCCACTTAGGAGTAGAGCA
The DNA here is from genome assembly GCA_024516145.1 of Pyronema domesticum. Classification (NCBI taxonomy): domain Eukaryota; kingdom Fungi; phylum Ascomycota; class Pezizomycetes; order Pezizales; family Pyronemataceae; genus Pyronema; species Pyronema domesticum. The sequence continues at coordinate 1,997,227 of JAJJXL010000008.1, forward strand.
GCAGTAAGTCAATCAGGGAAGCTTGCTTAGGAAAAGGAAGTTGCCACAGGAAATACAATGTGCAATTTAATGTTTGGAATTACTATTCTTTGAAATCACTATTTACTATTGGTTTGTAATTATGAGGTTGTATTTGGAATGATGCAGAAGGAGATAGCAAATTGGGAATGTGTTATAAGGTCATGAGGAAGAGAAGGAACTCAGGTATATAAAGGTGGAAAAACATTTGTATTCAATTCTCTACACAATCTACTTTACATTCATCAACCAACTACTTGTCTGAGATTCATCTGTCCCCATCCTGAAGTGAACGAAATAACTTTAGCTGTCCCTGCTCACCTGATCCTCCTCCTTCCCCAAACCCTAACCTGAAGAACCTTGAATAGCCACCAGAAGAATAAGGCAATGCCATAGAGACATTCTATATATGAGAAGTATTGCTCATGCCAGGAACTAATTACAGTTAGTATATGAGCCAAACAAGAGACAAGAGGTCATTGTATTGCCTACCTTAAGAAGAGCCAGAAGAGTAGCTGTTGGTTCTTAACACACAGCTATCCTTGGTTTGGGATTCCACTATGGGTTTGCCAAATTTCCATTGGACTTCCATTGTTTGCCACTGTTTCCATTTTGTTCCTCACTTTTCTGTTTCTTTCCTTTCCTTGATTTGTAATTGGGTTTCCATGAGGTTGCATGATCTTTGTTCTTGGCTTTGTAATTGGGTTTTCCATGAGGTTCTATCACATTCCTTCTGGTTCTTGGCTTTGTTAGGGTTTGGGTTCACACTAGGAGGAATTGTCTATATAAGAAGGGCTCTCCCTCCTGCTTTATCTGTTTCCTTTCTTTCTTCTTTACAGAACATCTTGTCAGTTAATAATCCAGTTACCTGGATCTTTGAACTCTTCTTTGAGTCTTGCCATCTGCTTGACTTTGCATTGCTCTTTGTCCTTTGTCTCTTGTGCCTTGCCTGAATGCTGCATGCCTTGGACATTCCCCCATGCCTGTCCCATTACACAATCAGCAGGACAACCATGGAATAGGTTCCAGGTATTTATTTTGTTTAGAAAAATAAATCTTTGTGTAAGGAGAACAGGAAAGGAAGCAGAATGGTGGGAGGATCAGTCCTCTTGTATACTAATTTTGTTCTTCCACACCAGGGTACCAAAACATAAAACCCTATACCTTCAAAAACTAACTGAACTTTTTAGAACCCCTTAGAATGCCTCTAACAAATGTATCTGGCTAATGACAAATGAAATTGCTCAATGATGTCATAGTGTATATGACTCACACATAAGTGTGCAGCCTTACAGACATGTGTTACCACTAGATATAATGGGGTAGCTGGGGTCCCACAAGGTAGACAAAGAAGGAAACTGAATGTGAAAACAAGGAAATAAAGAACATAACCATAATAGGAAAGTTAAGCTGTGACACCTGTGTGCTAAAGCAACTCTGGGGGCCAGGCAATGCACTATCAATGTTTGAACCTTGATGCATGGTGCACTGTATATATCCATTGCACACTTGCACTTGAACCATGTAGGCAGCAGTGGGGGCAGGGGGGATGGGTGGCAGTTTCTTGATTAGCTTCCTTAGTTGCCAATGACCACTGGACTTGCATGAAATCTTGGCAGTAGGAAAGCACCACTGATCACCCTTGCAAGGCTTAAACTGGGATGACAATTGCAAAGCAACCTCATAGGTTACAAGGTAAGGCAGGCTGGAGGAAGGCAAAAGATGTTTTTGTACAGCATTATAATGGCAGTACGGGATCTATGCTTGTTGCGGTAGAGTTCTCTCCAAATTAGCATATTCTCATGAAACCCTAGCAACTCTGGGAAATCATTTGGTGTTTTGGAAACATGGTCTCTCAGCATTATCACGGTTTTGCTACGGTTTCTGCCGATATTTCACGTTAACAACTATCTCGGTGGCCATTCGATCGCATTTTGATTTCGGGTTTCACAACTGTTGTCCTAAAATCGGGCACAAACGTACCATAGAGGGAGAGTAGCTGAGTAAGTCGTTTGCAGAGGCTCTCGGTCCAATTTGAGCAAGGTGTGGTCTTCCTGCATGTCTAGGGACCAACCATTCGCAGGTTTGCTATTTCTATGCCTTTATGGACAATTTCTAAGTCATTTGTATGCGGAATTTCTCGGTAACATGAGGCTCAATTCGCGTTAAGCAACTGCACGTTGTTGAAAATGTGATAGTGCTCTGTGTTGTCCCAGCAGCTAAAGTACCCCACTTTTGTATACCATTCACGTACACACCACATATTCGGCGAGATCTCTAGCGGTTGTCTGGCGTCCACTGAGACTGTATACGAATGTCCCCATCACCGAAGAGAAATGGCTCGCCTCAAAAACTGATACTGGCAATCTGAGTAAGTCATTCTTATGACACATTTAGTCAATCCATATTCGACGTCGACATTGCTCACGGGAAGACCTCAACTTTAGAGGTACAGATATCCGGAAAAGCTCTTCGCAGTATGTCGGACGGCACGCCGAGGAAACGTGATGTACTACATGGTCAATTCAAATCATTGAAAGGTTTCTTCCAACCATCGAAGGAAACAAAAGAGAAGAATACGGCACATGCCGAGGTCGGTAGCCAAGAAGAACAGCAAGATGATTGACGGCGAAACCTCAATCCCTATGGAGTAAGGCACTCGCCAGCGAAGACACCATATCGGTGGCCGTTCCGTCTCATCTTGACGCCGGGTATCACAACTGGATCAGTTGTCCTAAATTCCGGTACAAACGTACCATGGAGAGGAGAGTAACTGAGGAAGTCGTTTGCATAGTCTCTCGGGACGATTCGCGCAACGTGTCGTCTTCCTGCATGTCTAGAAACCAACCAACGGCGGGTTTGCTATTTCTATGTGCCTATGTGGTACGGACAATTCCTAAGTGATTTTGACGTGGAATATCTCGGTAAAATGAGGCTCAATTAGCGCCAAGCAACTGCACGATATTGAAAGTGTGATAGTACTCTGTGTTGTCCGCGCAGCAAAAGTACCCCACTTTTCCATACCATTCACGGACACCCCACATATTCGGCGAGATCTCCAGCGGTTCCCTGGCGTCTACTGATACTGTATACCAACATTCCCAACACCGAAGAGAAACGACCCGCCGCAAAAAGCGATACTGTCAATCGAGTAAGTCATTCTTGCGATACAATAACTCAATCAATATTCGACGTCGACATTGCTCACCGGAAGACCTCAACTTTAGCAGTTCAGATATTCGGAAAAGCTCCTTCCAGTATGTCGGACGGCACGCTGAGGAAACGTGAACGACTACGCAGTGAATTCAAATCATTGAAAAGTTTCTTCCAACCATCGAAGAAAACAAAAGAGAAGAATACTGGCAATTCACAAACGATTCATACAACGGCAACTTCATTCAGCGCTTCGGTGCCCGCTCCCAGTGATCCGACACCCACACCCTCAACGACACTGGCCGCCACAGCAGAGCCGTCGTCAGAAGCCCGAAGTCGAGGCGCGATTCGGAATGACAGCTTTCAACCAGATTCGGAAAGTCGATTTGGACAACCACCTGTAACGGCGACAGTGAAGCATACGGCACATGCCGAGGTCGGAAGCAAAGAACAGCATCATAATTCGACGGTGACTGGCATTGACAAAGCTCAATCGCTGTGGAGCAAGGCATTCGACAGCAAAGAACTCGATCAGGAGCGCAAAACTCTCAAAGGTATTGGTTTTCAAGCCAACGCCATTGATATCGTTTCTGACGCAAGTTCTTTCGTGCAAAACATCCTCAACGATAAACAGGAAAATGCTTGGAAAATTGAAATCAAAGGAGAAAAAATTGTACTGAGAGATATTGCGATGAAATTGCTCGGCTGGATGGACAGGTTCAAAGAAATAGGAGATACCATCGTCCAATTTGATCCCGTGCATGCGGCGCTGCCGTGGGCTGTATTTCGATTTCTCCTCAAGGTTAATTAGAGCCACTATATCTCGTAATGGCACTTGCTAATCACGCTCGGCAGGTGTGCATGGATCAGCAGAAAACAATGGACGCGATCTTAGTGGGACTTGAGAACATTGCCGGTCTTATTCAGAGGTGCACGCTGTACGAGCTTCTATATCTCAGCGAAGATTCCAGTGGTTCGAAAAACCTGGAGAAATCCATGCTTCGGCTTTACATAGCTATATTGAAGTTCCTCGCCAAAGCTATCGATAAATTAAAACGTAAATATTCTCTTCCTACAGGGCTGTGCCGCTGCTAATGCTTCTTTAGAAAATCACCTCAAGTCTGTATTCACCACGGAAGACATTTCAAATTACCTTGGGGATGTACAGAACTTGGAGAAAACGGTTGGCTATGACGCCGATGTCGCCAAAGAACAATGTATTTTCCCTACGGAGCAGCCGTGGAATTTTAGGCAATGTTAACGCTAAGTAGCTACCCGGACAGAGCGCGCGCACCTTCGAACGCACCTAGAAAATATCAACAACTCAACGTTATATATTCAACCTCAACTCCAGAACATACAAGACTGGCTACAAGGTAGGAGGGTCACCCCAAGTTGCCGCACATTCCGATTGTCCACTCACTTCAGTAGACTGTGAAAGATCGTCAATTTTGGAATGGATATCTACAATCCCTTACTCAAGTCACCACGAACTTATTAATGCAGGGCGCCTGGAAGGCACTGGCAAGTGGCTTTTGGAGAGGCAAGACTATAGAACGTGGATTTTTTCTAGCGTTTCAAAGCTATTATTATTGCGGGGAATCCGTAAGTCACCACATGCCTCATTGATCTGGCTTGATTCTTTCTGACCAGCCGAATAATATAGCTGGAGCCGGTAAAACATACATTGCGTAAGCGATAGATATCCACCCCTATGTCATTGGAGGTGTATATACCTAACGCAGCGTTGCTATAGATCAACAGTTATTGATTCTCTGCATTCGGATACGACAGGGATGAAGTTGGCGTATTTTTATTGTAATCGAGCTGAAGAAAATCGTCGAGAGCCGGAAAGCATCCTGAGCACGATAATACAACAGCTTGCGCAGTCTCCCTTCGATGAGAACAAACTGCTAAAGCCGATTGTTGATATATACCGAGAACGGAAGAAGAAAGGGCAAATTTCATCCCGGCTGAGCCTTTCAGAAAGTCGGGAGCTCCTCGCTCAACTCACGGATATATATCCTCGGACCATGATTTGCATAGATGCCTTGGACGAAGTCGCAGAGGACAAGAGGATACATCTGCTGAAGGCACTCAATTCTGTCATCGCACAATCCAAAAATCTTGTCAAGATTTTTGTAACGACTCGAATGAATCCCGAAATCGTCGCGCAGTTTAAGATGTTTCCCAGGATTGAGTTACAACCTGATGACAATGTCAGCGACATCAACCAGTTTGTCGAAACAAGAGTTACCAGCGCCATCGATGATGGCGAACTGCTTTGTGGTCAGGTATCCGATGTGCTTAAAACTGAAATATGCGAAGTGCTTTGTGAGCGATCCAAAGGAATGTAAGTTCACCATACCAGTTTATTGAATTGCAGATGGGCACAGAAACTGATCAATGAGTGCTAGGTTTCAATTGGCGGCGCTTCAAATCACTTCTCTCTGCCAAGAGTTCACCGAAGGCGATGTTAGACGCAGTTTGCAGACTCTTCCGGACACGCTGACGGCCGCCTACAATGATATCTACCACAGAATTACTTCTCAGAAAGGCAACGCTTCTCGACTAGCACTCAGTGCCTTCCGCTGGATCCAATGTTCATACGAACCGTTGCGCACGGAAACCTTGCTTGATGCAATCACAGTCGAAGTCGGCAGGTCGGGAGAGTTCTCTCGCAAGGACCCAATACATGCGAACAATTTATTAAAACTATGCCAAAATCTACTCGTTTTGGACGAATGTCTCAACGTTTTCCGCTTTGCACATCTTTCAGTGGAGGAGTATTTGGAGACTAAGCCTGGACTCAGCAAGGCCTCTTGTCATACCGAAATCGCAAAGGGGTGCCTTTCACTGTTGTGTAGTCCGGGCTCTTGGGATGATTATGACAATATTACAACCAAAGAAGGACAGTACGGAGATCGTCACCTGTTGTTGTACTCTGTGGTGTTTTGGCCATGGCACTTCTCTAATTGCGAAGATTTAAATGGCTGCCAAACCCTGACTGGCCTATGGAATTCATTCGTATCAGAGAGTAACTACCAGCGATGGCTCAACTATCATCGCGAGTGGGTTGTAACGTGGTATCCAGATGATACCTTTTGGAAGAGGGTCAGAGTTTGGAAACAAGAAGCCGACAACCTTCTCTTCTCGGTCGGCGTGTTTAGGCTCAGTAGGATTTTCACGTCCGTATTTGAGTCGACACGTCATGACTTAAAGGCCGACCTTGGCAGGATACTTGTCATGATATCTCAGTTTGGCGACCTCGACATCACTCGACTGATCATCGACAAGGGCGCCGACGTTTCGACCACCGACAAGGACGGGCAGACACCGCTGCATCTAGCATCGAAATATGGCTTTGAGGGTGTGGCCCAGCTGCTCATCGACAAGGGCGCCGACGTTTCGGTCACCGATGAGAACGGGCGGACACCGCTGCATGTAGCATCAATGCGTAGGTGTGAGGGTGTGGCCAAGCTGCTCATCGACAAGGGCGCCGACGTTTCGACCACCGACAAGGACGGGCAGACACCGCTGCATCTAGCATCGGAATATGGCCGTGAGGGTGTGGCCCAGCTGCTCATCGACAAGGGCGCCGACGTTTCGGTCACCGATGAGAACGGGCGGACACCGCTGCATGTAGCATCAATGCGTAGGTGTGAGGGTGTGGCCAAGCTGCTCATCGACAAGGGCGCCGACGTTTCGACCACCGACAAGGACGGGCAGACACCGCTGCATCTAGCATCGGAATATGGCCGTGAGGGTGTGGCCCAGTTGCTCATTGACAAGGGCGCCAACGTTTCGGCCACCGACAAAGACAGGCAGACACCGCTGCATCTAGCATCAATCCGTGGATATGAGGGTGTGGCCAAGCTGCTTATCGACAAGGGCGCCGACGTTTCGGTCACCGACAGGGCCGGGTGGACACCACTGCAACTAGCATTAATCAATCGGTGTGAGGGTGTGGCCCAGATGCTCATCGACAAGGGCGCCGACGTTTCGGTCACCGATTGGCGCGGGCAGACACCGCTGCATCTAGCATCGGAATATGGCCGTGAGGGTGTGGTCAAGCTGCTCATTGACAAGGGCGCCAAAGTTTCGGCCACCGACAAAGACAGGCTGACACCGCTGCATCTAGCATCGGAAACTTGGTGTGAGGGTGTGGTCAAGCTGCTCATCGACAACGGCGCCGACGTTTCGGCCACCAACAAGGACGGGCGGACACCGCTGCATCGAGCATCAATCCGTGGATATGAGGGTGTGGCCCAGCTGCTCATCGACAAGGGCGCCGACGTTTCGACCACCGACAAGGACGGGCAGACACCGCTGCATCTAGCATCGGAATATGGCCGTGAGGGTGTGGTCAAGCTGCTCATCGACAAGGGCGCCGACGTTTCGGTCACCGATGAGAACGGGCGGACACCGCTGAATCTAGCATTAATCCGTCGATATGAGGGTGTGGCCAAGCTGCTCATCGACAAGGGCGCCGACGTTTCGGTCACCGATGAGAACGGGCGGACACCGCTGCATGTAGCATCAATGCGTAGGTGTAAGGGTGTGGCCAAGCTGGTCATCGACAAGGGCGCCGACGTCTCGGCCACCGACAAGGACGGGCAGACACCGCTGCATCTAGCATCAATGCGTGGGTGTGAGGGTGTGGCCCAGCTGCTCATCGACAAGGGCGCCGACGTCACGGTCACCGACAAGGACGGGCAGACACCGCTGCATCTAGCATCGGAATATGGCCGTGAGGGTGTGGTCAAGCTGCTCATCGACAAGGGCGCCGACGTTTCGGTCACCGATGAGAACGGGCGGACACCACTGAATCTAGCATTAATCCGTGGATATGAGGGTGTGGCCCAGCTGCTCATCGACAACGGCGCCGACGTCTCGGCCACCGACAAGGACGGGCGGATGCCACCGTAACTAGCTTCGGACAACAGCGATCAGTCGAAGTTGGAGGCGGCGGCGGAGATGTCGGACGGGCAGGCATGAGGTGTTCAGGCTATGTGTTTTGAGAATATATTTGTAACGGGCTGATTTATGGTAAATGCAGTTCGGATATTCTAGTTTTTCTATTAGAAGGAGATTGTTATGATGATTCATATAGGTCCAAATTCTCTCTGAGGTTGGCTAGTTCCTACCACTCAGGGTTGATCTCTTCCGTATCTTTAATCCAATTCAATCGCCCCTCCACGTCGATGGTTCTCCTTCAGCCGATAGCTACTCTCCATTCAACAGTCTCATATTTGTCGATCTCTGCGGCTCATATATTGTAGGTACGTGTACAACTGTTAAGGTGAGTGGAATCTGAGGCCATTTAATCCTTGAAAAATGCGGTGTACGAAATCACAGCCAAACATGCATTTCCGAGCACCAGACGCCTTGCGTATGCGAAGTTATCTTCGCGTCATCGATGGGCATATGTCAAGCAGTCGGTTCGAAGCGAAATTGCTTAGTAGGTTTGATTGTGAAGAGGAATGACGCGACAGAGTAATTAATAGGTGGAGGAGGAGATGCGCACGCTTTCATGTTGTATGAAGAGCGGTAGATCTCTTTAATTGGACTTAAGAAGCATTTTCGATAACCCATTCGTTGGATAAACGCTGAAAGAACATGGTTTGACAACCGTTTTAAGAAAGATTGAGTTGGTGAAGCCAGGAATACTGATTTCGATTTTCAGGAATGCCATCATCCGGCTGATCTGATCCCAGATGCCAATTTTTTATTTTATTTTTATTTTATAGCCTTTCTGTTCTAACAGGTCAGGTTTTTTAGGCTTTTCGAGCTAATTACAGACGTCCCCTTTTCTCCTTCTATCTTTGTACAGTAAATGTTAATAAAAGCCAAATGTAAACAAACAAACGGTAATAATGAACGCAGTACTTCGCGGGTGCTCGTTTCCCGTTGCACAGTTCTAAATCTAAATGCCCTATGGCCTTGCTTTCCTCATACACCTCTCAATGCTGAACCCTGTGACGCCCCATCAAAAACGCAACAAACAATGAAAGAACAAGCAGGATTTGTGAATTCGCACCGCCGTTCTAGTCTCAGTTCTCTTCCGCCTCTACGGCATCACCGGCCTCTCCTTCTCCGGCGATGTCCTCCTTCCCTCCTCTCTCCTCGTCGGGCCATTCAAACAACGATTCCTGGTCCCGATCTCTCTCCCATTCATCCTGGTTCGCCCGATCTTTGGGCCGTTCCTGACCGAACTGGCCGGCGCCGTCTTCTTCTTCCCCGTTGAGTAATGCCTCCCTCCGTAGTCTATAACGTCTCGTTCCGATGTCGGTGTCTGTTATAAGTCGGACCAGTTGATCCAGGGCCTTGTCGTTATGCAAGAAGAGAGGTGTCTCAATGGGTACCGGGCTGGCTTCTGAGGCGTCAAGACGGTTGGCCGCGGAACAGCCGCAGAGGAGTAGGATGTGCTGTACCGACAGCGGGGGTCCGTTGGGTTCGCCGAAATCGCAGTACGGATCGATCCCTGATGCCAAAACAAGCTGAAGAATGGCTCCGGAAGCCTAGAACTCGCACCAACCTGTGCTCATCTATAGGTCTGTTTTCAGTATTAGCTACTGAAGGTAACAGAGAAAGAGGAAACGATAACTAGATAAAATAAAGCAAAAAACATAGGCGTAAACGGTACTCACAATTCAATTAGAGTTGACGCTGAGGATTTCGAATAGAATAGTTCAATCCGAAATTCCTCTTGATGGTATAGGTGATGAATCGCGGTAATCGGGCAGTAGTACTTATACCTCTCTGTTCACACAAGAGATGACTTGTAACCGGAAGAGTGCTCACCTCTGCGATAGGACGCGTGTTTTTGTAAATCAGGTGTAGTTGTATGGATCGTCGGTGTGGGTGTAGGATAAGAGATAAAACCAAGTTATCATCACACGAAAGAGGACTGACTTGTGAAGATATGGAGAGGTGGAGAGGTTGAGGTATGAAGACGGCAGAGGAGTTACACAACAGCGGGTAATTATATAGGTGGAGGATCATGGAGTGCTCGCCGCTGTTCGGCTGCACAGGTAGGTCGCCGATGGGCCTAGACACACTTTATCTGTGCATCTGCAATCAACTTTGATGTTGAATGTTGGTCAGCGGTGATCCGGCTGAAGAGTATTGACTAGGCATGGAGACTTTCACGGATGATGGGAAATCACTCTGCAGTACCTGGGGAGGCAAGCCACATGCTGTTTCGGTACACAAAGAATGGGGATTCTTACCAAGTAATGACTCAAGCCATAGGGCAAGAGCCATTACCAACCACCCTTCATCCACTTCCCACAGGTAGTAGGATAATGGGGGGCCAGGAAAAAAGTCAGTCCATCATACAGGGTTGGGAACCCAGGGTAGCCCCAGGATAGGACTGTTTCTGGTCAACGACTGGGGTTTCTAATGCCCAGCTATATCACAGGGAACATACCGCTGATGTTGACAAAAACCTGGAATACTTGTAGCCCAGGCCACTGTGGTTCCTACTTGCCACAAGTCCAAGGGGAGTACCCACTGCCATATGTATTTCACTGTATTTGAATATTGTGCTGTGTCACACAGGACCACCCCAACAGGCAGACATACAAGGGGCTGGGACAAAGAAAGGCAGAAGGATGAGAAGAAAGAGGTGAAATCTAAGAGGAGGAAGTTTGCCATATATGACTGAGCCTGCCATGACTGATGATAGATGAATGCTGGAGGAAGTCAAGGTTGATAAGGAGGATGAGCAATCGATGGATGATGGGAACAGTGGTAGGTATTTGAGAATGAATTGAATGTACATTACAACTGAGTGCCATGTCCAAATTGTCAATCATATGTTACTGAGGAAGATCAGCAGAGATGATTGGAAACCTGAAGGTGCAATACTGCATGTCAATGAGATAAGAAATGTAATAGCAGAGTCTAGTCAGCTGAAGGAGATAAGGATTGTCATAGGTGGTAAAGACCAATATGTGGCACAGTGGTCCAGAGGCAGCTGATAATACAGGAAACCTTAGTTCAAAGACAACCTTCAGTTAGTGCAATATGATGAGACTAAAAGCAGTTAGACAAATGGATATCAAAGGTAGATCCTATTGGAAGCCACAGGAGACCCAGATGACATCTACCATGGTGGAGTGTTCACAAGTCATACAGACAGCACAGTAAGACACAGCCCCAGATAAGGACAGATCAGGAAATTGAGCAAATAAAGATGAAGAGTTCACCAGAGCTGACAACATGCATACAAGATGAGATATGTGCTCAAATACCCTACAGAGGTGATATTATTAGCTATCATATATTGACAAGAGATGGGTTTAGTAGCGACATATGCATGATACTGCTGAAAGGATCACCAGAGGTCATCCAATGGGTTTGGGTATGTTTTGGAGTGTTTGCACTGATAAAATCGAAATGTGGAATTGGCATGTGAAAAATATCCTGTTTGCATGCTCTTTACCAACATCAACTAGTACTTGGTGTTCCAAGCACCACAATGGACCTGGTGGGTGTATGAGTGGGGAGCTCAAGGCAGAAAACATAAAAGATCAATAAGCCCCCCACTCAAAGGAGCCAAAATCTAGCAAAAGATCTACAATCATCCCATCAACTACAACCAAGTCCCAGAAAGATATTACTACCTTATACTCCACTATTTACAGAAATACTTGAAAGACTTCCAAGACCATACAACCAAGACCCTCCTCAATCATTAAGACCCTCACAGATTGCTGTTCACACTTGAATGTAATTATGATCGGCAATCCAAAAATGCTCCCTGAGATAAGCAGGAGAGTTTAAGATTATAACATGTTACAACTCATTCTCAAGACAATCCCCAGAGAAGTCAATAATTCCCATCATAGTAATTATTACTTCTAAATTTTTCTTTTTGGAAATCTTGAGTTACCCTGCTGCTGATCATGAGACCACCCCCAGTTAACACTATAATGTTTCTAAATGCCTCACCCAGCATATTGAGAGATGTTCCCAAAGATATGAAGCACTAGAAGCCCAAATGAGAATGCCAGAACCCATGGAAATTGATTTCCTACCTTTGCCTTCCTGGTGACTAGTGAGTACCAACAGTAGTGGATTGAATAATATCCCACCTATTGAACCCATTAAACTCCACTCAGTTCCAGAGTGGGGACACACCCTTATGAACTAACTACAGCATACTGCAGTTCAAATCAACAGTCTCTGTGGGCAGATCCAGGGCAATGAAACAGAAGCCTACCACATGTTCATGCAGATCCAAAACAATTACTGCAAGATCAAATCAAACCTGAACCTCACAATCACTGATGCCCAGCAGCATGCAGCAGATGCTACAGGAGCCTACTTCAACCTCATTGTTAACCAGGGGTTGTCTCATGACTGACAGCAGGGTAACTCAGGATGTCTGAAAAGAAAAAATGAGAAGTAATAATTCCAATGATGGGAATTATTTACTTCTCTGGGGATTCTCAGGGGAATGAGTAGTAATGTGTTATGATCTTAAACTCTCCTGCTTATCTCAGGGAGCATTTTGAGATCATCAAGTGTGATTGCATTCAAGTGTGAACTGTGATCCATGAGGGTCTTATTGATTGAGGAGGGTCTTCATTGAATGGTCTTGTATGTCTTTCAAGTATTTTGTAAATAGTCAAGTATAAAGTACTGATATCTTTCTGGGACTTGGTTGTAGTTGATGGGATGATTGTAGATCTGTTTGCTGGATGATGGCTTCTGTGAGTGGGGGCTTTTGGATATTTTATATTGTCTGACTTTAGCTCCCCACTCATATACCCACCAGGTCCATTGCGGTTGTTGGAATGCCAAGTACTGGTTGACATTGGTAGAAAGCATGCAAACATGATATTTTTCACATACAAATTCCACATTTTGAATGTTTCAGTGCAAATGCTCCCAAACACCCCCGAACCAATTGGATAACCCTTGGTGATCCTCTTGGCCATATTGCGCATGTGTCGCTACTAATCCCATCATTTGCCAATATATCATGTCTAATAATATCACCTCCATAGGGCATTTGAGCACATACCTTATCTCATATGCACATCATAAGCTCCGGTGAAGTGTTCATCATTATTTGCAAGATTTCCTGATCTCTCCTTATCTGGGGCTCTGGCTTCCTGAGCTGTCTGTAAGCCTTGCCAACACTCCAACACAGTAGATGTCATCTGCGCCGCCTGTGGCTTCTGATATAATCCAACCTTCATATCCATTTGTCTATCTGCACTTATTCTTGTCATATCGTGCTAACCAAAGGTTATCTTTGTGATAAGGTTTCCTGTATTGTCAGCTGCCTCAGGGCCACTATGATCTTGGTCTTTACTGCCTATGACAATCCTTATCTCCTTTGGCAGACTAGACTCTGGTATTGCATGTCTTATCATAGTGACATTCAGTATTGTTCCTTCAGTTTTCCAATCATCTCTGCTGAGCTTCCTCAGTAACATATAATTCTTGATTTAGACTTTGCACTCAGTCATAGTGTACATTCCATTCATTCTTAAATACCTAACACTGTTCTCCTCATCCATCAATTCCTCATCCTCATTGTCAACCTCAACTTCTTCCAGCATTCATCTATGGTTTGTCACAGCAGACTCGGTCATAGATGGCAAACTCCTCCTTTTACATTTCATATTCTTCTGATCTTTCTGCCTTATTTTGTCCCAGCCCCTTCTATGTCTGCCTATTGGGGTGGTCCTGTATGACATGGCACAATGTTCAAATACAGCAGAACATATATGGCAGAGGGTAGTCCCCTTGGACATGTGGTGAGTAAGAACCACAGTGGCCTGGGCTATAAGTATTCCAGGATTTTTTTGATGTCAGCAGTATGTTCCCCGGGATATGGCTGGGCATTAGAAACCCCAGCTGTTGATTGGAAACAGTGCTATCCTGGGGCTAACCTGGCTTCCCAACCCTTTATGATGAACTGAAGTTTTTCCTGGCCCCCCATTATCCTACTTCCTGCAGGAAGTGGATGAAGGGCTCTTGCCCTATGGCTTGAGTCATTACTTGGTAAGAATCCCGATTCTTAAAATGTGTCTTAAAGGTGGGGTATGACACTCATGACAACTCAATTTGTGGAGGTTGCTGCTGCCCACATGGCCCTAAGGAGACATGTCAAAATGATTACCATAGGTGCTGCAGAGAATGAGGAGCAAAGACAGATGTTGCTTCAGGATTTTGCCCAGCAGATGGAAGTAAATCAAAATGTCTGGATTGCCTATCATAATGACCAGGCAGCTAAACCAGAGAAATTCAATAACAACTGCCAACAATGGGCTTCAGAAATGAATGCCCACAAGGTAAAGGCCAGTGCCAACCAAGAAAAGGTCAAGAAGGACCTACAGAAACTGAAATGCCTCCAAGAACAACTACAGCAGGACCAAGTCAATGCATCAGCCATTTCCCAACAAGAACAGGAAGACATGCAAAGGTCATTCAGGGAAGAGCTCCAATCCATCAGAGAGGAACTGACAGTCCAATTCCAATTGGCCCAACAGTCCTGCAAGGACATTGATGTAACATCAGTCATTTACAGCGTCCTGGAACAACATGCATGATGGGGAAGAATTCCCCTCCCAGACAGCGATGAGATGGGATCAGAATATGTTCTTCCTCCCCTACCATGCAGTGAACAATCAGGTAGAGGCTCAACCTGAATGGGAAGGACAACAGAGTCCAGAGACAGCAGCCCACCTGGTGGAATAAAACCACCCCCAGGGGCCCCACCTGGAGGAAACAGCTCCAGCACCTCCAGCTCTGACTCAGAATCTGATAGACCCAAGGATTTAGGGAATGAGATATCAAAACTTATTTGTGCCCACAGGAAGAAGGACAAGATGAATCATACTGTCCTTATCACTTCCAAGTGGTGTGGTCCTCCAATGTACCTTTGTGCTGTATCCCAGGCCAGTGTGTTGTGCAAAGTTCAAAAGAGCAGAGATGCCTTTTTGGTCTTTGAATAGTTGTGATAGTGAGTAGTTCATCATAAGGTGCAATTGTTGGTGTACTGTGTGTAGGTGTGCACATTTGAAAAGATAGTGATCAGATGATATAGTTCCCATTCCACATCAGCAGTTGCTAGCTTCTTCATCTCTTTGGTGGTTGCTGGGTATGAGAATGATGGTGTAAGAGTTGGGGATTTCATCTTTCCATTTGCTGAAGAAGTTTTGCTGAATTTGTACCTTTAGCCAGGCTTCAGTTGTGTTGGTTGAGTGGCAGGGAATTATGGAATGTGCACCTGTTTTTGCAAGAGTGTCGGCAAGGTTATTCCCAGTGATGTTGGTGTGTGAGGGGGTCCAGACAGTCATGATTGTCCAGCCTTTTCCAGTGAGTTCACTTGTGCACTGTAGGGCATCTCAGGCATACCGGTGGTTGTGTTCATTGTGTTGTAGGGTAGACATGGTGGATTGCTTGTTGAGGCAGAGGTAAAGTATGGTTGGGGTGCTGGTGGTGTCAATAATGAGTTGTAGGCCTTCAGCTACTGAATGGATTTTGGGATTAAAAACTTCACAGCATGATCCAAGGTGGCAGCTGTGGGATTGGAGGTGCTGAAGTCCACTCCATATGTTTTGATAAAGTGATGCACTGGCCCCAGTTTTTCCATCATCAAGTTTGGAGCCATCTGTATAGAGGATCAGGGTGTTCAGTGGGAGTGCTGACAGGCACTGACTGTGGCATTGGCTTGCATGATCAAGTTTGTTATTGTTGGGGGAAGGTGTGTTGCTGATGTCAAGAACCTGTCTACACAGCCACAGGGCACGACAGGCAACGCAACGGTCTGGTATACTGCTCTGCAGTTGGGTTTGGCTCGGTACTACTATCCTGAGTTAGTATCTGGCACGGGCAATACTGAGTAGTATCCAGAATGTCTCTGTGGCGCTGCCCTCTCTTGTTATGCTTCCGTTATCGTTTGGATTCGTAATTGGCGTATGGGGATGGGGCTGGAGGTGAGAGTTTGTGATGACGTTCACTAATGAGACGGACGAATCTGTGTATGTGTAGATAGTTCTGTAGAATAGATAATTGATTGCGTACCGAATAAATGAAATACAAAGTGTTCCTTCTTATACATAATTCTCGTGCCCTTCGTAGATCCCAAGCAGCTGCCCTGCAGCGCCTTCAAACCCCGCGATACAATAATGAAACAACATGAGACGCATAACCTAAACAGAAAGCAAAACATAACCAACGGAAGATCTCAAACGGAACTCAAACGAAAGCAGAAACAGGACTCAAACGTAAATCGAACATCCCATGAAACCGTGCCCCCAAACGCATCCCAAACGTCCCCTGCCTCAGATCCCAAAACCTCCTTCCTGCAGCCCCCTTTCCCTAAACCCTAAACGCTTTCCCTAAGCCCTAACCGCAGCCCTTCCCCTAAACCCTCAAGATAACATAGAGCACTGCCAACGTTATGCCAGCGAGCCACAGTCCAGCTGTGGTTGCGAGCGCACCCAAGAGCATGTCCCAGGATGTTCGTGACAGCTGATAGAGAAGTGTGGGTGCAGTGCTGAGCAGTTTTGGATGGTGCCAGTCAGGAGGTGTTGTATGTGTTGCTGGAGATGAGAAAGGCCTGGTGCTGTGGTGTTAACCAGGGGTTGTCTTGTGACTAACAGTAGGGTAACTCAGGATTTCTGAAAAGAAACAATGAGAAGTAATAATTCCAATGATGGGAATTATTTACTTCTCTGGGGATTCTCTGGGAAAGGATTAATAACATGTTATAATCTTAAACTCTCCTGCTTATCTCAGGGAGCATTTTGAGATCATCACTTGTAATTGCATTCAAATATGGACATCAATCTGTGAGGGTCTTATTGATTGAGGAGGGTCTTGTTGTATGGTCTTGTAGGTATTTTGAGTGTTTTGTAAATAGTCAAGTATAAGGTACTAATATCTTTCTTGGGACTTGGTTGTAGTTGATGGGACAATTGTGGGTCTTTTGCTGGATCATCACTTCTTTGAGTGGGGGCTTTTGGATTTTTTATATTTTCTAACTTCAGCTCCCCACTCATATACCCACCAGGTCTGTTGCAGTGGTCAGAATGCCAAGTACAGGTTGATCTGGTAGAGAGCATGCAAACATGATATTTTTTGCATACCAATTCCATATTTCGAATTTATCAGTGCAAACACTCAAAACATCCCCAAACTAATTGGATGACCCTTGGTGATCCTCTCAGCTGTATCGTGCATGTGCTGCTACTAACCCCGTCATTTGCCAATATATTATGTCTAATAATATCGCCTCCATAGGCTATTTGAGCACATATCTCTTCTCATGCATGCATTATCAGCTCAGGTGAACTGTTTGTCTTTAGTTGCTGGATTTCCTAATACGTCCTTATCTGGGCTGCGGCTTCCTGTGCCATCTGTATGCTGTGCCAACACCCCACCATGCTAGATGTCATCTGGGCCTCCTGTGGCTTCCGATATGATCCAACCTTCATATCTGTTTTTGTATATGCTCTTATCCTCATCATATCATGCTAACCGAAGGTTGTCTTTTGAGATAAGGTCTCCTGAATTGTTGGCTGCCTCAGGGCCACTGTGCCATGTATTTGTCTTTACTACCTATGACAATCCTTATCTCCTTTGGCTGACTAGACTCCATTATTGCATGTCTTGTCATAATGACATTTGTTGTTATTCCTTCAGTTTTCTGATCATCTCTGCTGAGCCTCCTTGGTAACATATGATTCTCAATTTGGACTTGGCACTCAGTCATAGTGTACATTCAATTCATTCTTAGATACCTAACACTGTTCTCCTCATCCATCGATTCCTCATCGTCATTATCAACCTCAACATCCTCCAGTATTTGTCTATGGTCAGTCACAGTGGACTTGATCATATACGGTGAACTCCTCCTTTGCCATTTCTCTTCTTCTCATTTTTCTGCCTTTCTTTGTCGCAGCCCCTTCTATGTCTGCCTGTTGGGGTGGTCCTGTGTGACATGGCACAACATTCAAATATGGCAAAATGCATATGGCAGAGGGTAGTCCCCTTGGACTTGTGGCAAGTAAGTACCACAGTGGCCTGGGCTATAAGTATTGCAGGTTTTTGTCAATGTCAGCAGTATGTTCCCCGGGATATGCCTGGGCATTAGAAACCTCAGCTGTTGATTGGACACTGTCCCTCCCGAGGCTACCCCGGGTCCTTGACCCTTTATGATGTACTGACTTTTTTCCTGGCCCCCCATTATCCTACTTCCTGCGGGAAGTGGATGAAGGGAGGTTAGTAATGGCTCTTGCCCTCATGGCTTGAGTCATTACTTGGTAAGAATCCCCATTCTTAAAATGTGTCTCAAAGGTGGGGTATGACACTACCTTCCCCCTTATAAGATTTCGACCCGAAATCATTAACTTAGATTCTTGACTTATGAATTCTTCGCTAGATGATTATGCAACGGGATCTTTTTGATGAAGTCCTCCAACCCCTTCATCCACCAACATGTTTTCTATCCCAAGACCATTAAAACCTCAGAGAGGAAAGGTATCTTGAGATAGTTGGTTGTTTAAACACGTTGGTCCCTCGGCATGCCTGGATTCCTTGAGTGGAACTCTCGGAGTGACTGCAGGCCACCTACTATGAAGCATTCATACGGTTCTTCAGTATGATCCTTCTTAAGTGGATATCCTTTCCATCTGACTCGGTAAAGGACTTTCCCCTTGACTTTCCTACTCGATAAGATCTCTTCTATCTCCCATTCCTCATTGCCCTCGATGTCATCACATTCATCAATGATTTTTAATAGATCGGGCGGAGGTCTGGTCCCATTGTTGTATGGTTCGAGTAAGGATACATGGAAGGTATTGTGGATCTTCCATTTTCTGGGTAGTGATAGTCGCATGGCTGTTGGAGAGATTACTTTCTCTATCGCAAAGGGGCCATGCTTCTTGTGGTCCAGTTTATGTTTTGGACGTCTGGTCTGGATGTTCCTTCCATCTAACATGACTAGGTCCCCGACCTTGAACTCTGGGGCATCCTTGCGTTTATTATCGGCATATTTCTTCATTCTTTCCTGAGTTGCTTGTAGGTTTTTCGTGACTAGACTTTGAACTGAGAGGATGTGGTTGATGTATCCTTCTTGAGTGTCCTCGCTGGTTGGTGTTGTGCTTGGGTTGGTGCAACCTGGGTGTCGGCCATAGTTGGCGAAGAAGGGTGACATGCCAGTGGCTTGAGTTACTGAATTGTTGTAGGCAAACTCAGCCATTGGTAGGAGTCCAACCCAATCATCCATTTCGTAGTTTGTGAATGATCATAGGTATGCCTCAATTGTTTGGTTGATTCTTTCCATTTGGCCATCTGTCTGTGGGTGAAAGGATGTGCTCATTCATGGTTGTATTCCCAGGATGCCAAGGAACTGTTTCTATTCTGTGGAGGTGAATCGGGAGTCGCAGTCTGAGATAATATCGGTTGGGATTTTATGTTTTGGACGTCTGGTCTGGATGTTCCTTCCATCTAACATGACTAGGTCCCCAACCTTGAATTCTGGAGTGTCCTTGTGTTTATTATCGGCATATTTCTTCATTCTTTCCTGAGTTGCCTTTAGGTTTTTCTAACTAGACTTTGAACTGAGAGGATGTGGTTGATGTATCCATCTTGGGTGTCATCTGTAGTTGTTGTGGTGCTTGGATTGGCGCAACCAGGGTGTCAGCCATAATTGGCAAAGAAGGGTGACATGCCTGTGGCCTGAGTTACTGAGTTGTTGTATGCGAACTCAGCCATGGGCAAGAGTGCAACCCAATCATCCATTTCGTAGTTTGTGAATGATCATAGGTATGCCTCAATTGTTTGGTTGATTCTTTCCATTTGGCCATCTGTCTGTGGGTGAAAGGATGTGCTCATTCATGGTTGTATTCCCAGGATGCCAAGGAACTGTTTCCATTCTGTGGAGGTGAATCGGGAGTCGCAGTCTGAGATAATATCGGTTGGGATGCCATGGAATCTCCATATCTCCCTGGCAAATATCTTTACTAGGTGTTCCGCTGTCTTTTGGTCCTTTTTGAGTGGTATAAAGTTGGCCATTTTTGTGAATCTGTCTATAATGACCCATAATTGATCACAGTCTTCGGACAAGGGGAGGTCTGTGATGAAGTCCATGGCAATTGATGTCCATGGTGCGTATGGAAGCTCTAATGGTGAGAGCAGGCCATATGGCTTGTGGCATGATGCCTTATCCTTCTGACATTCTAAACAACTTCTGACATATTCGATAATTTCTTGGTCCATCTTAGGCCACCAGAAGTTGCATCGGATCAGCTCAATCATTTTGTCTTGACCAAAGTGTCTGGCTACTGCACTGTTGTGCTCGGTATGTAAAATCGCATGTCGTGCATTCTCAGGGACCAAAAGCAATCGCTTGCGATATAGTAATCCATCCTGTAGTTCCAAAATCCTTTCCTTTTTCTTCTACTTCTTGCGTGCTTCCACTCAGTTCCTCTAAGGCCTGGTAGTATGCTGTGTCTTGTTGTCCTGCCTCTCTTACTTCCTGCTCAAATTCCTTTGTCCATTTTGACACTGATGTTGTGAGGTAGGCCAGCTGAACTGCTGAGCAACAAAAAACTGTTCCTTCCCCTCCACTACTGATTGCTGATATAGTGCCAAAGTGCTTTTCGTTCAGGTCATTCAGGACCATCTGTATCGGCTGGTCTCCACCTCCCCACTTTTCAGGGTGGTACTCCGGGCACCTCGATAATGCATCTGGCTTGCCATTACTTGTTCCTTTCCTATAAAAAATTTTGAAGTCCACGCCGGCCAGTTCCTGGGCCCAGCGTGCCTGCCTTCTGTTGAGAACCTTGGTTGTCATGAAGTACTCAAGGTTTTTGTGGTCGGTAAATACCTGAACCATGTGAAGCAATCCCTCCAGATATCTTCGCCATGCCTTAAAACAGTCAACTATTGCAAGTAATTCCTTATCATGAATTTTGTAGTTCATTTCAGCTGGTGAGAACTTTCTGGAGTGGAAAGCAATTGGGTGAAGTTTTTTGTCCTCTGCTGTTTGCAACAATGTACCACCCAGTGCAAAATCTGATGCATCAGTCTCAACAATGCATTCTTATTGTGGGTCAAAGTGTGTGAGGATCGGTGTAGTCGTAAAACAGTCTTTCAGTTTTTCGAATGATTCTGTCATCGCATCTGTCCAAACCCAGTCCCTTGGTGATCCCTTGGTTGAGTCACTGAGGGGTTTAGCAATTTTTGAGAATTCTCTTATGAAGCGGCGATAGAAATTCGCGAAGCCAATAAATGACTGTACATCCCTTAGACATCTTGGTCATTCCCACTCTCGAATGCATTGGAATTTGTCTTGGGCCATTTCAATACCATCTTTTGAAATAACATATCCCAGGAAGTCAACTCGGGTAGTGGACCAAAAGCATTTGTCCTGGGATATGGCCAAGCCATTTTCTGCAAGATGTTTCAATACCTCCATGACGATGCCATCATGTTCTTGTTCTGTTTCTGCATAGATGAGGATGTCATCCAAATATACAATCAATCCTAAGTCTAGCAAATCTCTGAAGATGTGATTCATCATATTTTGGAAAGTGGCTGGGGCATTGGATAACCCAAAAGGCATGACAGTGTATTCGTACAGTCCATACCATGTCTTAAATGCTGTCTTCCATTCATCTCTGGGTTTAATCCGAATTAAGTTGTATCCATTCTTGAGATCAATCTTGGTGAATATCCTGGCTCCACAGACTCTATCTTGGAGTTCCGACATAATTGGTAGTGGGTATCGATTGGTGATGGTTTCTTTGTTCAAACCGTGATAATCGACACACAATCTGAGTCCTCGGCCATGGGCCTTTGGGACAAAGATGATTGGTGCTGCAGCAGGTGATTTTGAAGGGCGAATTTTTCATAATTCCAACATTTCCCTGAGGTAATCCCTTAGTGCTTGTAGTTCTGTTTCATTGAGGGGATGCATTGGTCCCCATGGTGGTTGTTCCCCTTCTTTCAGATCTATTGCATGATCATAGGGTTTGTGGTCAGGCAGCTTATCTGTGAGTTCCTTGCCTAGGACTTTCTCTACTTCCCAACATCTTTTTGTTGGCTTTGGGTCTGGTTCTGATACTGTCTGGGTTACAGTGGCAACATTCTTCAGCCACTTGGTTACTGGTTCTTTGCCAACATCATCATCATCATCCGAGTCTTCTGAAGGTCATTGGCATTTAGCCTTTTTTGTCACAGCTGCTACCGTGGCAACTAATTCAGTTCCCTTTGAAGTCTTTTTTGCAAAGCATTCTAAAGTATGGTGGCTGTTATGGCCACAGCGCCAGCAGGAGGCCTTGTCTGCTTTGTGTTGGTCAATTTCAGCCTGGGGGACCCTGGCCAATGCTTCACGGTTGTTTTGGAATTTCTTTTCTTGGTCGCCCTTGGGTGTGCGAGTGGTCTCTTTAGTTTTACCACGGTTGGATTTTTTGTCTTCATCTCACTTTCGTTTCTCCTTCTCCTGTTTGGGTTCAGAGGAGGCCTGATAAATGTGGAGCAGTGGCTTTCCATGCATGTTCCGATGTTCTTCTTTTGCAGTTGCAAGTTTAATGAGTCTGGCCTTGAAGGACTCATACTTTGTGTCATCCAAGTCCTGAACATCTGTCCATGCCTGGCAGCCCAGATCCTCTGGGAATGCCTGGTCATAAATTTCTCTCAGGACTTCTCCTTCGACTTGGGCCTTCTCTTGGTAGATGGCCATCCTGATTCCCCATTGATCTGCTGGGAGGCCGGTCTTATGGCATCCAGGTTTGTACTTCCAATGCAACCTGGCCATCTTGTTGGTGTAGTTGCGCTTCTGGTGGCGGTCATGGAAATAGTGGTCCATTGCTGCAGTGTATGAGGTCCAGGTGTCAGGGCGTAATTCCTTCTCAGTAGTATCGACATGGTTTTGGTGCCATTGGCAGGCATCACCCTTTAGGAGGGACCTCACCCAGTGGATTCAGGTTGCATCAGTGTTAAAGTCAATAGATCGCACTGTCATATATTCCTTGACTGCTTTCATCCATGGGATGTAATTTTCTCTATCCCCATCGAAAACCTCTGGTTCCTTTATCTTGGGAGCTTTTCCTAGGACAATTGCTTCTGGTCACTTGGTGATGCGATTCTTTTTGTCCTTCTTCCATAGGGCATGAATGAGCCTTGATATCTCCTGCCCTAAATCCTTAGGTCTATGCGATTCTGAGTCTGAGCTGGAGGAGCTGGAGCTGCTTCCTCCAGGTGGAGGCCCTGGGGGGGGTACCCTTCCTCCTGGTGGGCTACTGTCTATGGAATCTGATTAAGATACGATAAGATCACTGAGTGTGATCGGCAATGCATTAGTTTAGCTTAACTAATTTTTGGCATGGCATTGTTGCCTAGGCAACATGATAGTGATATCATATGATGGAAGAACATTCATGTTAGCAAACTTAACATGGTAGTAACTACTACATAATTTTCTATACTTGCTAGTTTGTAGGCAAGCATAAACAATACATTGGGAATTAGAAACAACCGTTAGGGTTGGGGTTAGGGTGAGGGTTAGGGACGAGCCGAGCGAAGCGAGGCGAGTGTTTGTTTCAAACGAAGATTTGATGTAAAAGAGATTTCGCAGCGGTATACAGGTGCCAATGTGAATTGTGCAGACCAGTTTCGATACGGAATCTCTTCAGTACCGTGGCGGATCGCTTTACTTATAGAAAAAAAGCGCTAGGGGGAACGGATAGATTCACATCCGAGTTTCCGTCTTGGCAACGGAAAGATTATTCCCGGTCCTTCCGATATCTTATCTTATCTAATCTGATTGAGATAAGATAAGATCATCAAATATGATCGGCAATGCATTAGAATATACTTAACTAATTTTTAGCATGGCATCATTGCCTAGGCAACACGATAGTGATATCGCATGATGCAAGAACATTCATGTTAGCGAACTAACATGGTAGAGACTACTACATAATATTCTATACTTGCTAGTTCTTAGTCAAATATAAAAAATACATTGGGAATTAGGAACCACCGTTAAGGTTAGGGTTAGATTAGGGTAGGGTTAGGGTTAGGCATCAGACAAATTACGCAACAGTAAAAAGAAAAGACTGTTTGGGGGGTCATCATTTGCCATAAAACTCCTTTCCACTAAAACCTCCTTCTGGGTGTGTTATAATCAGAGCATCAGTTCTGATTTCTAATTCCTTAGGACAATTGGCCATTTCTATTTCAGGTTCTTCTATAAGTAAAAGATCCTTATTCCAGCGATTAACCATGTCTCCAAATGACGTGGTTCTGGAAAATGCAATAACCATTCTTGCTGATATAAGTCTTTGGGCCGCGCTCGTTTCACTGACGATCACCTCTTTCATTCCAATAACAGCGCCATAGCATCTGACTGGTAATGAGTCTGTCTGGTCAGTGGTGGTAAACGAGCCCCAGTACTTTATCATGGCATCGCGGATAGGGCCAATTTTAATGCTATCCCATATAGGATTATACTTTGTTTTAAGTGCTAGGTAATCTGATGAAGGTTCCTTTTCCACACCTTTATTCAACCATCGTTTCTCCAGTAGCTCTTGAAACCAAGTATGGAGGACTTCTGTCGGCCAGCCACGAAGCCTGAGTGCATTTCTAAACTCTTGAGCGGCTTGACAATAGTCCTCGCGGTGCGAACTATTGACAGCTAACCTAGCTAACTCCCCTCCTAACACGGACTTCTTAACGTGTTTGGGGTGTGAGCTGCTCCATGGGATTCGCGAGTAGTGGTTAAGTGGTTTCCGGTAAGGACGATAGCGTAATTTCGTTTCACCTGGCAGTTTGAAAACCTCGACATCTAGAAAATGTATTCTTGTGTCGTTAACTTCCCACTGAAGTTTTAATGGACCGATGTGATCTAGGCAAGATAGACGGGCATCCTTTTCAGAATCAGCCTCTACAATAGTAAATATATCATCTATATAGCGAACATATAAGATAGTTCCTGTGCGAAAGGGTATCTTTTTTGTATGTTCAGTATTTCCTAGAACAAGGTTTGCAATGTCTGGGCTACAAGCAGTGCCCATTGCTAGACCTTTTTCTTGATGGAAAAATCGGTTATCGAATTCCACATAATTGTGGTTATTTGCCAAATCGACTCATACTTGCTAGTCTATTGTCAAATATAAACAATGCATTGGGAATTAGAAAACAACCGTTAGGGTTAGGGTTAGGGTTAGGGTTAGGGTTAGGGTTAGGGGCGAGCCGAGCAAAGCGAGGCGAGTGTGTGTTTCGAACGAGGATTTGTTGAGAAAGAGATTTCGCAGCGGTATACAAGTGCCAACGTGAGTTGTGCAAACAAGTTTCGATACGGAATCTCTTCAGTACCGCGGCGGATCGTCCTACTTATAGAGTAGGAGCGATAGGGGGAACGGATAGATTCATATCCGAATTCCGTCTTGGCAACGGAAAAATTATTCCCTGTCCTTCCGCTTATCTGATCTAATCTGATAAAGATAAGATAAGGTCACGTGATATGATCATGTGATATAATCATGTGACAAGATCATGTGATATGGTCACGTGATCTTTCGGAGAGTATATTACATAATCCTGACTAATGTCAGTGTGACATCGTTGCCTAGGCAACACGATAGTGATATCGCATGATGCAAGACATTAATGCTAGCGAACTAGCATTGTAAGAACTACTACATAATGTCTTATTTCACACTAGTTATAACCAGGTAATATGAATATACCGGAATTTAGAAAACATATCCGTTAAGGTTAGGGTTAGGTTAGGGTAGGGTTAGGGTTAGGCATCAGATTTATTTACGCAACAGTAAAAAGAAAAACTGTTTATTTATATCATCATTTGCCATAAAAATCCTTTACGCCAAAACCTCCCTCAGGATGTGTTATAATCAGAGAGTCAGTTCTGACTTCTAATTCCTTAGGACGATTGGCCAATTCTATCTCTGGTTCTTCTACAAGTAGGAGATCCTTATTCCAGCGGTTAACCATGTCTCCAAATGACGTAGTTCTGGAAAATGCGATGACCATTCTAGCTGATATAAGTCTCTGGGCCGCGCTCGTTTCACTGACGATCACCTCTTTCATTCCAGTCACAATGCCATGGCGTCGGATTGGTAGTGAGTCCGTCTGGTCAGTGGTGGTAAACGAGCCCCAGTACTTTATCATAGCATCGCGGATAGGGCCAATTTTAACGCCATCCCATATAGGGTTATACTTAGTCTTAAGTGCTAGGTAATCCGATGAAGGCTCTCTTTCCGCGCCTTTATGTAACCATCGTTTCTCCAGTAGCTCTTTAAACCAGGTATGGAGGACTTCTGTCGGCCAGCCACGAAGCCTGAGTGCATTTCTAAACTCTTGAGCGGCTTGAAAATAGTCCTCGCGGTGCGAACTATTAACGGCTAACCTAGCTAACTCCCCTCCTAACACGGACTTCTTAACGTGTTTGGGGTGTGTGAGCTGCTCCATGGGATACGCGAGTAGTGGTTAAGTGGTTTTCGGTAAGGACGATAGCGTAATTTCGTTTCACCTGGCAATTTGAAAACCTCGACATCCAGAAAGTGTATTCTTGTGTCGCTAACTTCCCACTGAAGTTTTAATGGACCGATATGATCTAGGCAATATAGACGAGCATTCTCTTCAGAATCAGCTTCTACGATGGTAAATATATCATCTATATAGCGAACATATAAGAGAGTTCCAGTGCGAGATGGTATCTTCTTCTTATGTTCTGTATTTCCAAGAACAAGGTTTGCAATGTCTGGGCTACAAGCAGTGCCCATTGCCAGACCTTTTTCTTGATGAAAAAATCGGTTATCAAATTCCACATAATTGTGGTTGTTTGCCAAATCAACAGCTTGCAGGAGGGCGTCGACCTTCCCTTCTCGAAGTTTAAGACTTTCAAACATACTCTTAAGTGTATTACGGCAGGAGTCCTTATTGATGTTTGTATACATCGCAGTGACATCACCCGTACACATATACAACTTCTTGTTGGGGTTTATTGTAAGTTTACTCAATAATGATACCAGTTCTTGTGTGGATTGAATTATCCAGGGGAAGTGCTTGTATACTGGTTTGAGGTATAGGCTTACAATCTTCGCAGCCGGACTTGAGATCCAACTGTGGCTAGGGACAATTGGGCGTAACCCCCATGGTTTCTTATGAATCTTTGGAATACCATGGAATTTTGGGATATCAGTTAACGCATAAGAGTCCAACAAGTATTCTGTTTCTTGTTTTGTCCAGCCAGAGTCTGCGGACACTAATCGGTGAATTAGCGAATTGAAGAGGTCAAATGGTATATCATCCCTAGTTTTTAACTCAGAGAAGACATCGGATGTAAGATGCTTGAGGCATTCTTTTTTATACCATTTGAGGGTAACCACTGAAATTCCGAGATTTTTGTCAGTTCCTTTCACTAAATATTGATTTTCATGAAGGAACGTCTGAAGTTTTTTCACAGTTGTCCAGTTCAGGGCATCTGCGGGACGATAATACGGTTCCGCTTGAGTGACTTGTTTTACCAACTCAGCGCGTCCGGCATTAAGGCCAGCTTCAAAGTAAAAATTTCCACGTGGTGGATCAGCTAATGATTCTGTAAAACGAGATATCAGTTGCGGATTCCGTTTGGTTTCTTCGTTTTGACCGATACGTGACCACCAATAAAATTTCCAACGTAAACGTTTGGCAAATTCATTGTATGATTGAATTGGTAAATCACGGTCGAGTTTTTCTTGAAATAAAAATCTTAAGTTTGCACTTATTTTATAATTAAATACAGATGGTAAAGATACTCCCTCCCCAATGTGGACACCTGGTGCAAAATCTCGTGCACTTTCCAGTACTCCAATCTCCGTCTTCAGAATAATCTGTGAGACAGCATTAGTAAAGGGTATTTCTAGTAACTCATCAGGAAAAGTAGAGGGTTTACCTACATCGAACTTTCGTTCGCTTATAGCCAAAATCCGAGCCTTTTTCAATGCTTCGATTTTTTGGAACCTTTGGTGGAGTTCTTCTTCTTTTCCACCTTTCCTTGCTTTCCTGTGGGCGTTTTTTCCGAGCGAGATTTCTTGGGTTGAGTCTTCTTGGACCCTCCCTTCCCTCCCGTCGGGATTTTGCGCTTTTCTTTTTCTTTTCAAAGGATTAGCTATTGAATAAGAAGAAGGTGAGTTTGAATACTCACTTCTTGGAGGAGCGCTGACTCCTTTCTGCTTAAGGGCAGCGGCCACAGCCTTCTTGACTTCATCGGAGATAGTCTCCTGCATGGTTTTAGATGCACCCACATCTGTCATTTCCACGTCTGCTTTTTCCTTAAGAGTGGTTTTGGCTATCTTTTTCTCCAGCTTAGCCATCCCGATGTTTTGGGCAAGCGACAAAACGCGTTCCCCAACATGTGGTAAATCCGTTCTCCAGTTGCGATATTCTGCTTGTACCCAATCTGGAACTAACATACTAACACTTCCATCGGGAGTCGGTTGAGACCCAATAGGAAGTGCACGGTATTCAGTGGATTTTTTGGTTCTTTCGAATGTGTTTTTGGCAATTTCCTCAAGTTTTGGAAGCCATTTCTCGCGAGAGACACGTTCGGTGATGAACCACTCGACCTCAGCCTTTTTAGTGGCTATCATACAGTCGAGGGCCTCTGCCTTGTAATCATTCGAGCAACCATCAAGGCTACTGATCATTAACTTGGCATCAGCCGATTCGCGAGTAAACTCGGAACTTAATAGCAGGGTGGGTGGTTTAATTCCCCTTAGCGCTGGAGGCCAAGTTCCCAAAGCTTTATGCCGTTGTAAGGTCTCCAGGGAGATCCTTGCATTCGACATCTTTTTGGAGTGCTCCCAGAGCTCTTTCAAAAAGGTGCGAGACGGCTCCCTATACGAAGTAGGGATAACGGCGATAACATCGTCGAGTGTAGAAGCGAGCGCGAGGGCACTCTGGCGACGGTTTGCGTCAAGACCGAGTGGGTACGTCGGAATGGAAAGGACAGAGCGCGGCATGGTGTTCGAAAACGTAGTTAGGGTTAGGGGCGAGCCGAGCAAAGCGAGGCGAGT
>JAJJXL010000009.1:1800000-2002755 GCA_024516145.1 Pyronema domesticum
TGCAAAAAGAAGGCAAGATGACTAATGACCTTGCTAAGATCTTTGAGAAGGAAATTTGGAAGCTACATGGCCTGCCAATGGACATAGTATCAGACAGAGACTCTAGGTTCACAAGTACCACCTGGAAAGCATTTATCGGAACCTTGGGAATTAAGCCAAGGATGTCAATGCCATTCCACCCACAGATGGATGGACAAACAGAACGACTTAACCAGACAATTGAAGCATACCTTTGCTCTTTTGTCAACTACGAGATGGACAATTGGGTTGACCTTTTACCAATGGCTGAGTTTACATACAACTCAGTAACCAATGCAACAGGACTATCACCATTCTATGCTAATTATGGTTACCACCCCATTGGAAGCAACCCTATGACAACTGCTGTGTGCAACCCAGCCAGCAAAGCCTATGCCCACTGGATGCATACAGTTCATGAGGAGGCAAAACTGTCACTTGAAAAGACAAGAGAATGAATGAAGAAATATGCAGACCAACATCAACAAGGGGCACCAATATACCAAGTAGGATACTTGGTTATGCTTGATGGATGTAATATAAAAACAAGATGGCCATCACGAAAGCTGGACCACAAACTAGATGGTCCATTTCAAGTCAAAAAAGTCATATCCCCTCAGCAGTCAGGCTGACCTTACCTCACAAATGGAAGATTCATAATGCCTTGCATGTATCACTCATTGAGCCATTCCAGGCAGGTACAAGGGCTCCACCAGATCCATGGAAAATTCTGTGAGAAGCTGATGATGTTGAGGGGAGCAAGGAGTATGATATTGATGAAGTTATGAGTAGTTACAAATCTGGAAATCGAGTACTCTACCTCGTTAAGTGGCTTGGGTGGCTGAACAAAAAGGATTGGATGGCTGAACCTTATGACAATTTTTCAGTATGAGGTCTGGAGAAGTTATGGGAATTTCATCTCAAGTATCCAGACTCTCCGAGGGACTACCGACCCACAGACTAAAAGCTTAAGGGTTTTTTCCCCTGTGGTTTTACCTTAGGCCGAGTTGGTAGTAGGATGTAGGGGCTGGAGGACTACATGCAAACATGATCACTAAGTCACTAGGCTACAGCATGGTGCGATCACAGAGGCATGAACTAGAGCTTCAGGATGAAGCTTGAACAGGGGAGAGGTGGTGTCACACCCTATAATGTGTGATAATGGATTTGGTAACATGTATAACTTGAGAGAGAACATGGCAAACTTGACAGGAGAATGAATATTAAGATCAGCAATTCAGGCCGGAACCCTCGGAAGCTCCAACAAGTGATGTCACGTGACTCATGACCCCCTGAATCAGACCTCATGAAGGTCCCGGCCCAAGACATCACACCTATTGAATGTCTGCAAGGGAAAGATCAGGACGGAGATAAGGGAAGGACTTACGTCACTAATGGCAACTCAGCCATGAGATGACTGTTGGTGATGATGATGGCAAAATGATGATGACTGTTAACCGGGGGCTGTCTCGTGACCGATGGTAGGGTAACTCAATATCTTCGAAAAAGAAAAATGAGAAGTAATAATTCCAATGATGGGAATTGATTACTTCTCTGGGGATTCTCGTAGGGATGATGAGTAATAATGTGTTATAATCTTAAACTCTCCTGCTTATCTCAGGGAGCATTTTGAGATTGTCGGTTGTAATTGTGTTCAAGTGTGAACAGCAATCAGTGAGGGTCTTCTTGATTGAGGAGGGTCTTGGTTGTATGGTCTTTGGGATCTTCGAGTATTGTGTAAATAGTCGAGTATAATGTACTAATATCTTTCTGGGACTTGGTTGTAATTGATGGGTCAATTTTGGGTCTTTTCGCTGGATGATGGTTCTTCGAGTGGGGGCTTTTTGGATATTTTATATTTTCTGACTTGAGCTCCCCACTCATATACCCACCGGGTACGTTGCGGTTGTCGGAACGCCAAGTACTGGTTGACGTTGGTAGAGAGCATGCAAACATGATATTTTTCGCATACAAATTCCGTATTTCGATTTTTCCAGTGCAAATGCTCCAAAATGTCCCAAAACCAATCAGATGACCTTTGGTGATCCTCTCGGCCATATCGTGCATATGTCGCTTCTAATCCCATCGTGTGTCGATATGTTATATCTAATAATATTGCGTTCGTAGGGCATTTGAGTGCATATCTTATCTCATGTATATGTCGTCAGCTCTGGTGAAGTGTTCATCTTTGTTTGCCGGATGTATTGATGCATCCTTAGCTGCGGCTGTGGCTTCCTGTGCCGTCTGTATGCCTTGTAAACACTCCACCATGGCAGATGTCATCCGGGCCACCTGTGGCTTCCGATAGGTTTGATTTTATCTTCCCCGTTTGTCTTGATGCATCCAGTCTCGTCATATCGTGCTGATCCAAGGCCGTCTTTAGATAAAGTTTCCTGTATTGCTGGCTGCCTCAGGGTTGATGCACCGCGTATTGGTCTTTACTGCCTAAGACTATCCTTATCTCCTTCGGCCAACTAGACTCCGCTATCACTTGTGTTATCATAATGACGTTCGGTATCATTCCTTTGGGTTCCGATCATCTCCACTGAGCTTCCTCGGTAACATATGATTCTGGATCTTGGACTTGGCATTCAGTCGTAGTATTCATTTAATTCATTCTTAAATATCTTACAATCTTTCCTCATCCATCAATCCTTCATCATCGACCTTGACTTCCTTCGACTTTCATCTACTACTCCTTCCGGCAGAATCAGTCATATCCGGCTTGTGATCACTGTCAACAAGCCTAGAGCCCTTAGGTTCTTTGTCAATTACCTTGTTCACGACCGCCGTTACAACATAACTGTGTAATCAAGTACCTGCCGGCTCTACCGTCTGCCCTTGATTACCCTTGTGCCTATGCTCCACGATCTCTGGTTCTACCAGTTCACATGCCTCATCCCGAAATTCCTGTCCTTGGGAAACATTGCTATTATCGACGAAATTGAAATTGCCCGCCAAATCAGAAACGAAATCTCTGCAACACGAGTCACCTTTGACGACAACAACCTTACCTGGTACCGCCGTTAAAACACCATGGCTGATGAAGAAATTGTTATCGCACTGTATCTCAATGCAGCTCAAAGAGACGAAGTCAACAAAGACCCACCCAAAATCCAAGGATTATACAATGCAGTCAAAGAATACAAATGCGATTGCCAAAAGTTGATCGACCTCGAGGCAGAGCTAAAGGAATCCCAAAAAGACAACTCTGACTATGCGAAACGTATCGCCGACCTAGAACGTGACCTCGGATCAGTCAACACCACCATCCGACTACTGCAATCCCTGACAGGAAACACAGCCCTTGCTACGACAAAACTGATCGAGTTACCCCACCCACCAGAGTACTCCGGCGACCGCAAGGACCTGCTTAACTTCATTTCAAAAGTTAGGTCCAAGCTAGCTGGGGACTCCTCCCGCTTCATTGACGATCAGCATAAGCTCCGTTACGTATATGGTTACCTCAAAAACAATGCCCAGAACCAGGTCCAACCCTATGTCCTTGCAGACAAGATCAACCTCAAAGATGTGGAAGAGTTAATTGCCATCCTTGAATCCACATTCGGAGACCCAGACCAAGTGGGGACATCATCTGCAGAACTCGAGAAACTCAGCCAAGGCAATAGGGAATTTAGCATCTACTATGCTGAGTTCCAACGTCTCATGGCAATCCTCAACTTCGACACCAATGCGAAAAAGGCAGCTCTGAAGCGAGGCCTGTCCCGAGAACTACAAGCCAGTCTGGTATACCAGGCTGATGAACCCCAACATTTTGCGAAATTTGTCGACCTATGCATGAAGTTGGACTATCGCATCCGAGCTCATGCAGCTGTCACCCGACGCCAAGCCACGCCAGTTCCCCCATGACCAGCCCCTGCACCGGCCCGACCAGCCGCCCACCCGACCAGCACTAACAGTGGCAACTATGGCATGGCCCCCATGGACCTATCAGCCTCCCAGAAGGCGCAAAACCAATGCCGACATGACGAACGCATGGCGAAGGGACAATGCCAGTACTGTGGATCAGCCGACCACTTCAAAAATGAATGCCCCACCCTGGCCGCTAACAACACTCGGAAGATGTGCCTGGCCGCTGCCGAGGTCTCAACAACTGCAATGGACCCCGCCCCTTCCCCTGAACCCAACTCGGGAAAAGAGTAGTCCACCAGCAGCCCGTTGGCTCTCTTGGTGGACCTGCCCCTGCCTCTTCATTTGTATCAACACAGGAAATCTTCTATGTATCAGCAAGTTCTTTGTCAGTTAATCAGGAAAATCAAATGGATGGTAGTCACTTAGTCGTACCTTGCACCTTGACCGACCGTGACACCAAACTTGACACCCATGCACTTGTGGATTGTGGATGTACTGGACTCTCGTTTATGAATGAGGCTTTCGCAAGCCAACACAACCTCCCCCGTTACCAATTAAAAATCCCAAAAATAGTTGAAGTAATCAATGGCTGACCAATCTCTTCTGGAGACATCACCGAATATGTGGAAATCCAATGCACCATCAGTGATCACGACGAAACACTGGTCGCGTACATCACCTCTCTCGGCCACTACCCTCTAGTCCTTGGAATCCCTTGGCTCAAGAAACATGATGTTACCATCAACTTTGCAAAAAATGATATCCAATTCTGCTCCCCCCAATGCCTCCCACACCATACCATGGTTAAGGCCACACCAATCAAGGGTCTGATACCAGAACGAAAGAATAAGATCTGTGCCATCTCGGCTACAACCTTTAAACGAATTGTCAACAATAGCAACAAACGGTATGGCAAGGTTGAGCAGTTCTGCCTATCACTTAATGAAATTAACACTGCCCTGCAAGAACCAAAGAATGACAAGCCGGACCTCAAAACAATCGTGCCACAAGAATACCTGTCATACCCCACCTTTAAGACACATTTTAAGAATGGGGATTCTTACTAAGTAATGACTCAAGCCATAAGGCAAGAGCCATTACTAACCACCCTTCATCCACTTCCCGCAGGAAGTAGGATAATGGGGGGCCAGGAAAAAAGTCAGCATCATCAAGGGTTGGGAACCCGGGGTAGCCTCAGGAGGGACAGTTTCCGATCAACGGCTGAGGTTTCTAATGCCCAGCCGTATCCTGGGGAACGTACCGCTGATGTTGACAAAAACCTGGAATACTTATAGCCTGGGCAACTGTGGTTCTTACTTGCCACAAGTCCAAGAGGACTACCCTCCGCCGAAAATGCTTCGCCGTATTCGAACGTTGTGCCGTGTCACACAGGACCACCCCAACAGGCAGGCATAGAAGGGGCTGGGACAAGAAAACAGGAGGAGAATGAATAAAAAGAATTGAGATCGAGGAGGAGGAGTTCGCCGGATATGACTGAGTCTGCCGGAATGGATAGATGAAGGTCGAAGGAAGTCAAGGTCGATGATGAGGATGAAGGATGGATGGACGAGGAAAGATTGTAGGATATTTAAGAATGAATTAAATGAACACTACGACTGAGTGCCAAGTCCAAGATCAAGAATCATATGTTACCGAGGAAGCTCAGCGGAGATGATCGGAACCCGAAGGAATCATACTGAAGGTCATTATGATAACACATGCGATAGTGGAGTCTAGTCGGCCAAAGGAGATAAGGATTGTCTTAGGCGATAAAGACCAATACGAGGTGCATTAACCCTGAGGCAGCCGACAATACAGGAAACCTTATTCAAAGGCAGCCTTCGATCAGCACGATATGACGAGACTGGATGCATACGGACAACCGGAAAGATAAGATGAAACCTATCGGAAGCCACAGGCGGCCCGAATGACATCTACTGTGGTGGAGTGTTGGCAAGGCATACCGACGGCACAGGAAGCCGCAGCCCCAGATAAGGACGGATCAAGAGATCCGGCAAACAAAGTTGAACACTTCACCGGAGCTGACGACATATGCATGAGATGAGATATGCGCTCGAATGCCCTACGAAGCTGATATTATTAGAAATAATATATCGGCAAACGACGGGATTAGAAGCGACATATGCACGATACGGCCGAGAGGATCACCAAGTGTCATCCGATTGGTTTGGGAACATTTTGGGGCGTTTGTGCTGAGAAAATCGAAATACGGAATTTGTATGCGAAAAATATCATGATTGCATGCTCTCTACCAACGTCAACCAGTACTTGGCGTTCCGACCACCGCAACGTACCCGGTGGGTATATGAGTGGGGAGCTCAAGTCAGAAAATATAAAATATCCCAAAAGCCCCCACTCGAAGAAGCGATCATCCAACAGAAGACCCACAATTGTCCCATCAACTACGACCAAGTCCCAGAAAGATATTAGTATCTTATACTCGATTATTTACACAATACTCGAAAGACCGTACAACCAAGACCCTCTTCAATACCTAAGACCCTCACTGATTGCTGTTCACACTTGAATGCAATTAAAAACGACGATCTCAAAAAACGCTCCCTGAGATAAGCAGGAGAGTTTAAGATTATAACACGTTATTACCTATCATCCCTACGAGAATCCCCAGAGAAGTACATAATTCCCATCATTGGAATTATTACTTCTCATTTTT
Source organism: Pyronema domesticum (assembly GCA_024516145.1). NCBI lineage: Eukaryota > Fungi > Ascomycota > Pezizomycetes > Pezizales > Pyronemataceae > Pyronema > Pyronema domesticum. Next base: position 1,806,587 of record JAJJXL010000009.1, read on the forward strand.
CTTTTTCGGAGATATTGAGTTACCCTACCATCGGTCACGAGACAACCCCCGGTTAACAATACCACAAATACCTGAAAATTTTCGAAAAAGTCAATGCCGACAAACTGCCCCCTCACCGCCCCTGTGACCACAAGATCCCCTTAGAAGATGGATTCAAACCCCCCTTCGGCCCACTCTACTCCCTCTCACGCCCAGAACTGGAAGAACTAAAGCGGTGGATTGACGAAAACATGAGCAAAGGCTTCATTCGAGCATCATGATCCCCGGCTGCGGCACCAATCTTGTTCGTCAAGAAAGGCGATGGTTCTCTATGCCTAGTTGTGGATTATCGAGGAATCAATGAAGGAACAATTAAAAACCGCTACCCTCTCCCACTCATGCAAGACACCCTGATGAATCTCTCTCATGCAAAATGGTTCACAAAACTTGACATTAGGGGGGCCTACAACCTCATTCGAATGGCAGAAGGAGAGGAATGGAAAACTGCCTTCCGCACCCGTTATGGTCTTTTCGAATCATTAGTAATGCCATTTGGCCTCACCAATGCCCCTGCAACCTTCCAGAATTTCATCAACGATGTCCTGGCCCCCTATTTGGACCGCTTCTGCACAGCTTATCTGGATGACACACTCATCTACTCTGACACCTTTGAAGAACATCAACAACATGTGAACCTTGTGCTAGAAGCCTGTGAGGAAGCAGGCTTACACCTGAAGCCAGAAAAATGCGAGTTCCATTGCCAGGAAGTCAAATACTTGGGGCTTATCATCAGTACGGAAGGAATCAAGATGGATCCGGAAAAAATTATAGCTGTCCAGGACTGGGAATCACCCCGCAACCTAAAAGATGTCTGTGCCTTCCTGGGGTTTGCCAACTGTTACCGACGCTTTGTCCGAAATTATTCCAAAATCGTGCAACCACTTACACTCCTGACACGAAAAGAAGTACCATTCACATGCAATGATGAACAACAAAATGCATTCGACGAGTTAAAAACCACATTTACATCTGCACCCGTCCTTGCCCGATTTGACCCGACCGCGATGTCATTGTTGAAACTGATGCCTCAGACTACGTATCTGCTGGAGTACTGTCACAATATGACGATGATGGCATCCTACACCTGGTCGCATATTTCTCTAAGAAGCACTCTCCAGCAGAATGCAACTACGAGATTTATGACAAGGAACTAATGGCAATTGTGCGTGCATTCGAGGAATGGAGACCGGAATTACAGTCTGTTATCAACCCAATCCGCATCCTATCAGACCATAAGAATCTGGAATATTTCACCACAACAAAACTCCTCAACCGCCGACAGGCCCGATGGTCTCAATTCCTGTCCCAATTTAATTTCAAGATTGTCTACCTGCCAGGGACTGCTGGAGGGAAACCAGATGCACTGCCTAGACGATCTGGAGATCTGCCTAAAGAGGGGGATGACCGCTCCCTCGAAAACCAAACCACCATAATTAAACCCAAAAACATCCTCCATGCCCTGGCCACAACCTTGTCCGACCAACCTGATGTCACCTCACCAGCACTCTCCCCAGATGCCCCTACACTAAGCCGACTCTTCCACGAAGGATATGCTATCGACCCCTTCCCAAACAAAATCCTCCGGATGCTCAGTGATGGAACAAAACAATGTAAAGACATCACACTGGCAGAATGTGAGAAATGTGATAACCTCCTCCTGTACCAACAACAAATCTGGGTTCCAGACTATGAACCACTAAGACTGCATCTGATGCAACAACATCATGAAACCCCTACTGCAGGTCACCCGGGCAGATCAAAGACACTAGAATATCTATCGAGGACATATACCTGGCCCAAGATGCGCAGAGACATTGACCGCTACACTCGCAACTGCCATACCTGCCAATGCTCGAAATCTAGCAGACATGCCCCATGTGGCGTCCTACGACCACTACCTATCCCAGACAGACCTTGGCAGGATATATCAATGGACTTTGTAACAGGATTACCATGGTCCAATGGTTGTGATGTGATATGGGTTGTAGTAGACCGACTGACAAAGGAACGGCACATTGTACCTTCCCGTACAGATGTTGATGCCAAGGAACTCGCAAACCTATTCATTAGCCATGTCTTCTGACTCCATGGATTGCCCCTGACATTCATCTCTGACCGAGGACCCCAGTTTGCTGCACTTTTCTGGAAACACTTATGTCGCCACTTGGGAATTGACCCACAACTCTCAACTGCCTTTCACCCACAAAGAGATGGACAATCTGAACAAATGAATGCAATCATGGAACAATACTTGCGCGCACACGTCAACTACCTACAGGATGACTGGGCAGAATGGTTGCCTCTGGCTGAGTTTGCTGCCAACAATCAGGCATCCGAAACAACAGGCACTTCCCCATTCTTCGCCAATTAAGGATTCGACCCTCGATGCCAATTTGATCTCACACCTGCAGCTACGAATGATGTCAACGACTGCCATGCCCTGACAACATCCAAGGCCCTTTCAGAAATCCATAGTCACCTGTGAGCTGAGATTAATCGAGCCAACCTCCGTTATCAAGACAACGCAGACAGGCACCGGTTACCATCGCCAAACTATCAACCAGGAGATCCTGTCTGGCTGGATGCCAGAAATTGGAAAACACGCCGACCATCACGAAAACTTGACAACAAACGCCATGGACCATTCAAAGTAGTTGCCAAGATATCCCCTTATGCGTACCGCCTTGAACTGCCCCCAACAATGAAATGCCACAACGTCCAACATGTATCCCTCCTGGAATTAGCTGCAGATGACCCATACCCAGGACAACGACCAGATGCACCCCCACCAGTGGAAATAGATGGGGAAGACGAATACTTCATCAAAGCAATTCTGGACTCCCGACTACACTGCCGCAGACTTCAGTATTTGGTCAAGTGGGTGGGCTACGATATGCCAGAATGGGAACCTGCTGAACTCCATGAAAATAGCCAAGCTGTTGACCACTTCCACGAAAAATACCCCGACAAACCAGGACCCCGACCAGAGACAACATAAAACCTACTTCGCCGGAGCTCAGTCCAAACAGGGGGATCCTGTCACGGCTCAAGAAATTCATTCACTCCTCACCTATCACTTGCCATCACTCGTTTATCAGGAGGCTTGTCTGGGTGGCTGTGCTCTTGGCGATAAGCCACATAGATTAGCATAATTGCTCAGCCGCATATGTTTGGAATGGCTGGAGCAGCTGTACTGGTTAGTTAAGGGTTAAGGGTTCAGGGTCTCCTAGTTTAGTGTCTCGGCGTGGAAGGAGAAAAATGTGTATATAAGAGGACTTGTCCTCCCAGCGTTCTGTTTCTTTTCCTTTTCTCCTTACACAGTTATTTGTTCATTTCACTGAATAAATATTTGAGTCCCCTCCAGTCCTCGTCATTTGTCCTCGCCTCAGTCTCTGCCCTTGTTCCGGTCTTCGATCCTCTGGCCTTTGTCCTCTTTGCCCTGTTTTCCCTGATCCTGTTCCTTGACCTACCTCTGCTCCTAAACACGGATCCTCTATAGTTGTTGCATGTCACAGCTTCAGACATCCAACGTTGGTGCCTTCCAAGAGGTCTTGTCTTGTGTTCGCGATCACTGTCAACAAGCCTAGAGCCCTCAGGTTCTTTGTCAATTACCTTGTTCACGACCGCTGTTACACTTGTGGTCCAGTTTATGTTTTGGACGTCTGGTTTGGATATTCCTTCCATCTAACATGACTAGGTCCCCAACCTTGAATTCTGGAGCATCCTTGCATTTATTGTCTGCATACTTCTTCATTCTTTCCTGGGTTGCTTTTAGGTTTTTCGTAACTAGACTCTGAACTGAAAGGATGTGGTTGATGTATCCATCCTGAGTGTCCGCACTAGTTGGTATTGTGCTTGGATTGGTGCAACCTGGGTGTTGGCCATAGTTGGCGAAGCAGGGTGACATTCCAGTGGCTTGGGTCATGGAATTGTTGTAGGCAAACTCAGCCATGGGTAGGAGTCCGACCCAATCATCCATCTCATAATTTGTCAATGACCGTAGGTATGCTTCGATTGTCTGGTTGATCCTTTCTGTTTGGCCATCAGTTTGTGGGTGAAAAGATGTACTCATTCGTGGTCGTATCCCCAGTATCCCAAGAAATTGTTTCCATTCTGTGGAGGTAAAGCGGGAGTCACGGTCCGAGATAATGTCAGTTGGGATACCATGGAATCTCCATATTTCCCGAGCAAATATCTTTACCAGGTGTTCCGCTGTCTTTTGATCCTTCTTGAGTGGTATGAAGTGGGCCATCTTCGTAAACCTGTCTACGATGACCCAAAGTTGGTCACAGTCCTCTGACAAGGGGAGGTCTGTGATGAAGTCCATGGCAATTGATGTCCATGGTGCATATGGGAGCTCTAATGGTGAGAGCAGGCCATATGGCTTGTGGCATGATGCCTTGTCCTTCTGACATTCTAAACAACTTCTGATACATTCGATAATTTCTTGGTCCATCTTAGGCCACCAGAAGTTGTGTCGGATCAGCTCGATCGTTTTGTCTTGACCAAAGTGTCCGGCTACTGCGCTGTTGTGCTCGGTATGTAAAATCACATGTCGTGCATTCTCTGGGACCCAAAGCAATCCCTTGCGATATAGTAATCGATCCTGTAGTTCCAAAATCCTTTCCTTTCCTTCTACTTGTTGCGTGCTTCCACTCAGTTCCTCTAAGGCCTGGTAGTATGCTGCGTCCTGTTGCCCTGCCTCTCTTACTTCCTGCTCAAATTCCTTTGTCCATTTTGATACTGATGATGCAGATAAGCCAGCTGAACTGCTGAGCAACAGAACACCATTCCTTCTCCTCCAGTACTGATTGCTGAGATTGTGTCAAAGTGTTTTTCATGCAATACAGTCTGTATCGGCTGGTCTCCAGTGTGAAAGTGTTTTTCATGCAATACAGTCTGTATCAGCTGGTTTCCACCTCCCCCCTTTTCGGGGCGATACTCCGGGCGCCTTGATAATGCATCTGGCTTGCCATTACTTGTTCCTTTCCTATAAAAAATTTTGAAGTCCACGCTGGCCAGTTCCTGAGCCCAGCGTGCCTGCCTTCTGTTGAGAACCTTGGTTGTCATGAAATACTCAAGGTTTTTGTGGTCGGTAAATACCTGGACCGTGTGAAGTGATCCTTCCAAATATCTTCACCATGTCTTAAAACAATCAACTATTGCCAGTAATTCCTTGTCATGAATTTCGTAGTTGATTTCGGCTGGTGAGAACTTTCTGGAGTGGAAGGCAACTGGGTGTAGTTTTTTGTCCTCCACATTTTGTGACAATGTGCCACCCAGTGCGAAGTCAGATGCATCTGTCTCAACGATGCATTCTTGTTGTGGGTTGAAGTGTGTAAGGATAGGTGCAGTTGTAAAGCAGTGTTTTAGTTGCTCGAATGCTTCTGTCATCGCATCTGTCCAGATCCAGTCTTTTGGTGACCCTTTTGTTGAATCGCTGAGGGGTTTAGCGATTTTTGAGAATTCTCTGATAAATCGTCTATAAAAATTCGCAAAGCCAGTAAATGACTGTACATCCCTTAGACTTCTTGGTCGTTCCCAATCCCGAATGCATTGAACTTTGTCTTGGGCCATCTCGATACCATCCTTTGAGATAACATACCCCAGGAAGTCGACTCGGTTGGTTGACCAAAAACATTTGTCCTGGGATATGGCTAGCCCATTCTCTGCTAGATGTTTCAACTCTTCCATGACAATGTGGTCATGTTCCTCTTCTGTTTCGGCATAGATCAGGATGTCGTCCAAGTATACAATCAATCCTTGGTCCAGCAAGTCTCTAACCATATGGTTCATCATATTCTGGAAGGTTGCAGGGGCATTGGATAACCCAAACGGCATAACGGTGTATTCGTATAGTCCATACCATGTTTTAAATGCTGTTTTCCATTCATCTCCTGGTTTTATCCGAATCAAGTTGTATCCATTTTTGAGGTCAATCTTGGTGAATATTTTCGCACCTCTGACCCTATCTTGGAGTTCTGACATGATTGGTAGGGGATATCTGTTGGCAATGGTGACTTTATTCAAGCCACGATAATCGACACACAATCTGAGGCCTCGGCCATGGGCCTTAGGGACGAAGATGATTGGTGCTGCAGCTGGTGATTTCGATGGCCGGATTTTCGCTAATTCCAACATTTCCTTGAGATAATCCCGCAGAGCTTGTAATTCTGTTTCATTGAGGGGGTACATTGGTCCCCATGGTGGTTGTTCACCCTCTTTCAGATCTATTGCATGATCGTAGGGTTTGTGATCTGGGAGCTTATCTGAAAGCTCCTTGCCTAGGACTTCCACATACTGTTGGAACTTCTTGGGTACAATTGTGGCCGGGTCTATCTCCTTGGTGTCAGAGCTGACTGCCGCAATGTAACCAATGATTGTTGCATCATAGTGGTGAAGGATGTCTCTATCCATTGTGAGGGAGAATTCCTGTGCCGCTGCCTTGGTGCAGTGTTGTTTACAGAATTCCGAGTCTAGTGTGATGTCTTCTGGTTTTCCCCAAAACTTGTTGGGTTGATGCTTGGCCATCCACCAACAGGGTAGGATTATGTTGGTACCTGATTCTAGAGGCATAACCTCAAAGGTTTCTCTGGTGTAGTGGTATTTGTACTGAAGCAGCAGGGAGTGTGTAAATGCTTCCCCAGTGCCTGATAAGGGGTGACCATCTGCCCCATTAATTTGTAGAAGGGTATCGCAAGTGATCATGGGTAGATTATTTGCCTGGATAAATTTGGAGCTGATGATCGGTATGGCTGCGCCAGTATCGAACATCACTTGGACACTCTGTGTTTTTTGTCCAGGTACTGAAAGATGCATTTGGACAATTGGCCTGGAACCAACTCGGGGTGGTTGGTTGTTGTCCAACTGCAGTTTTGTCTCAGGTTCTTTTTTGTTAGGTTTTGATTTTTTGGATTGTTTTTGGTTTTCTTGGGTTTTGGTGCGTTTACTCCAGCTACTGATATTCTTTGAGAACCTGATATGTCTTTCCTTCCTTGAAAGCCTCTGCGTATCCCACGAGGCTGTCCTAGTTTAAATCTGAGAGATCTGTGGTCTCTACTTCCCAACATCTTTTGGCTGGCTGTAGGTCTGCTTCTGATGCTGTCTGGGTTACAGTGGCAACATTCTTCAGCTGTTTGGTTACTGGTTCCTTGGTGGCATCCTCATCTTCATCTGAGTCTTCTGAAGGTCTTGGGCATTTAGCCCTCTTTGTGACAGCTGCCACTGTGGCAACTAATTCAGTTCCCTTTGAAGTCTTTTTTGCAAAGCATTCCAAAGTATGGTGGCTGTTATGGCCACAGCGCCAGCAGGAGGCCTTGTCTGCTTTGTGTTGGTCGATTTCAGCCTGGGGGACCCCGGCCAATGCTTCGCAGTTGTTTTGGAATTTCTTTTCTCGGTCACCCTTGGGTGTGCGAGTGGTATCTTTAGTTTTACCACGGTTGGACTTTTTATCATCATCTCGCTTTCGCTTCTCCTTCTCCTGTTTGGGTTCAGAGGGGGGCTGATAAATGTGGAGCAGTGGCTTTTCGTGCATGTTCTGATGCTCTTCTTTTGCGGTTGCAAGTTTAATGAGTCTGGCTTTGAAGCGCTCATACTTCGGGTCATCCAAGTCCTGAACATCTGTCCATACCTGGCAGGCCAGATCCTCTGGGAATGCTTGATCATAAATTTCTCTCAGGACTTCTCCCTTGACTTGGGCCTTCTCTTGGTAGATGGCCATCCGGATTCCCCATTGATCTGCAGGGAGGCCTGTCTTATGGCATCCGGGTTTGTACTTCCAATGCAACCTGGCCATCTTGTTGGTGTAGTTGCGCTTCTGGTGGGGGTCACGGAAATAGTGGTCCATTGCTGCAGTGTATGAGGGCCAGGTGTCTGGGCGTAATTCCTTCTCAGTAGTGTCGACACGGTTTTGGTGCCATTGGCGGGCATCTCCCTTTAGGAGGGACCCCAACCAGTGGATTTGGGTTGCATCAGTGTTAAAGTCTATAGATCGCACAGTCATATACTCCTTGACTGCTTTCATCCATGGGATGTAATTTTCTTTATCCCTATCAAAAACCTCTAGTTCCTTCATCTTGGGAGCTTTTCCTAGGATAATTGCTTCTGGTCGCTTGGTGATGCGATTCCTTTTGTCCTTCTTTCGTAGGGCACGAATGAGCCTTGATATGTCCTGCCCCAAATCCTTAGGTCTATCCGATTCTGAGTCTGAGCTGGAGGAGCTGGAGCTGCTTCCTCCTGGTGGAGGCCCTGGGGGGGGTACCCTTCATCCTGGTGGACTACTGTTTATGGATTCAGTGGTTCTTCCACTTTGGATCGAACCTCTTCCCAATGGCTCATCTTGTGGGGATGGTGGAAGGTCATATTCTGACTCTGGGTCATCACTGTTCGGGAGAGGAATTCTTCCCTGCTGGGTATGTTGCTTTAGGATGCTATCAATGACAGAGGGTACATCAATATCCTTGCGGGATTGTTGGGCTGACTGGAATTGGACCTTCAGTTCTTCCCCAATGGCATGGAGTTCCTCTCGAAATGATCGTCACATGTCCTCTCACTCCTGCTGGCAAACCGCTGAGGCATTGATGTGGTCCTGTTGTAGCTGCTCCTGGAGGCGTTTCAACTTCTGTAGGTCCTTTTTGACCCTTTCTTGGTCTATTCTGGCCTTTGCCTCTCTGGTGTTCATCTCGGAGGCCCATCATTGGCAATCGATGTTGAACTTCTCTTGCTTAGCTGCCTGGTCCTTATGGTAATCCACCCAGATGTTCTGATTTGCTTCCATTTGTTGAGCAAAATCTTGGAGCACTTTTTGTCTTCGCTCCTCATTTTCCGCAGCATTTATTGTAATCATTTCCACATGCCTCCTCAAGGCCATGTGGGCAGTAGCGACCTCTGCAAACTGCGTTGTTGTGAGGTTGAAGTGGGCTCCTGTAGCATCTGCTGCATGTTGCTGGGCTTGCGCAATTGCAAGATTGAGGTTAGATTCGATCTTGTGATAATCATTTTACATTTGCATAAAGATGCGGTATGCTTCTGATTCATCATTCTGGATTTGTCCCTGGAGACTGTTGATTTCAGGAGCCGTGTGGTGTAGTTGGCTCATGAGGGTGCATCCCCATTCAGGAATGGAGTGAAGTTTGATCGGTTCGATAGGTGGGATATTGTCCATTTCCCCGGTGTTGGTGCTAACCAATGCCCAAGAAGGCATAGGTAGGAAGTCAATTTCCATGGACTCAGGCATTGTTCTTTTGTTTTGTAGTTCTGACTTTCTTGTAGGACGTTTCTCAGTACGCTCGGTGAGGCATTGAGTAAGATTATAGTGTTAACTGGGGGCTGTCTCGTGACCGACGGTAGGGTAACTCAATATCTTCGAAAAAGAAAAATGAGAAGTGATAATTCCAATGATGGGAATTGATTACTTCTCTGGGGATTCTCATAGGGATGATGAGTAATAATGTGTTATAATCTTAAACTCTCCTGCTTATCTCAGGGAGCATTTTGAGATCGTCGGTTGTAATTGTGTTCAAGTGTGAACAGCAATCGGTGAGGGTCTTCTTGATTGAGGAGGGTCTTGGTTGTATGGTCTTTGGGATCTTCGAGTATTGTGTAAATAGTCGAGTATAATGTACTAATATCTTTCTGGGACTTGGTTGTAATTGATGGGTCAATTTTGGGTCTTTTCGCTGGATGATGCTTCTTCGAGTGGGGGCTTTTTGGATATTTTATATTTTGTGACTTGAGCTCCCCACTCATATACCCACCGGGTACGTTGCGGTGGTCGGAATGCCAAGTACTGGTTGACGTTGGTAGAGAGCATGCAAACATGATATTTTTTGCATACAAATTCCATATTTCGATTTTTCCAGTGCAAACGCTCCAAAATGTCCCAAAACCAATCGGATGACCTTTGGTGATCCTCTCGGCCGTATCGTGCATATGTCGCGTCTAATCCCATCATTTTCCGATATATTATATCTAATAATATTGTGTTCGTAGGGCATTTGAGTGCATATCTCATCTCATGTATATGTCGTCAGCTCTGGTAAAGTGTTCATCTTTGTTTGCCAGATGTATTGATCCGTCCTTAGCTGCGGCTGTGGCTTCCTGTGCCGTCTGTATGCCTTGTAAACACTCCACCACAGCAGATGTCATCCGGGCCGCCTGTGGCTTCCGATAGGTTTGATCTTATCTTCCCCGTTTGTCTAGATGCATCCAGTCTCGTCATATCGTGCTGATTGAAGGCCGTCTTTAGATAAAGTTTCCTGTATTGCCGGCTGCCTCAGGGCTGATGCACCTCGTATTGGTCTTTACTGCCTAAGACAATCCTTATCTCCTTCGGCCAACTAGACTCCGCTATCGCATGTGTTATCATAATGACATTCGGTATCATTCCCTCGGTTTCTGATCATCTCCGCGGCGCTTCCTCGGTAACATATGATTCTGGATCTTGGACTTGGCATTCAGTCGTAGTATTCATTTAATTCATTCTTAAATATCCTACAATCTTGCCTTGTCCATCAATCCTCCATCATCGACCTTGACTTTCTTCGACTTTCCTCTATTATTCCGTCCGGCAGATTCAGTCATATCCAGCCAGCTCCTCCTCCTCGATTTCACTTCTTGTCCTTCATTTTTATCCCTTTTCCTGTCCAAGCCCCTTCTATGACTGCCTGTTGGGGTGGTCCTGTATGACACGGCACAATGTTCGAATATGGCAAAGCATCTCCGGCGGATGGTAGTCCCTTTGGACTTGTGGCAAGTAACAACCACAGTTGCCCAGGCTATAAGTATTCCAGGTTTTTGTCAACATCAGCGGTACGTTCCCCAGGATACGGCTGGGCATTAGAAACCTCAGCTGTTGATCGGAAACTGTCCCTCCTGAGGCTACCCCGGGTTCCTAACCCTTTATGATGCTGACTTTTTTCCTGGCCCCCCATTATCCTACTTCCTGCGGGAAGTGGATGAAGGGTGGTTAGTAATGGCTCAGACCCTATGGCCTGAGTCATTGCTTAGTAAGAATCCCCATCCTTAAAATGTGTCTTATGGTGGGGTATGACAATGACGGCAACCAGTACCTACTTATACATGATGAGGTGCTCAGCAACCGATGAATACCAAGAGGGCTTGTAATGGAGAAGAGCTCCATGGCAAGTGCAAGGCATTGCAAAATCATCATTCAACATACCAGCATTCGGAGATAGTTGACCAAGGCAGAGTCTAGTCAGCAAACAGGAGTGGTGCTGTATACATTGGTCAAGACTGCAGAGCATGAGAAAACATATGAAAGCAAGGAACCCCACTCAAGGAACCTGTTCAAAGGAACCTGATATGATGTGACCTTCAGCTAGGGAACACTCTGTAGGGAATTATTGGGATTGCGTTTCACACCAGGGTGTTGCTGCACACAGGTGAGCGCAGGTCGGGCACTCATGACATCACAAGGAATGTGCAAGAATGGTACGAGTGATAGGGCCTGAGTGTCACCACACAAGCAATCGAGATTTCCTGAGGGAATCTTTGATGTTGTAGCTCAGAAGAAAAATTGCTCATTGCCATTCTATTATGAGTTATTGCATTATGTAGTCAAGACAGGGATTGTTTCCTGTTATGATTGCTAATCCCTTACCTTATGGGAAGGTGTGGTATCATGGTGAGTTATTTTCAAGAATTAATTCAAAGATGGTGGTCAGCATACAAGTGAGTGATTAATGTAATCATGAGCTTGCGATGATGCAATCTATCCAAGATTATTGTTGGAAATGACTCACATCATATCTCCTAAACTCGCTTTCAGCAGTACCATCATGGGGGATGGTTAGACGAAGTTGGAAGTCCGAAAGTCTATAAAGAGGTCTATGTCTCCCACAGTCTCCAAGATAGTCATCATCAAAATCCTCCTCAAGCGAAGTTACCAGAACAATTCCACCGGACCTCAGAGAAGACCCCTTAAGTTAATTCTGCCTTGTGATTGATAGTTCGAATAAACTTCCTAGCTTTATCTGAGAGCACCAATCGAATACACAAACAAACAAAACAAAACAAATTATCGAAACCCCCTCCGCATAGCAGAAACTGTGCCCAGGGTCACCGCCCCCCATTCTGACCCCTTTGCCCAGAAAATCATATTGCTACTCCATGACAGTAAGCTGCACAGTAAGGAGATATCCCTTTCCAAGTGTGATGTCCATGATGGCTGGCTATACTACCAACAGTGACTTTATATCCTGAATGACAACAACCTCTAACTACAACTGCTACAAAGCCACCACGATGTACCTGCAGCAGCACACACCAGCCATGCAAAAACATTTGACCTACTCCAATGATGCTATTACTTGCCTATGCTATGAAGGGAAGTGGAAAGATATGTCATGAATTGCCACACCTGTAAATGTACCAAATCCTCCCACCATCTACCCTATGGAGTCCTACACCCACTGCCCACTCCCAAATGACCCTGGAAGGACATTGCAATGGACTTTGTCACCAGCTTACCTAACTTGCCAGGCCATGATGTGATCTGGGTAGTGGTGGATAGGTTAACAAAGATGAGGCACTTCATCCCATGCTCTACCATGATCAATGTAGAAGGACTGGCCAACCTATTCATGACCCACATCTTTTGACTACATGGCCTACCTGACACAATCATATCAGACTGGGGACCTCAGTTTGCCTCTGGATTCTGGAAACACCTCTGCTACTCCCTCAAGATCAAACCTTGATTAAGCACAGCCTTCCACCAAGAAACAGATGGGCAGACAGAGTGAATGAATTTGATTATAGAAGGATACCTATGGGCATACATAAACTACCAGCAGGACAACTGGGCCCAGCTCCTCCCCATAGCTGAATTTGCTGCCAATAACCACACCTCTGAGATGACCAGCCTTTCCCCCTTCTTCTCCAAGTATGGTTTCCACCCTAAGTTTGACCTCGAACCTGACATCCACATTGACCACCCTGAACAAGGACAAGCCCACTGCCTGACTGATGAATGAAATCCATGACTTCACTAAGATTGAGATGACCTTCACCCAGGACTGCCACCAAGAATATGCTAACAAACAAGCACTGACTGCCTGCCCTTGCATACTGCCCTGGAGACCTGGTATGGCTGAATGCAATGAACCTTTGCACCAACCACCCCTCATGAAAGCTCGACTACAAATGCTGCGGCTGCTTCCCTGACATCAAAGAGGTAGGCAAATATGCTTATGAGCTCAAGCTTCCCCCCATGATGAACATACACCCAGTATTCTACATCTCCTTATTAGAGCCTGTCTGTGGAGACCCTGTGCCTGGCCAACAACTTCCCCCACCCAAACCCATTATCATTGACAGAGAACCTGAATACAAAGTGGAGGATGTCATTAACAGTCAAATATTCTGCCACCAGCTACAATACCTTATGAAGTGGTGCTGAGATGATGTCCTTACCTGGAACCCACCACAAAAGTCAACAAACCACTGGTGATAAACAAGTTCCACACCCAATACCCTGACAAGCCTGGCCTACTACCAGAGCTCACCTCATGATGCCTCGAGGGACCTCGGCCCTACAGGGTGGATACTGTCATGGTGCAATCAGAGCTAACCAACCAATCGAGGCAAGTCCCTTTCCATTGTCATAGTAATGGTACTAGTTAGCAACAACATCATCAATCTTGAGAAGGTTCTACAGAGGAGAGGAGGATAGAAGGAGGACTTATGGGAAAAGGGAAAAGAAGTTGTCAATGAGTTTCTATGGAGGATGGGATTTGGAGATGAACTGAGGGATTTGGGAATGGGAGTTATGGTCATGGAATTGGAGGAAAGGAAAATGATCATGTATATAAGGGGTTATTTCTCCCCACTCCAGTTTCTTCTTCATGCAATGTTGTGCATTGTCTTCTAAATACAAGCTTCTCCTCTCCCTCTCTCATCCAGTGTGACCCTGGGCACGGTCTCTACTATGCGGAGGGGATTTCCATCATTCAGTTTGGTCTCCAAAGATAAAGCTAGGAAGTTTTGCTGAACTAATTGATTAGAGGCCAAATAAACTTAAGGGGGTTCCTTCAGAGGTTTCGGTGGGTTTATTTAGTAACACTTCAGGAGGTTGGTTTTGTAGATAACTCTTGAAGAGGATATCATTCTTCGATTGCTTGTTGATTGATTGCCAGAGACTGTGGGAGACATAGACCTCTTTATAGACTCCAATTGCCCATCTTTGTCTAACCCTTCCTTAGTGTCATACCCCACCTTTAAGACACATTTTAAGAATGGGGATTCTTACTAAGTAACGACTCAAGCCATAAGGCAAGAGCCATTACTAACCACCCTTCATCCACTTCCCGCAGGAAGTAGGATAATGGGGGGCCAGGAAAAAAGTCAGCATCATAAAGGGTTGGGAACCCGGGGTAGCCTCAGGAGGGACAGTTTCCGATCAACGGCTGAGGTTTCTAATGCCCAGCCGTATCCTGGGGAACGTACCGCTGATGTTGACAAAAACCTGGAATACTTATAGCCTGGGCAACTGTGGTTCTTACTTACCACAAGTCCAAGAGGACTACCCTCCGCCGAAAATGCTTCGCCGTATTCGAACGTTGTGCCGTGTCACACAGGACCACCCCAACAGGCAGGCATAGAAGGGGCTGGGACAAGAAAACAGGAGGAGAATGAATAAGAAGAATTGAGATCGAGGAGGAGGAGTTCGCCGTATATGACTGAGTCTGCCGGAATGGATAGAGGAAAGTCGAAGGAAGTCAAGGTCGATGATGAGGATGAAGGATTGATGGACGAGGAAAGATTGTAGGATATTTAAGAATGAATTAAATGAACACTACGACTGAGTGCCAAGTCCAAGATCAAGAATCATATGTTACCGAGGAAGCTCAGCGGAGATGATCGGAACCCGAAGGAATGATACCGAACGTCATTATGATAACACATGCGATAGCGGAGTCTAGTCGGCCGATGGAGATAAGGATTGTCTTAGGCAATAAAGACCAATACGAGGTGCATTAACCCTGAGGCAGCCGACAATACAGGAAACCTTATCCAAAGGCAGCCTTCGATCAGCACGATATGACGAGACTGGATGCATACAGACAAATGGAAAGATAAGATGAAACCTATCGGAAGCCACAGGCGGCCCGGATGACATCTACCGTGGTGGAGTGTTGGCAAGGCATACAGACGGCACAGGAAGCCGCAGCCCCAGATAAGGACGGATCAAGAGATCCGGCAAACAAAGTTGAACACTTCACCAGAGCTGACGACATATGCATGAGATGAGATATGCACTCGAATGCCCTACGAAGGCGATATTATTAGAAATAATATATCGGCAAACGACGGGATTAGAAGCGACATATGCACAATACGGCCGAGAGGATCACCAAGAGTCATCCGATTGGTTTGGGAACATTTTGGGGCGTTTGTGCTGAAAAAATCGAAATACGGAATTTGTATGCGAAAAATATCATGATTGCATGCTCTCTACCAACGTCAACCAGTACTTGGCGTTCCGACCACCGCAACGTACCCGGTGGGTATATGAGTGGGGAGCTCAAGTCAGAAAATATAAAATATCCAAAAAGCCCCCACTCGAAGAAGCGATCATCCAGCAGAAGACCCACGATTGTCCCATCAACTACGACCAAGTCCCAGAAAGATATTAGTATCTGATACTCGATTATTTACACAATACTCGAAAGACCACACAACCAAGACCCTCTTCAATACCTAAGACCCTCACTGATTGCTGTTCACACTTGGACACAATTAAGAACGACAATCTCAAAAACGCTCCCTGAGATAAGCAGGAGAGTTTAAGATTATAACACGTTATTACTCATTTCTACGAGAATCCCCAGAGAAGTAAATAATTCCCATCATTGGAATTATTACTGCTCAATTTTTTCTTTTGGAAATCTTGAGTTACCCGGCCGTCAGTCACGAGACAACCCCCGGTTAACACTATAATCTTACTCAACGCCTCACCGAGCGTATTGAGAGACGTCCTACAAGAAAGACAGAACCACCAAACAGAAAAACCATGCCCGAGCCAATGGAAATCGATTTCTTGCCTATGCCTTCCTGGGCACTAGTTAGCACCAACAATGGGGGATCAGAGAATATCCCACCTATCGAACCCATCAAATTGCACTCTGTCCCTGAGTGGGGACGTACCCTTATGAATCAACTACACCATACTGCAGTTGAAATCAACAGCCTCCGAGGACAAATCCAAGGGGATGAAACAGAGGCATACCGTATTTTTATGCAAATGCAGAATGATTATCGCAAAATCGAATCCAACTTAAACCTTGCGATTGCTCAGGCCCAGCAGCATGCTGCAGATGCTACCGGTGCTCACTTCAACCTCACCACCACTCAATTTGCAGAAGTGGCAGCTGCCCACATGGCCCTAAGAAGACATGTAGAGACGATTACCATCAATGCGGCAGAGCGAAGAACGAAGACAGAAGTTACTTCAGGATTTCGCCCAACAAATGGAAGCCAACCAAAATGTCTGGATCGCATACCACAAAGACCAGGCAGTTAAGCAGGAGAAGTTCAACAATGATTGCCAACGATGGGCTGCAGAAATGAATGCCCGAGAAGCCAGGGCAAGAGTCGACCAGGAGAAGGTCAAGGAGGACCTACGGAAATTGAAGCGTCTCCAGTCACAACTCCAACAGAACCAGGCCAATGCATCTGCTATTTCTCAGCAAGAACGAGAAGACATGCGACGATCATTCCGGGAGGAGCTTCAGGCCCTTGGAGAAGAGTTAAAAACCCAGTTCCAATTGGCGCAACAGTCCCCAAAGGATATAGATGTAACGTCGGTCATTGATAGCATCTTAGAGCAACATGCTCGACAGGGGAGAATTCCCCTCCCAAGTAGTGATGGGATGGAGTCAGACTGCGACCTTCCTCCCCTACCACCTAGTGACCGATCAAGTAGACGTTCAAGAGCGACAGAGTCTAGGGGCAGCAGTCCACCAGGTGGAGTGATACCACCCCCAGGACCTCCACCAGGAGGAAGCAGTTCCAGCTCTTCCAGTTCAGACTCAGAATCAGATAGACCGAAGGATCTAGGGAATGAGATATCAAAACTCATTCGTGCCCTACGGAAGAAGGACAAAAAGAATCGCATCACCAAGCGACCAGAAGCAATTGTCCTAGGAAAAGCTCCCAAAATGAAGGAACCAGAGGTTTTCGATGGGGATAGAGAAAATTACATCCCATGGATGAAAGCAGTCAAGGAATATATGACTGTGCGATCTATCGACTTTAACACTGATGCCACCCGAATTCACTGGTTGGGGTCCCTCCTAAAGGGTGATGCCCGCCAATGGCACCAAAACCGTGTCGACACTACGGAAAAGGAACTACGCCCTGATACCTGGCCCTCATACACTGCAGCAATGGACCACTATTTCCGTGACCCCCACCAGAAGCGCAACTACACCAACAAGATGGCCAGGTTGCATTGGAAGTACAAACCGGGATGCCATAAGACCGGCCTTCCAGCAGATCAATGGGGAATCAGGATGGCCATCTACCAAGAGAAGGCCCAAGTCGAAGGAGAAGTCCTGAGAGAAATTTATGACCAGGCATTCCCAGAGGATCTGGCCTGCCAGGCATGGACAGATGTTCAGGACATGGATGACCCAAAGTATGAGTGTTTCAAGGCCAGACTCATTAAACTTGCAACTGCAAAAGAAGAACATCGGAACATGCATGAAAAACCACTGCTCCACAATTATCAGGCCCCCTCGGAACCCAAACAGGAGAAGGAGAAGCGAAAGCGAGATGAAAACAAAAGATCCAACAATGGTAAAACTAAAGAGACCACTCGCACACCCAAGGGCGATCGAGAAAAGAAATTCCAAAATAACCGCGAAGCATTGGCCGGGGTTCCCCAGGCTGAAATCGACCAACACAAAGCAGACAAGGCCTCCTGCTGGCGCTGTGGCCGGAATAGCCACCATACTTTAGAATGCTTTGCAAACAAGACTTCAAAGGGAACTGAATTAGTTGCCACGGTAGCAGCTGTCACAAAGAAGGCTAAGCGCCAACGACCCTCAGAAAACTCAGATGATGATGAGGATGTGGCCAAGGAACCAGTAACCAAGCGGCCGAAGAATGTTGCCACTGTAACCCAGACCGTATCAGAACTAGACCCAAAGCCAGCAAAAAGATGTTGGGAAGTAGAGACCTCAGACCTCTCGGATTTAAACTAGGAAAGCCTCATGAGATACGCAGAGGCATCCAAGGAAAGGAAGACGTATCAGGTTCTGGGAGGATATCAGTTGCAGGAGTCAAACGTGCCAATACCCATGAAAACCAAAAACAATCCAAAAAATCAAAACCTAATAAAAAAGAACCCGAGACGAAATTACAATTGGCCAACAACAAGCCACCCCGAGTTGGTTCCAGACCAATTGTCCAAATGAATCTGTCGGTACCTGGACAAGAGACATTCAGTGTCCAAGTCATGTTCGATACAGGCGCAGCCATACCTATTATCAGTTCCAAATTTATCAAGGAACATCACCTACCCAGGATCACCCGAAATGCACACCTCAGAATCAATGGGGCAGATGGTCGTCCATTGTCTGGAGCTGGGGAAGCTTTCACACACTCCTTATTGCTCCAGTACAAAGGCCACTATACAAGGGAAACATTCGAGATTATGCCTCTAGAATCAGGAACAGACATAATCCTCCCCTGTTGGTGGATGGCCAAGCATCAACCCAACAAGTTTTGGGGGAAACCTGAAGACATCACCTTAGACTCCGAATTCTGTAAACAACACTGCACCAAAGCTGCAGCGCAAGAATTCTCCCTCACAATGGATAAAGATATCCTACACCACTATGATGCAACAGTAATTGGGTATATTGCATCAGTCAACTCAACCACAAATGAGGTAGACCCAGCTACAGTGGTACCTCAAAAGTTCCGACAATATGTCGAAGTCCTCGGCAAAGAGCTTGCGGATAAGCTCCCCGATCACAAACCCTACGATCATGCAATAGATCTCAAGGAGGGTGAACAACCACCATGGGGACCAATGTACCCCCTAAATGAAACAGAATTACAAGCGCTGCGGGATTACCTCAAGGAAATGTTGGAATTAGGAAAGATCCGCCCTTCGAAATCCCCTGCAGCAGCACCAATCATCTTTGTTCCAAAGGCCCATGGTCGAGGCCTCAGGTTATGTGTTGATTACCGTGGTTTGAATAAAGTAAGCATCGCCAATCGATACCCATTACCAATTATGTCCGAACTCCAAGATAGGGTCAGAGGTGCAAAGATATTCACCAAGATTGACCTCAAGAATGGATACAACTTGATTCGGATCAAACCTGGAGATGAATGGAAAACAGCATTCAAGACACGGTATGGGCTGTACGAATACACTGTCATGCCCTTTGGGTTGTCAAATGCCCCAGCAACCTTTCAAAATATGATGAATCATATTTTTCGGGATTTGTTGGACTTAGGATTGATTGTATATTTGGACGACATCCTCATTTATGCAGAAACAGAGGAAGAACACGATCGCATTGTCACAGAGGTATTGAAACGCCTAGCAGAAAATGGGCTAGCCATATCACAGGACAAATGCTTTTGGTCAACCAGCCGAGTCGACTTCCTAGGGTATGTTATTTCAAAAGATGGTATTGAAATGGCCCAAGACAAAGTCCAATGCATTCGGGACTGGGAACGCCCAAGAAGTTTAAGAGATGTACAATCATTTATTGGCTTCGTGAATTTTTATCGTCGATTTCTAAGAGAATTCTCAAAAGTCGCTAAACCCCTTAGCGATTCAACGAAGGGATCACCAAAGGACTGGATCTGGACAGACGCAATGACAGAGGCATTCGAGCAACTAAAAAACTGCTTTACGCCTGCACCCATCCTCACACACTTCAATCCACAACAAGAATGCATCATCGAGACTGATGCATCTGACTTTGCACTGGGTGGCACATTGTCACAAAATGCAGAAGACAAAAAGCTACACCCAGTCGCCTTCCACTCCAGAAAGTTCTCCCCAGCTGAAATCAACTACGAAATTCATGACAAGGAATTACTGGCGATAGTTGATTGTTTTAAGACATGGCGAAGATATTTAGAAGGATCACTCCACACGGTCCATGTATTTACCGACCACAAAAACCTTGAGTATTTCATGACAACCAAGGTTCTCAACAGAAGGCAGGCACGCTGGGCCCAGGAACTGGCCGGTGTGGACTTCAAAATATTTTATAGGAAAGGAACAAGTAATGGCAAGCCAGATGCATTATCGAGGCGCCCGGAGTATCGCCCTGAAAAGGGGGGAGGTGGAAACCAGCCAATACAGACTGTCTTGCATGAAAAACACTTCGACACCATCTCAGCAATCAGTACTGGAGGAGAAGGAATGGTGTTCTGTTGTTCAGCAGTTCAGCTAGGTTATTTAGCATCATCAGTATCGAAATGGACAAAGGAATTTGAGCAGGAAGTAAGAGAGGCAGGACAACAGGACGCAGCATACTACCAGGCCTTAGAGGAACTGAGTGGAAGCGCGCAAGAAATAGAAGGAAAGGAAAGGATTTTAGAACTACAGGATGGATTACTATATCGCAAGGGATTGCTTTGGGTCCCTGAGAATGCACGACATGCGATTTTACATACCGAGCACAACAGCGCAGTAGCCGGACACTTTGGTCAAGACAAAACGATCGAGTTGATCCGACACAACTTCTGGTGGCCTAAGATGGACCAAGAAATTATTGAATATGTCAGAAGTTGTTTAGAATGTCAGAAGGATAAGGCATCACGCCACAAGCCATATGGCCTGCTCTCACCATTAGAGCTTCCATACGCACCATGGACATCAATTGCCATGGACTTCATCACAGACCTCCCCTTGTCTGAAGACTGTGATCAATTATGGGTCATCGTAGACAGATTTACAAAGATGGCCCACTTCATACCACTCAAGAAGGATCAAAAGACAGCGGAACACCTAGTAAAGATATTCGCCAGGGAGATATGGAGATTCCATGGCATCCCAACCGATATTATCTCGGACCGCGACTCCCGCTTTACCTCCACAGAATGGAAACAATTCCTTGGTATACTGGGGATACGTGTCATACCCCACCTTTAAGACACATTTTAAGAATGGGGATTCTTACTAAGTAATGACTCAAGCCATAATGCAAGAGCCATTACTAACCACCCTTCATCCACTTCCCGCAGGAAGTAGGATAATGGGGGGCCAGGAAAAAAGTCAGCATCATAAAGGGTTGGGAACCCGGGGTAGCCTCAGGAGGGACAGTTTCCGATCAACGGCTGAGGTTTCTAATGCCCAGCCGTATCCTGGGGAACGTACCGCTGATGTTGACAAAAACCTGGAATACTTATAGCCTGGGCAACTGTGGTTCTTACTTGCCACAAGTCCAAGAGGACTACCCTCCGCCGAAATGCTTCGCCGTATTCGAACGTTGTGCCGTGTCGCACAGGACCACCCCAACAGGCAGGCATAGAAGGGGCTGGGACAAGAAAACAGGAGGAGAATGAATAAGAAGAATTGAGATCGAGGAGGAGGAGTTCGCCGTATATGACTGAGTCTGCCGGAATGGATAGAGGAAGGTCGAAGGAAGTCAAGGTCGATGATGAGGATGAAGGATTGATGGACGAGGAAAGATTGTAGGATATTTAAGAATGAATTAAATGAACACTACGACTGAGTGCCAAGTCCAAGATCAAGAATCATATGTTACCGAGGAAGCTCAGCGGAGATGATCGGAACCCGAAGGAATCATACCGAACGTCATTATGATAACACATGCGATAGCGGAGTCTAGTCGGCCGAAGGAGATAAGGATTGTCTTAGGCGATAAAGACCAATACGAGGTACATTAACCCTGAGGCAGCCGACAATACAGGAAACCTTATCCACAGGCAGCCTTCGATCAGCACGATATGACGAGACTGGATGCATACAGACAAACGGAAAGATAAGATGAAACCTATCGGAAGCCACAGGCGGCCCGGATGACATCTACCGTGGTGGAGTGTTGGCAAGGCATACAGACGGCACAGGAAGCCGCAGCCCCAGATAAGGACGGATCAAGAGATCCGGCAAACAAAGTTGAACACTTCACCAGAGCTGACGACATATGCATGAGATGAGATATGCGCTCGAATGCCCTACGAAGGCGATATTATTAGAAATAATATATCGGCAAACGACGGGATTAGAAGCGACATATGCACGATACGGCCGAGAGGATCACCAAGTGTCATCCGATTGGTTTGGGAACATTTTGGGGCGTTTGTGCTGAAAAAATCGAAATACGGAATTTGTATGCGAAAAATATCATGATTGCATGCTCTCTACCAACGTCAACCAGTACTTGGCGTTCCGACCACCGCAACGTACCCGGTGGGTATATGAGTGGGGAGCTCAAGTCAGAAAATATAAAAGATCCAAAAAGCCCCCACTCGAAGAAGCGATCATCCAGCAGAAGACCCACAATTGTCCCATCAACTACGACCAAGTCCCAGAAAGATATTAGTATCTTATACTCGATTATTTACACAATACTCGAAAGACCATACAACCAAGACCCTCTTCAATACCTAAGACCCTCACTGATTGCTGTTCACACTTGAACACAATTAAGAACGACGATCTCAAAAACGCTCCCTGAGATAAGCAGGAGAGTTTAAGATTATAACACGTTACTACTCATTACTCCCACGAGAATCCCCAGAGAAGTAAATAATTCCCATCATTGGAATTATTACTTCTCAATTTTTTCTTTTGGAAATCTTGAGTTACCCGGCCGTCAGTCACGAGACAACCCCCGGTTAACAATACGACCACGAATGAGCACATCCTTTCATCCACAAACAGATGGCCAAACAGAAAGGATCAACCAGACAATTGAGGCATACCTACGGTCATTCACAAATTATGAGATGGATGATTGGGTTGGACTCCTACCCATGGCTGAATTTGCCTACAACAATTCGGTAACCCAAGCCACTGGCATGTCACCCTTCTTCGCCAACTATGGCCGACACCCAGGTTGCACCAATCCAAGTACAATACCAACTAGCGAGGATACTCAGGATGGATACATCAACCACATCCTTTCAGTTCAAAGTCTAGTTACGAAGAACCTAGAAGCAACCAAGGAAAGAATGAAGAAGTATGCAGACAACAAACGCAAGGATGCTCCAGAATTCAAGGTTGGGGACCTAGTCATGTTAGATGGAAGGAACATCCAGACCAGACGTCCAAAACATAAACTGGACCACAAGAAGCATGGCCCCTTCGCAATAGAGAAAGTAATCTCTCCAACAGCCATGCGACTATCACTACCCAGAAAATGGAAGATCCTCAACACCTTCCATGTATCCTTACTCGAACCATACAACAATGGGACCAGACCTCCACCTGATCTATTAAAAATCATTGATGAATGTGATGACATCGAAGGCAATGAGGAATGGGAGATAGAAGAAATCTTATCGAGTAGGAAAGTCAAGGGGAAAGTCCTTTACCAAGTCAGATGGAAAGGATATCCACTTAAGAAGGATCATACAGAAGAACCGTATGAATGCTTCATAGTAGGTGGCCTGCAGTCACTCCGAGAGTTCCACTCAAGGAATCCAGGCATGCCGAGGGACCAACGTGTTTAAACAACCAACTATCTCAAGATACCTTTCCTCTATGAGGTTTTAATGGTCTTGGGATAGAAAACATGTTGGTGGATGAAGGGGTTGGAGGACTTCATCAAAAAATCCCGTTTCATAATCATATAGCTAGGAATTCATAAGCCAAGAATCTCAGTTAATGATTTCGGGTCGAAATCTTATAAGGGGGGAGGTAGTGTCATACGCCACCTTTAAGACACATTTTAAGAATGGGGATTCTTACTAAGTAACGACTCAAGCCATAAGGCAAGAGCCATTACTAACCACCCTTCATCCACTTCCCGCAGGAAGTAGGATAATGGGGGGCCAGGAAAAAAGTCAGCATCATAAAGGGTTGGGAACCCGGGGTAGCCTCAGGAGGGACAGTTTCCGATCAACGGCTGAGGTTTCTAATGCCCAGCCGTATCCTGGGGAACGTACCGCTGATGTTGACAAAAACCTGGAATACTTATAGCCTGGGCAACTGTGGTTCTTACTTACCACAAGTCCAAGAGGACTACCCTCCGCCGAAAATGCTTCGCCGTATTCGAACGTTGTGCCGTGTCACACAGGACCACCCCAACAGGCAGGCATAGAAGGGGCTGGGACAAGAAAACAGGAGGAGAATGAATAAGAAGAATTGAGATCGAGGAGGAGGAGTTCGCCGTATATGACTGAGTCTGCCGGAATGGATAGAGGAAAGTCGAAGGAAGTCAAGGTCGATGATGAGGATGAAGGATTGATGGACGAGGAAAGATTGTAGGATATTTAAGAATGAATTAAATGAACACTACGACTGAGTGCCAAGTCCAAGATCAAGAATCATATGTTACCGAGGAAGCTCAGCGGAGATGATCGGAACCCGAAGGAATGATACCGAACGTCATTATGATAACACATGCGATAGCGGAGTCTAGTCGGCCGATGGAGATAAGGATTGTCTTAGGCAATAAAGACCAATACGAGGTGCATTAACCCTGAGGCAGCCGACAATACAGGAAACCTTATCCAAAGGCAGCCTTCGATCAGCACGATATGACGAGACTGGATGCATACAGACAAATGGAAAGATAAGATGAAACCTATCGGAAGCCACAGGCGGCCCGGATGACATCTACCGTGGTGGAGTGTTGGCAAGGCATACAGACGGCACAGGAAGCCGCAGCCCCAGATAAGGACGGATCAAGAGATCCGGCAAACAAAGTTGAACACTTCACCAGAGCTGACGACATATGCATGAGATGAGATATGCACTCGAATGCCCTACGAAGGCGATATTATTAGAAATAATATATCGGCAAACGACGGGATTAGAAGCGACATATGCACAATACGGCCGAGAGGATCACCAAGAGTCATCCGATTGGTTTGGGAACATTTTGGGGCGTTTGTGCTGAAAAAATCGAAATACGGAATTTGTATGCGAAAAATATCATGATTGCATGCTCTCTACCAACGTCAACCAGTACTTGGCGTTCCGACCACCGCAACGTACCCGCTGGGTATATGAGTGGGGAGCTCAAGTCAGAAAATATAAAATATCCAAAAAGCCCCCACTCGAAGAAGCGATCATCCAGCAGAAGACCCACGATTGTCCCATCAACTACGACCAAGTCCCAGAAAGATATTAGTATCTTATACTCGATTATTTACACAATACTCGAAAGACCACACAACCAAGACCCTCTTCAATACCTAAGACCCTCACTGATTGCTGTTCACACTTGGACACAATTAAGAACGACAATCTCAAAAACGCTCCCTGAGATAAGCAGGAGAGTTTAAGATTATAACACGTTATTACTCATTTCTACGAGAATCCCCAGAGAAGTAAATAATTCCCATCATTGGAATTATTACTTCTCAATTTTTTCTTTTGGAAATCTTGAGTTACCCGGCCGTCAGTCACGAGACAACCCCCGGTTAACACTTAGGGTATAACATCTGCAAAATGAGTTTAGGAGATAAGATGTGAGTCATTGCCAACATTAATCTTGGATAGATTGCATCATAGCAAGCTCATAATTTAATTAATCACTCACTTGCATGCTGACCACCATCTGTGAATTAATCTTGGAAATACCTCATCCTAATACCATACCATCCAACAAGGTAAAGGGATTAGTAGCCATAACTGAAAACCTGTTTTCATCTTTTGCCACATTATGCAATAACTTGTTTTGAAGATGACAGTGAGTCATTTCTCATACAAGCTGCATCATCATAGATTTCCAAAGAAATCTCAATTGCTCTGCTTGCAGGGTATTGCTTTGTGGTGCCACTCATGCCCTACTGGATTGCACAATTCTAGCACATTCCATGTGATGTCATAAGTGCCACACCTGCCCTCACCTGCACACAGCCACACCCTGGTATGAGTGCAACACTGCCAATTCCCTACAGAGTGGTCCCAGCTAAAGGTTACATCATATTGGGTTCCTTCGAACAGGTTCCTTGAGTGGGGTTCCTTGCTTTTATACATTGCCTCATGCAATGCAGTCTTGACCCTTGTATGCAGCACCATGCCTGTTCACCGACTAGACTCTGGCTTGTGATAAGCTAACTCCTGACTAGGTATGCCAGATGATATCCTCACAATGCCTTGCACATGCCATGGAGTTCCCCTCCTGTGCAAGCCCTACTGGTATATGTTGGGTACCAAGCACCTCCTTACATATAAGGGGTGTTGTTCCTCCCTCATCTTCTCTCCATCATTGTCGCAACAGTCTTTGCCTTGGGTATGTCTTTATCCATGTGGTCAGGCCTTCCCTTCTCCTTCTTGGTCTTCCCTTACTAATGTTGAATAGGTGTGACGTCCTGGGCCAGGACCTTCATGAGGTCTCATTTGGGGGGTCACGAGTCATGTGACTTCGCTTGTCAGAGCTTCCGAGGGTTCCGGCCCAAATTGCTGATCATATAACCATTCTCCTGTCGAGTTTGCCATGTTCTCTCTCAAGTTATACATGTTACCAAATCTATTTTCACACATTCTAGGTGTGACATCCAGCCCCATCTAAGTTGTCCCTTGCCAGCCTCTGTTTTTAGGTTCTGTCACTAGAAGTCACTGGCCCCAGCTGCCCCATCCTCCTGAGTCCTATGGTGAGTTCCCTGGCCTCACCCCACCTAGCCTGCCATTACAATCTGGGCCTCCTATGGCTTCCAATACCATCCAACTTCCATATCCATTTTTCTATATGCTTTTAGTTATGTCATATCATGCTAATCAATGGTTGTCTTTGAAATAAGGTTTACTGTATTGTTGGCTGCCTCAGCATCATTGTACCATGTATTGGTCTTTACTGCATATGACAATCCTTATCTCATTTGGCTGACTAGACTCCACTATTGCATGTTTTATCTTAATGATGTTTGGTATTGTTCCTTCAGGTTTCTGATCATCTCTGCTGAGCTTCCTTGGTAATATGTAATTCTCAATTTTAGACTTGGCACTCAGTTGTAGTGAACATTCAATTCATTGTTAAATACCTAATGCTGTTCTCCTGGTCCATCAATTCCTCATTCTCATTATCAACCTGAACTTCCTCCAGCTTTCATCTATGGTCAGTCATAGCAGACTTGGTCATATATGGCAAACTCCTCCTTCTCAATTTCACTTCTGTTCCTCCCTTGTGCCTCTTTCTTGAATCATAGCCCCTTCCCTGTCTGTCACAGCTCAAGTTTCCATACCTGGAAAAATGTGATCTTGCATGGATTCAAATCATGGGCTCCACAGCCTGTCACTCGATCTACTGGGTAAACACTTGGTCCTTGCTTGTGCCATAATTGCTGAGCCTTGCCAGCTGTAAGCTGCAATCATAAGCATCAGATAAGGGCTTTGTTAGTTTAGGGTTTTGTTTGTTATGCTATGTGTGGCTGGTAGTGCTTCCTTGGCTTTGTGCATGTGTGTGAAGAAGTTACTTGTTAAATAGTTTTTGCTTTCTCCATGTAATTAGTTCTTCACAGTTATTTGTTTATTTCCTGAATAAATACCTTTTGTCAACACCTTTGTCCTCACCTCATTTGCATGTTCCAATCATGTGCCCTTGTCCAGCCACCCCTGCCTTGTCTTCCAGCCTTACTTTGCCTTGCCACATTACTTCCTAGAGCCTCACTTTGGAATAGATACATCATGCAATAATTCAGTCAGCTGATCTTTAAACATGGACTTGTAAGAAATTGATGCATGCACAATTTCACAAGTCTTATGATTGAGATTATGAAAGGGACTTTATTTATTACTATCTATGTATATACAAGAAGAGCCCTCGGGTAACCCTGCCCCTGACTACACTGCTGTGACACTGTCTGCCTATCAGGGTGGTCCATTACATGGCAGCATGTATATGGTGGAGCACATATAGCAGAGGGTAGTCCTCTTTGGACTTGTGGTAGGTAACAACCACAGTGGCCCAGGCTATAAGTATTCAAGGTTTTTTGTCAACATTAGCAGTATGTTCCCTGGGATATGGCTGTGCATTAGAAACCCCAGTCGTTGATTGGAAACTGTCCTATCTCAGGGACTGCCCCAGGTTCCTACCCTTTATGACAGACTGACCTTTTTTCCTAGCCTCCCATTATCCTACTTCCTGTGGGAAGTGGATGAAGGGTGGTTAGTAATGGCTCTTGCCTTATGGCTTGAGTCATTACTTGGTAAGAATCCCCATTCTTAAAATGTATCTTAAAGGTGGGGTATGACAGCTTTAGAGATCCAATGTTGAAGCTGTCTAGGAGTTCATGTCACAGTTCACAATCCTCAACAACAAGCCTAGAGCCCTCAGGTTCTCTGTCCACTATCTTGTCCATGACTACCATTACAATCACATGCATTCTCTTACTGCATGCTTATCTGTGAGTTATATGTACAATGATATGATTACTGTGTTTTGTTAGTCATTATGAGTTACATTCATCATAAGTGGTTCCAAGAGGTTCTAGGAGATTCTGCTATCTTCCATTGGGTTTATGCTTTGCATCTTTTGCATCTGTGTATGGAAGGAGAAAACATGTATATAAGATGACTCATCCTTCTACTGTTGTATTTCCTTTCCATTTCTCACTACACAGTTATTTGTTTATCTCAACTAACTAAATACTTTGAACCCATTCCACCATTGTCCCTGCCTTGGCCCTTGTCTCTGCCTCTGTCTCTGCCTCCATCCTCAACTCTGTCCTTGCTCCTGTCCCTGTCCTGACTTTGCCCTCATCCTTGCCCCTGTGCCTCCTCACCAGTCCTCCTACTTCTATTCTCTAGCTCATCTCTTGACTTCAAAACATGGACCCTCTTCAGTTACTGCATGACACAGCTTTAAAGATCTAATGCTGAAGTTATCCTTGAGAACATACAACTGTTCATAAGTCTCGGCAACTAGTTTGGAGCCCTCAGGTTCTCTGTCAGGCACCTCCTTCCCAACCACCCTGGCACCACCACCTTGTTCCTAACATAGGGTCTCATGTTCTTTGCATCCCATGTTTTCTTTAGTTAGATATTGATGATGGGGACTGTCTGCAATGGATGGCACCTCTTGCCTAACAAGATGACAGGGTAACAGCTTTCATAACTCACTATTTCTTTTTTCTGGCCCCCCATCATCTCACTTCCTGTGGGCTTTGGATCAAGGGCTGCCTATATTGGCTGTTGTTTTATGACTTGAGTCATTACTTGTGACAATCCCCATTCTCTTGACTTATCATCCAGGAGGGGTATTACACATGTGGAGAACTGTGATTGGGATAAATACTGAATTCATTTCATGTAAGTGCATGCATTACTTCTGTATCATTGTAAGTATTGCTGTGTCTATGTACAGAGATCTTGTGGGCTATCCATCTGTTCCTTACTGCATTACCATGATTGTTTCAACTCTTTCATAATCCATGACTTGTATCACTCGACCACTGAGTGATCTACATCAGCCCAAAGCCCGTACAACAGTTTTACGTATATACCTTTGCGATTAATACCACATAGATTCTTCTTAAACTATCGTCATGAGCTGTACATCTATGCTAGCAAAAGTTTTGTGTACCGAAAGAACATGTGGCTTGCTTCCCCGTGCAATGGAGAGTGATCTCCCATCATCCGCGAAAGTCTCCGCGCCTAGTCAAAACTCTGCAGCCGGATCACCGCTGACCAACATTCAACATCAATGTCGCTGGGAGAGGAACAGATAAAGTGTGTGGAGGCCCATCAGCGACGTACCTGTGCAGCCGAACAGCGGCAAACACTCCATAATCCTCCACCTATAAAATTACCGGCTGTTGTGTAACTCTTCTGCCGTCTTCATACCTCCACCTCTCTACCTCTCCTCGTCTCCATATCTGCAGAAGTCAGTCCTCTTTCGTGTGATCATAATTGGCTTTTATCTCTTATCCTACACCAACACCGACGATCCATAGAGCTATACTTGAATTACAAAAACACGCGTTCTATCGCACAGGTGAGCACTCTTCCGTATCCAAGTCATCTCTCGTATGAACAGAGAGATAGGAGTACTATTGCGCGATTACCGCGATTGATCACCTATACCATCAAGAAACATTTCAGATTGAACTATTCTGTTCGAAATGTTCAACGTCAACGCCAATCGAATTGTGGTACCGTTTACGCCTATGTTTTTTGCTTTATTTTATCTAGTTATCGTTTCCTCTTTGTCGGTTACCTTCAGTTGCCAATACTGAACACAGACCTACAGATGAGCACAGGTTGGTGCGAGTTCTAGGCTTCCGGAGCCATTCTTTAGCTTGTTTTGGCATCAGGGATCGATCCGTACTACGATTTCGGCGAACCCAACGGACCCCCGCTGTGGGTACAGCACATCCTACTCCGCTGCCCCTGTTTCATGGCCCACCGTCTTGACGCTTCCGAAGCCAGCCCTGTACCCATTGAGACACCTCTCTTCTTGAATACCGACAAGGCCGTGGATCAACTGTTCCGACTTATAAGAGATATCGACATGGGAACGAGACGTTATAGACAACGGAGGGAGGCATTACTCAACGGGGAAGAAGATGGCCCCGGCCAGTTCGGTCAGGAACGGCCGAAGATCAGGCGAACCATGAAAAATGGGAGAGAGAACGGTACCAGGAATCGTTGTTTGGATGGCCCGACGAGGAGAGAGGCGAGGAGGAGGACATCGCCGGAGAAGGAGAGGCCGGAGATGCCGTAGAGGCGGAAGAGAACTGAGACTAGAACGGCCTTGCGGATTCACAAATTCTGCTTGTTCTTTCATTGTTTATTGCGTTTTTGATGGGGCGTCACAGGGTACGGCATTGAGAGGTGTATAAGGAAAGCAAGGCCATAAGGCATTTAGATTTAGAACTGAGGAAGGGGAAACGAGCACCCGCGACGTACTGCGTTCATTATTACCGTTTGTTTGTTTACATTTGGTTTTTTATTAACATTTACTGTAAAAAGATAGAAGAAGAAAAGGGGACGTCTGTAATTACCTCGAAAAGCCTAAACAACCCGACCAGTGAGAACAGAAAGGCTATAAAATAAAAATCAAATAAAAAATCGGCTTCAGGGATCAGATCAACCGGACGATGACATTCCTGAAAAATCGAAATCAATATTCCTGGCTTCACAAACTCAATCTTTCTTAAAATGGTTGTCAAGCCATGTTCTTCCAGCGTTTATCCAAAGAATGGGTTATCGAAAATGCTTCTTAAGTCCAATTAAAGAGCTCAACCGCGCTTCATACAACCTGAATGCGTGCGCATCACCTCCTCCACCTATTAATTACGCTATCGCGGCATTCCTCTTCACAATCAAACCTACTAAGCAATTTCGCTTCGAACCGACTGCTTGACATATGCCCATCGATGACGCGAAGATAACTTCGCATACGGAAGGCGCCTGGTTCTCGAAAATGCGTGTTTGGCTGTGATTTTATACACCGCATTTTTCCAAGGATTAAATGGCCTCACAGTCCACTCACGTTAACAGTTATACACGTACCTACAATATATGAGTCGCAGAGATCGACAAATATGAGCCTGTGGAACGGAGAGTAGCTATCGGCTGAAGCAGAACCATCGACGTGGAGGGGCGATTGAATTGGATTAGATACGGAAGAGATCAAGCCCAAGTAGTAGGAACTAGCCAACCTCAGAAAGAATTTAAACCCATATGAAGCATCATAGTAATAACCTTTTAATAGAAAAACTAGAATATCCGAACTGCATTTACCATAAATCGGCCTGTAACAAATATATTCTCAAAACATATAGCCTGAACACCTCATGCCTGCCCGTCCGACATCTTCGCCTCCGCCTCCGACTTCGACTGATCGCTGTTGTCCGAAGCTAGTTGCAGCGCCCACTGCCCGTCCTTGTCGGTGGCCGAGACGTCGGCGCCGTTGTCGATGACCAGCTGGGCCACACCATCACACCCATAGAGTAATGCTAGTTGCAGTGGTGTCCGCCCGTCCTCATCGGTGACCGAAACGTCGGCGCCCTTGTCGATGAGCAGCTGGGCCACACCCTCACACCCAGTTTTCGATGCTAGTTGCAGCGGTGTCCGCCCGTCCTCATCGGTGACCGAAACGTCGGCGCCCTTGTTGATGAGCAGCTGGGCCAGACCCTCATGCTTATAGATTAATGCTAGATGCAGCGGTGTCCGCCTGTCCTTGTTGGTGACTGAAACGTCGGCGCCCTTGTCGATGAGCAGCTGGGCCACACCCTCACGGCCATCTTCCGATGCTAGATGCAGCGGTGTCCGCCCGCGCCCATCGGTGACCGAAACGTCGGCGCCCTTGTCGATGAGCAGCTGGGCCACACCCTCAAAGCCATATTCCGATGCTAGATGCAGCGGTGTCTGCCCGTCCTCATCGGTGGCCGAGACGTCGGCGCCCTTGTCGATGAGCAGCTTGGCTACACCCTCACGCCCAGTTTTCGATGCTAGATGCAGCGGTGTCTGCCCGCGCCCATCGGTGGCCGAAACGTCGGCGCCCTTGTCGATGAGCAGCTGGGCCACACCCTCACGGCCATCTTCCGATGCTAGATGCAGCGGTGTCCGCCCGCGCCCATCGGTGACCGAAACGTCGGCGCCCTTGTCGATGAGCAGCTGGGCCACACCCTCACGGCCACCTTCCGATGCTAGATGCAGCGGTGTCCGCCCGCGCCCATCGGTAACCGAAACGTCGGCGCCCTTGTCGATGAGCAGTCGAGTGATGTCGAGGTCGCCAAACTGAGATATCATGACAAGTATCCTGCCCAGGTCGGCCTTTAAGTCATGACGTGTCGACTCAAATACGGACGTGAAAATCCTACTGAGCCCAAACACGCAGACCGAGAAGAGAAGGTTGTCGGCTTCTTGTGTCCAAACATTGACCCTCTTCCAAAAGATATCTCTCGTATACGTCTTTACAACCCACTTGCCATGATAGTTAAGCCATCGCTGGTAGTTACTCTCTGATACGAATGAATTCCATACGTCAGTCAGGGTTTGGCAGCCATTTTTTTTTTTTTTTTTTTTTTTACATCTTTGCAATGAGAGAAGTGCCATGGCCAAAACACCACGGAGTACAACAACAGGTGGCGATCTCCGTACTGTCCTTGTCTGGTTGTAACGTTGTTATAATCATCCCAAGAGCTCGGAGTACACAACAGTGAAAGGCACCCCTTTGCGATTTCGGTATGAGAAGAGGCCTTGCTGAGTTCAGGCTTAGTCTCCAAATACTCCTCCACTGAAAGATGTGCAAAGCGGAAAACGTTGAGACGTTCGTCCAAAAGCAGCAGATTTTGGCATATGGTTAATAAATCTTTCGCTTTTATTGGGGCCTTGCGAGACAACTCTCCCGACCTGCCGACTTCGACTGTGATCGTATCAAGCAGGGTTTCCGCCCGCAACGGTTCGTAAGAACATTGGATCCAGCGGAAAGCGTTGAGTGCTAGTTGAGGAGCGTCGCCTTTCTGAGCAATAATGTGGTTGTATATATCGTCGTAGGCAGCAGCCAGCGTGTCCGGAAGAGTCTGCAAATTGTCTCTTACATTGCCTTCGGTGCAAAATTGGCAGAGAAAAGTGATTTGAAGTGCGGCCAGTTGGAACCTGGCATTCATTCATCAGTTTCTGTGCCCATCTGCGATTAAAATGGGTATGGCGAGCTTACATTCCTTTGGATCGCTTACAAAGCACTTTGCATATTTCGACTTGAAGCTCATCGGATACATCACCACTAAGCAGTTGGCTATCATCGATGGTGCTCTTAACTCTTGTTTTGACGAACCGGTTGATGTCGCTGACATTGTCATCAGGTTGTAACTCAATCCTGGGAAACATCTTAAACTGCGCGACGATTTCGGGATTCATTCGAGTCATTGCAAAAATCTTGACCAGATTTTTGGATTGTGAGATCACATAATTTAGTGCCTTCAGCAGATATATCCGCTTGTCCTCTGCGACTTCGTCCAAGGCATATATGCAAATCATGGTCCGAGGATATATATCCGTGAGTTGAACGAGGAGCTCTTGACTTTCTGAAAGGCTCAGCCGGGATGAAATTTGCCCTTGGTTCTTCCGGTCTCGGTATATATCAACAATCGGCTTCAGTAGTTTGTTCTTATCGAAGGGAGACTGCGCAAGCTGTTGTATTATCGTACTCAGGATGCTGTCCGGCTCTCGACGATTTTCTTCAGCTCGATTACAATAAAAATATGCCAACTTCATCGCTGTCGTATTTGAATGCAGAGAATCAATAAATGTTGATCTATAGCAATGCTGCGTTAGGTATATACACCTCCAATGACATAGGGGGGGATATCTATCGCTTACGCAATGTATGTTTTACCCGCTCCAGCTAGATTATTGGGCTGGTAAGAAAGAATCAAGCCAGATGAACGAGGCATGTGGTGACTTACGGGTTCCCCGCAATAATAATAGCTTTGAAACGCTCGAAGAAATCCACATTCTGTACTCTTGCCTCTCAAAAAGCCACTTGCCAGTGCCTTCCAGGCGCCCTGCACTAATACGTTTGTGGTGACTTGGGTAAGGGATTGTAGATATCCATTCCAAAATTGACGATCTTTCACTGTCTACTGAAGTGAGTGGACAATTGCATTGTGCGGCAAGTTGGGGTGACCCTCGTACCTTCCAGCCAGTCTTGTATGTTGTGCAGTTGAGGTTGAATATGTAACATTGTGTTGTTGATATTTTCCAGCTGCGTTCGAAGGTGCTCGAGCTGTATCCCGGTAGCTACCTAGCGTTAACATTGGCTAAGATTCCACGGCTTCTGCGCAGACAAAATACATTGTGCTTTGGCGGCATCGGCATCATAGCCAACCGTTTTCTCGAAGTTCTCAACATTCCCAAGGTAATCTGAAATGTCTTCTGTGGTGAATACAGCCTTGAGGCGATTTTCTCAAGAAACATTAGCAGCGGCACAACTCTGTGGGATAAGAATATTTACGTTTTAATTTACCGATAGCTTTGGCGAGGAACTTCAATATTGCTATGTAAAGCCGAAGCATGGATTTCTCGAGGTTTTTCGAGCCACAGGAATCTTTGCTGAGATATAGTAGCTCGTAAAGTGTGCACCTATGAATAAGACCGGCAATTTTCTCAAGTCCCATGAAGATGGCATCCATTGTCTTCTGGTTATCCATGCACACCTGCCGAGCATGATTAGCAAGTGTAATCACGAGATGTAGTGGCTCTAATGAACCTTGAGGAGAAATCGAAATCCAGCCCACGGCAGCGCCGCATGCACAGGATCAAATTGGACGATGATATCTCCAATTTCCTTGAACCTGTCCATCCAGCCGAGCAATTTCATCGCGATATCTCTCAATACAATTTTTTCTCCTTTGATTTTGATATTCAAAGCATTTTCCTTTTTATCATTGAGGATTTTTTCCGCGAAAGACCTTGCTTCAGATACGGTATGAAGGGCGTTGGCTTGAAACGTTATACCTTCAAGCGTTTCGCGCTCCTGATTGAGGTCATCGCTGCCGAGTGCCTTACTCCATAGGGATTGAGCTTTGACAATGCCAGTCACCGTCGAATTATGTTGCTGTTCATCTTTGTTTCCGACCTTGGCATGTGCCGTATGCTTCACTGTCGCCGTTACAGGTGTTTGCCCAGACTGACTTGCCGAATCTGACTGAAAGCTTTCAATCCTAATCGCGCCTCGACTTTGGGCTTCTAACGAGAACTCTGTGGTTGTGGCCACTATCGTTGAGGGTGTGGGTGTCGGATCACTGGGAGTGGGCACCGGAGTGCTGAATGAAGTTGCCGTTGTATGATTCGTTTGTAAATTGCCAGTATTGTTCTCTTTTGTCTTCTTCCATGGTTGGGAGAAACCTTTCAATGATTTGAATTGACCACATAGTCGATCACGTTTCCTCGGCATGCCGACCGACATACTGGGAGGAGCTTTTCCGGATATCTGTACTGCTAAAGTTGAGGTCTTCCCATGAGCAATGTCGACGTCGAATATTGATTGACTTAATGTGTTGCAACAATGACTTACAGAGATTGCCAGTATCGCTTTTTGCGGCAAGCCGTTTCTCTTCGGTAATGGGGACGTTGGTATACAGTCTCAGTAGACGCCAGAGAACTGCTGGGATCTCGCCGAATATGTGGTGTGTACATCAATGGTATACAAAAGTGGGGTACTTTAGCTGTGGGGACAACTCAGTGTACTATCACATTTTCAATATAGTGCAGTTGCTTGGCGCGAATTGAGCCTGATTTTACCGAGAAATTCCACGTACGAATCACTTAGGAATTGTCCATACCACATAGGCGCATAAAAATAGCAAACCCGCCATTGGTTGGTTTCTAGACATGCAGGAAGACGACACGTTGCGCGAACTGGACTGAGAGCCTCTGCAAACGACTTCCTCAGTTACTCTCCTCTCTATGGTATGTTTGTGCTGGAATTTAGGACAACTAATGCAGTTGTGAAACCCGGCGTCCAGATGCAATGGATCGGCGACCGATACGGTTTTTGGCATGAAATGTCGGCAGAAAACGTAGCGAAACCGTAATAATGCTGAGAAACCAGATTTCCAAAACACCAAATGGTTTCCCAGAGATGCTAGGGTTTCATGAGAATAAGCTGATTAGGAGCAAACTATACCGCAATAAGCATAGATCCCATGCTGCCATTACAATGCTATACAAAAATGTCTTCTGCCTTCTTCCACCCTGCCTTCCCTTGCAACCTATCAGGTTGCTGTGTGAAGGTCATTCCAGTTTGAGCCTTATAAGGTGGATCAGTGAGGCTTTCCTACCACTAAGATTTCATGCATGTCCAGTGGTCATCTGCACCAGAGGAAGCTAATCATGAACCTGCCACCCATGCTGCCCCCCCCCCCCCCCCCACCCCCCCCACCACTGCCTACATGGTTAAAGCACAAGTGTGCAATGGATATATATAGTGTACCATGCATCAAGCTTCAAAGATTGATGTTGCAGTGCCTGGCCCCAAGTGTTGCATCAGCAAACAGGGTTCCACTGCAGCTTCAGCTAAAGTCAAAATGCCCCACAGACAGATTATCTTTGATGCTCACAATACTCATTATATCACCACTCCTTGGCCACAAGCTGATATCCAAGTGCCTGAGACCCAGCATTTTGTCATGGTGGTCAGGGTTGAGGTGTTGGGAAGTGAACCTGAATGCTCCAAACTAGTCATCAAGCCTTGTAGATGATGGAATGTTCACAATGGGGATTGCAATGTGGCATCTTGAAAGCTGTGTTGTGTTGTAGCAGGTGAAGATGACATGTGTTTAGAAGTCATGAGGCATATCAAGGGGCAGAGGCCAGAGCAATGAAGAAGAAACTGACAAGCAAAGTCCAGGACAGAGCCAAGACACAAACCATAGTTGGGATAGAGATGAGGATATTGCAAAGACCAGGACAAGGGCTGATGGTAGGAGACAGCAGAATAGGTTCTCAGTACTTAATCTGTGGAGATGAACAAAGAAGGCTTTAAGAAGAAAAGGAAAGGCAACAAGATAGTGGGTGTAGGAGAATTCTTGTATATACATTTTCTCCATCCATACCAAGATAGCAAAGAGATGAAACTGCAACCTGCCATGGCTTGACTTTCTACTCTTGGTTATATTTCCTTTTTCATTGTCTGCACATTTACTTTCCTTATCTGTCTGTCTTGTTCAACTGTTACCCAGGGTGTCATGAACCACTAAGGATATGCTTCTGGGAGGAACTATGACCACAGCCAGGCTGTGGTTCATAGGGGTGACATTGGGGATGGCTTATGTCACGGTTAGGGTTTAGGGAAAAGGGCAGAGTTAGGGTTTACCAGGAGGAATGAGCAGGGACAATGAAGAAGGGTTTTGGGATGGAACATAGTGGGTTTCTTTTGTGTTTGGAATTTCATTTGATCTATGATTGGAATTTCTATTTATTTATTTATTTATTTATTTATTATTCATACACGCTTGCAACCGTAGGGTTATGGCGGATGCTACTCTTCTCATACATTGCTAGATGCCAGGGAGTTACTCCTGGTATCCACTGGGAACGCCCCAGAGCGGTCTTGCTGGGTGGGGTTGTAGCCCCCCTGCTGTGTCTGTTGGTTCTTTCCATCTCTCGTCATTTGGTCCGTGAGCCCTGTTTGCTCGGAGGCCTCCTCGCCGGGTAATCCTCCCTGTCCTCCTCCCTTCCCCGTCCCATTAATCACCCCCTTTTTTTTTTTTTTTTCTGCGAAAGCAAAGTACATAGGATATGAAATGAAGTGAACAAAAGAAACGTCCCCTCGTCAGCACCCTGCTCCCTTCCGTGCCTCTCTCTGCACTCCGACTCCGTTCCTCCTTCTCCCCTTCCCATCGTCTCCTCTCTCCCTCTTCGCCGTCCTCTTTTCCAGTGTCCCAGATCCCCGTCTCTCGTCCTCCCTGTCCCGTCGTCTCCGATTCACCTGCCTTCCCCGGTAACATAAGAAAAAACAGGGAAATCCATCGTATATCACCCTTCGCTTCGCTGCGACTGCGTCCCCTCTCTCCTTCCCTTCCTCCGTCATTACATACATATCTATATATCTATTTTTTTTTTTTTTTTTTTTTTACATTTCTTCATTGTGCTCATCATCAGGGTCTTGTAATGTTCCCCAGCCTAGGGTCAGGGTCACTGGTTCGGGTAAGCTCCACTCCATGGGGTTGCAACCTAACCTTGTGTGTGCCCATTCGGCAGTGGCGATCTTCGTCTCAGAGATCATGGTGGTCAGGGCTTTGGTTCCGGCTTTGGTGTAGAGGATGTGGTTGGCGGTGAGTCGTCCGTGTCAAGGTAGTTTCAGCATTCGTCGTAGTTTTATTCTATGGGCGGTGTATAGGGGGCAGGAGAGTAGGAGGTGCTTGGGGGTTTGTGGGGGATGGAGGGGGCATGTGCACAAGCGGGAGGGGTATTTGTCAGTGGGGGGGTGGGCGAGGCAATTGAGAAAGTATCCGTGTCCTGTGCGAAGTCCCAGTATCGCCGTTGACAGTTTTCGAGGGAGGGTAGTGTATGCTTCATCCAGCTTGCGCTTGTGTGGTGCGGCATATGTCTTGGGTTTCAGTGTGGAGTTGTACCATGAGGTCCATTCTTCAACGTATGCGTGTTGGATTTGGCGCCGTAACCAGGAGAGGGAGATTGGTAGAGGCGTGAATGGTGTGGAGGAGGTGGCAAGTTTGGCCAGGCGGTCCACTTCTTCGTTGCCTGCTATGTCGGTATGTCCGGGTACCCAGTGGATAGTGATGAGGGAGCCTGTGCGGAGGAGGGTTGTCGCTGTGGTGTGGATGGTTCGGGCAAGTTCTTGGCCAGGTCCTGGGGAGAGACGTGCGGCGCGGAGTATTGCCGCCTGGTTGTCCATGAAAATGTGGATGGTGTGGTCTCGTAGGTTGTGCAGACAGATGTATTTCAGGCAGGTTCTTAGGCATTCGTCTATCACTTGTATTTCTGCGTCGAATACCTCGGAGGACTGGCCAATGGGGATGATGGCACGGATTTCGCGGTGTAGGCCTCGTGGGATGTAGTAGCCGGCTCCGGTTGCTCCTTCGAGCTGGGAGCCGTCGGTGTAGGCTATAACATTGGTGTCTGATCGGCGGAGCTGGTGGAGGAGATGGAGGTGGTCTGCTGCCGCTTCGTCTTTCGGGCATGGAGAGATGTCGATATTCACCGGGTTAGGGTGCCATGGCATGGCGTCAGGCTGTGCCGTGTCTTCCACCATGGCCGTGGGGGGGGTCCATTTGTGTAAGGCGGCGAGCAGAGTGATCAGGCGTGAGGGTGGGCATGTGGGACTCATCCAATTGCAGTCCTATTCATGCGGGCTGCGGATGGAGGTGTTAAAGTGGTTGGGGACAGGGAAGGAGGAGGGGCAGCGTCTGACGACGGGGTGGGAGGGGGGAAGGGTCAAGAGGCAGAGGGCATATTTTCTTTGTTTGTGATTTAGGCGGATGGGGACTGGGGGAAGGGCGGCTTCGTTATGTAGCGCTGTGATTGGGGTGGAGGAGGAGGCATTGAGAATTCGGCAGAGGGCGGCGTTTTGCTGGAGTTGAACTTTTTGGGCCAAAGCTTTCTGTCCGGACCACCAGATCTCTGCTCCAAAGTCAGCTCTGGAAAGAACACACGCATGGTAAAG
This sequence comes from Pyronema domesticum, assembly GCA_024516145.1. NCBI lineage: Eukaryota > Fungi > Ascomycota > Pezizomycetes > Pezizales > Pyronemataceae > Pyronema > Pyronema domesticum. Next base: position 1,846,891 of record JAJJXL010000009.1, read on the forward strand.
GGAGCGGGTTGCGGAGGGAGACAGACCTGTCTCATGTCTGACTAGGCTGCGGAGTGCATTAAAAGACCTAGATGCGGCCGTTAGTCTTGTACGTACATGATGGGAGAAAGAAAGTTTTCTACCAAAGTATATTCCGATCCACCTCACTACATCTGTTTTGCCGCCTGGGGTACCTGGGGTTACCACGGTTCCATTAGGCAATTGGACGTTGGTGGCAGCGGTGTGGTTGTCGGTGCGTGCACGGTGAAAATGAAGGAGCTCCGACTTTGAATCGTCGAAGGCTACGGCATTGTTCTGTGCCCAGGTGAAGGCCGTTCTCGCAGCTGCCTCCAGCGCCCTGGCGTTGTCCTTCCTTGTCTTCCCGTGAGTTACCAGTGCTACATCATCAATGTAGCTAGGCGTCCATATCATCGGGTGGGTATTTGTCAGGGTGTCGAACAGTGGGCGTAGGTATATCAGGAACAGGATTGGCGATGCGGGGGAACCTTGGGGGATGCCTGTTGTGATGGGGCGTTGAGAGTCAGTATGTCCGTCGAAGGAGAGGGCCATTGTGCGTTCTGTTAGAAATGAGGAGCACCATGATATGACGGGTGTGGGGCAACCGAGGTGCTGCATGGTCTGGAAGAGGCGTGCAGTGGACACATTGTCAAATGCGCCTCTGACGTCCAGGAATAGAGCTGACGTCACCAGTTTATTTTTTGCATTGGTCTCGATATCGTGCGTTAGTGCCATCGCCGCATCGATTGCCGAGCGCTTGGGGCGTCCGCCAATCTGCTCGTCATGGAGTATGTCATGTGTTTCGGCTAATTGGCCTAGTCTTGTAGCCATGACTTTTTCCAGCACTTTACCTAAGCAGTTTAACAATGCAATCGGGCGGTAAGCCTTGATCGAGCTGTAATCTGGCTTGTTGGGTTTGGCGATGATGACAGTCGTTGCTTCCCACCAGCTTCGAGGTTGATAGCCAACTGTTCCGAGAGTGGCGTAGAGCTGGGAGATGTGTTCTGGGATAGCTTCATATGCTCTGCGTAGGCATGCAAAAGTTATACCGTCTGGGCCGGGTGCCTTCTTTGGTGAAGAGGTGAAGATCGCCTGTTTAACCTCTTCAGGAGTGAATGTTTCCCATGGGATGGGGTTGCGGTGTCAGGCATTCTGCGTGGGGGGGGCGGGGGGGGGGGCGGGGGGAAGAGGGCATGAAAGGCGGTGACCTTGCTGGGGAAATCGGTGCACAATTGTTCCTCTCCGTCGATCTGGGTCTTGATGGGGGGGGTAAGTTGGGCTCTGTGGGGGTTCGTATACTTGAAGGCAGTCCATATGTCTGCCCCTTCTGCTTGTGACAAGTACTCTTTCCACAGCTTGTCTTTGGCATGTCTCATCGTTCGGAAATGCGCATTGCGCAGTGCCTTGAATTCTGCGTGGTGGTCAGGTCGCCGCGTTCTTTTCCACTTACGTTGCGCGCTGGTCATTCTTCGGCGTGAGTCTTCCAGGTCTGGGATCCACCATCATTTGGAGCGTGGGGCCTGAATGAGTGGGGGTGTGGATGTTTCCGCTGCCGCCTTGATTGTGTCGCTCAACGTGGCTGCCCACTCGTCGAGGTGTTCCGGGGTTGGGAGTTGCTGTAGGGTTGACCAGCGGGTTGTCAAGCCTTCGGACAGGGTGCGGAGGGCGTTGCTGAACTTCGACCAGTCTGTTTTGCGCCAATTTAGTCTGGGTTGGGGGTTGGCGAAGTCGACGTCAGGGTGTAGTGATATTATTTGGAACCGGACGACTTCATGGTCGGATCCCGTGGCATTTTCGTCGTCCACAGCCCAATTTGTTACCTCTCTCGCCATCAAGGGTGACGCCAGGGTGAGGTCCAGGACGGAGGAGCCTGTTCCGTTTCTGTAGTGGTAAGTGGGGGTATCGGGGGTATTAATGAGGTGCCAGCCACCGTCTTCGATGAGCATGGCTAGCTCATCTGCCCGGGCAATTTGTTTCATGTGAGTGTTCCATAGCAAGTGGTGGGCATTCATGTCGCCAGTCATGATGCACCGTTCTGGGAGGCGGAGGGTGGTGAGGGCTCGAGGGATAGTATAGAGGTTTGTGTGGCGATCATATTCGTTATATATGTTGAGAAGGTAGAAGGTGGGGATGAGGTCAGTCTGAACTTCCAGGACTTGGAGGTCCGGGTCATCGCAAATGTCCGGGCGGGGGGGTAACATGGAGATGGGGGTTGAGGCAGGATATATAAGCAGCCGTCCTGTTGACCGGGTGGTTGCCTCGTGGGGGAATCAACAAAACAAAATCGGGGTGGGTAGTAGCGAAATGAGTGTCTTTTATATTGGCTTCCTGCACCAATATGATGTCTGTGTCTTTACCTGCTGTGTTAAGCAGGGTGTTCAGGGCGTTTGTGCTTCTATTTGTGTTATGAGACACAATGCGAAGGGTCGCCGCTGATGCTGTGTTTCTATGCATCGGCGGTCATGGTGGTGTCGTTGGGGTATTCGGCGGTGGTTGGTTTGGTAGCTCTCGATTTCTGCCATGCTTCTTTCACTACGGCTCATTTGACGGGGCAGCAGGGGTGGTAAGCTGCGTGGGTCGTATCGGTGTTATCAGTTGCGGCGCAGTTGGCACATTTGTATGTTGTGTGTTGGCAGGATTTACCTGTGTGGTTTGGGCAGTCTGGGCACTTGTGGAGGTCAGTAGAGTGCAGACCTGTGCAAAGGGCACAGGTGGGTCCTGGGGCAGAGGAGCACACTGCATGGTGATGGCCAAACAGCAGGCATCGGCGGCATTGGTCGGTGGATCTGGACGAGTGATAGTCCGTGACTTTTCTGAGTTCATAACGGATGATGACCTTTGTTCTCTTAAGCATCTGTGCATCCTCAGCGGTCTTCAGGGCAATCATCACGCTGGAGGCTGCCTTGCCGACACGTTTGTCTGGATGGGAGATGTATCGTGGGGGCTGGGCAAGTTTAACGGTGTGGTTGCGTTCTATTTCACATTGCAGGAGTTCCATGCCCCCAGGTGAGTCTGGGAATGCATCGGTGGGTACTCCATGAACAGCTACCTTGTGCCATTTTTCGTTCACGCGGGGAGCTTGGAGGGTGCTGTGGATTGACAGGGCAGCTTCATGGATAAGGGGTAGGTGGGCGGTGATATCGGTTGTGGTGGTGGTGGGGGACATAGTCAGAATGATGTTGCCAGACATGTTCTTGCGGACCGTCACGACGGACATGTGGTCTGGTGCAGCGGCCGCTCTCAGGGCGGTGTTCACTGCGGTACCTATGTGTACCTTTATGTCGTCTGTGTGGTTCTGCGGGTCCGGGCAAGGGACAATGATTGCGTGGGGGTGTGGCATTGCGGTTTTGGGGGGTAGGTTTCTTTTGTGGGTGGGGCCTTTAGGAGGGGCAGCGGGGGCGGGGGAACAAGTGTTCTGGAATAGGTCACGAGCGGTGGTGTTGCTTGTCAACGGTTGGGGCGTCGGGGCTTGGGGGGGTGTGGGGGAGGTGAGGATTGGGATCTGGTGTCGGGTTAGTTCAGCTTCTGCACTTAAGCATCGGGTTTTCCAGTAGGCAATTGTTGGGGTATCCTGGGGGGGTGGGGTGGTCATGGCAGGTGCATTGGGGGGGATAGCATCAGTATCGGGGCAGAAGTTGGGGACGAGTTCACGGATCATGGTGTTGGTTTCGCGGAGGATGGTGCGGTCGCGGTCCATCATCTGGAACGCTTTGTTAATGCAGTCGTTCGTCTTCTGGTCATTGTGGCGTGCGATGTCGGCGTATGTAGCAACAGCTGCTAGCAGGCGTTAGGCGAGGTCGGCGGGGAGGTCAGTCGTGGCAGGGTCGGCGTCAGTGTGCTGTGGTGGTTGAGCTGCTCTGGCAGATTTCAGGATGGAGTTGATGCCATTGGTGTAGACAATCTGGCTTTCCCCAGAGTAGGTGGTGGAGGGGGCCTGGCGTTTCAATGGGACAATGGGGTGGGGTTGACTGGGTTCGGTTAGGGCGATATGGACAGTGCGGCTGGTGCGGGGGGAGGTCATGATGGGAGGGCAGTTGAGGCAGGTTGGGGGTGGGGTGCAGATGCGGGAGGGAGACGCGGTTTCGTTGTCGCTGACATCACAGTCGACGTTCATGGTGATTGGAATTTCATTTGACTTATGTTTGGAATTATGTTTTGTCTACGTTTGAGTTATGTCTCTGTTGTGTTTATTCTCTTGTTTTGTCTACATCTGGGAAAGGGTCACAATGAGACAAAGGGTGTCTCATGATGGGTTGGATATCTGCTGGGCAGATAGGAGGGAATCACATGGGCACAGGAATGAAGGCATAAGAAGGGACAATTGTATTTCATTAGTTTAGCATGCAATCAATTATTCATTCACACAACCCTATCTACATACAAGAGCCCTGATTGTTCAACCAGTGAACAACACCCAGTTTGTATTACCACTTCCAGTTCCCATCCTATCCCCTTACCCTACTCCCTCAATGAATAACATCTAGCCAACATTAACCCAGAAGGCATTGCTGCAGGGACATCCTGTGTATGAAGTAAGTACTACCTGAGCCCATGACTAACTTACCTAAAGAAGCCTGGAGCCAAACTGGACTGCATAACAGTCTGCAAATTGTATCACCTGTCATCCATGTATATTCCTTGGGTTTTGACATTTGATTGCATCCACCAAATGACACCCAATACAACAAGAAGAAGTACAAAGAGCTTGGAAATAACAACATGATAAACACACAAGAACCACCAGTACCATGGATCCATTTCGATTGCAAGAGCTGAGCGAGGTCATTGTAGGAGAAGCAACAGGCCCAGCAAGTCCAGTAACCCCTGAACACTCATCCCATCCACAGACACCAGATATACCAGGACTGGCACAGATCTCTAAAGCCCTAGTATCACAAATGGCTTCCCAGCAAGGAATGAGTGGTATGGTACTGCCCCCAGTCATGATGACCTAGGAACAACTTCAACAAATGTTCCAACAACTTACCTACCAACCCCCCATAACCAGCAACCCAAAGGTTGAGGACCCCGAGCTATACCAGGGTGAATGGACAAGGCTTTGTACCTTCCTGACCCAGTGTGAGTTAAAATTCAACTGCAAACCAAACAAATTAGACAGTGACATCAAATGTGTCAACTATGCCAGTTCATGGTGTCAAGGAAATGCATGGTCGTGGATTGAACCCTCTATTGAGGAAGGCACAAGCACTTACACCACATGGGTGGCATTCCAGTCAGCCATTTCGAGGGCATTTGGAGAAGTGGATTCGAAGGAGGTGGCCAGGAGGAAATTTAAGAATCTGTGTCAAGGGAATCAGTCTGCCATGGCATACTGGGCCAAATTCCAAAGGATTATAACAGACCTGCACTATAATGATGAGATCTACATTGATCAGTTCAGTGATGGACTCCATATCAATGTGCAGAGACAACCCACCATGCTTGATACCTGCCCTACAAAGGTAATCAATTGTCTGAACCAGGCAATTGAATTGGACAACTGATTGTTCAATTTCCAGACTCTCCGAAATCGATATGAACCCCAATACCAAAATTTCCACCAGAAGAATAACTACCAGGGATCAACCTTCTCAAAACCAGAGCTAATGGAGTTGGATGCCACATGGAGGGGCAAACCTAGGGACAAGGCAGAAGAAGAAAAGCAATGCAGAAACAATGAATGTTATAACTGTCGTAAGACAGGTCACTATGCTGCAAAGTGTCCCTGCAAGAAACCAAGGGGAGAATGGAGACCCTACCAAGCAGCGGAGACTAACATGGATGAAGAAGCAGTTGAGCAGAGGGTGGGAAAAGAGAATCCCCAGGAGTAGAAGAACAAGGTGAACTCCTGGGGATGCAAGATCCCACTGAACCCAACAACCCAGAACCAACCTACATGATATCAAGTGTAGGACCATACCGGTAAGCTGAAAAAATAATACTAAAAGTAGTAGTAAGAGGAAAAGATAATCAAGAACACACCACAATGGGCATGGTGGACTGTGGTGTGACAGAAAACTTCATTGACAAAGAATATGTGGAAAGGATTCAGATTCCATTGAATAAAAAGAAAGCCCCATGAAGAGTATTGGCAGTGGATGGGTGAGAAATAACCAGTGGGCCAGTTACCCATGAAGCTATGGTGAAACTGCAAATAAACAACCATCAGGAGGACATCAAACTACACTGCATCATGATTGGAAACTCACCTATTATTGTTGGACTACCATGGCTCCAGAAACACAACCCCAGTATTGACTGGAATGATGGAAGAGTCATGTTTGACTCAGTGCACTGTGCTAAGAAGTGCCTAAGGACCACACCTCACACAACCACAGTGCCGGAAGATGCTGCTACTTGACAATATCAACAGGACACTGTGCCAGATGCAGTCAGGGATGAGAGAGCATGTGGGACATGTATGCACCAAACAATGGAGGAATGAAAAGGGACCAGGGATGAGTGGACAAGGGAGGAGGAATGAAATACCCAAAATGATCCTTTTTGAATAGGGATCTATAGGGATCACAGAGAGAATCAAGAAGAGGAGGAAAGAAGAGGGGTTATCCAAGATAATCCTTTTCGAATGGGGATCCATGAGGACCATTGATGGGAGGAACAAGAGGAGGAATGAAAAGTAGTCCAAAGTAACAACCTACATGATTCTTTTCAAATGGGGGTTTATGAGGACTGTGAAAAAGGACGAGCAGGGACCTCAGACTGGACTGCCTATGCTGCCATGGGCCAAGATTCACTGCAGGGCACCCAAGATGACCCTTGGCCAATCCCATCACTGCCAATCACATCACCCCTGGGGGTAGTCAAGTCACAACAGCAAGAACTCACAGCACATTCAGCCAAGGATATTGTCCCAACTGAATACCATGATTTCCTTCATGTATGCAACGAGGGAGAAGCAGCAGGGTGACTGCCACACCAACATCATGACTACCGGATTCCACTGATGAAAGGAAGGGTTCTACCATTCAAACCCCTTCGAGGATTGGATGAGGGAAGGTTGAAGGCATTGAAAGAATTCTTGGATACCAGCCTTGAAAAAGGATGGATATGCCACTCAACATCACTAGCAGGGGCCCTGATACATTTTGTAAAAAAGAACAATGGCACACTAAGACTCTGTGTGGACTACCATGGACTCAATGAGATGACAGTAAAAGACAGGATGCCCCTCCCGCTGATAGGGGAAGCACTGGACTGCCTATCCAACACAAAGATATATACAAAACTAGATGTCTGCAATGCTTATCACAATCTGTGGATTGCAAAGGGGGATGAATGGAGGACTGCTTTTCTGACAAAATATGGCCTTTTTGAATATCTGATCATGACATTCGGCCTGACGAATGCTCCTGCATCATTCCAGAGGTGGAAGAATGAAGTCCTAAGTGATTACTGAGATATGTTCTGCATGGCATATCTTGATGATATCTTGATTTACTCTGATGACATCCAGCAACACCGACAGTATGTTTAAAGAGTTTTGGAATGGGTGGACAAGGTGAAACTAAGGCTCAAAGCCTCGAAATGCAAATTTCATACAACAGAGACAGAGTATTTGGGATATATCATATCACCAACAGGGATATGGATGGATCTGCAGAAAGTAACAGTGGTGGCAGAATGGAGGGAACCAGTGAACATGAAAGGGATACAAAGTTTCATAGGATTGGCCAACTTCTACAGAAGGTTTATCTGGGACTTTAACAAAATAACAACACCCATGATGACATTGACAAGAAAGGACATAACATGGAAATGGCATGATGCAGCTAAATCAGCATTTGAACAACTGAAATGGGCAATGACCTCAGAACTGATTCTATGACATTTTGACCCAGCTAAACCTTTAACCCTGGAAATGGATGCATCAGACTATGCGATTGGGGCAATCTGCTCACAACCAGATGACTCGAACATTTTACACCCATTAGGATATTTTTCACCAAAACTCCAGGATCCAGAACTAAATTATGACATACATGACAAGGAACTCCTTGCAATCGTCAATGCATTAAGCAAATGGAGCACATACTGCAAGAGTACCCAACATAAAATTACAATATTGATGGACCATAAAAATTTGGAATATTGGACAACAAAGAAAGATCTAAATCTACAGCAGGCAACATGGGTGGAAGTATTATCAAATTATGACTTTATCATAACCTATCAACCTGGTAAACTTGTGGGAAAGCCCAACATCTTTTCAAGAGAATCAGGAGATTCTCCCTGGGAAGGGGAACTGAAACACCGGGAAAATAGGGGACAAATACTTTTGCCATCACAGACCTTCTGGATCAGCTCTACCAAGGTCATGGAATTACAGGTTGATGAGGAATTATTGAGGGAAATCAGGAAGAAAACAGAGGAGGATCAGGAGATACAGGAAGAATTGGGGAAACTGTGGACTGGGGAAAGAATAGACAGGAAGGTAGCATTGGGACTGTGCAAGGAACGAGAGGGGCTGCTGTTATATGAAGGACTGATATGGATACCCAACAATCACAGATTATGGTTATGGCTACGACACAACCATCATGATACATTCATTGCTGGGCACCTGGGGTGGGCAAGGACCTTGGAACTCCTGAGCCAGAATTACTGTTGGCCTCAGCAATGCGAGAATGTCAACAAGTACATAGACCACTGTGACACCTACAGAAGGATCAAGCCAGTCAGGCATGCTCGTTTTGGGCTCCTGAAACCACTACAACCACCAGCAAGGCCATGGGATTCAGTGTCCATGGAATTCATAACTGGACTTCCATCAAAGGGAGGACATAATGCCCTATGGGTGATCATTGATCGATGTACAAAAATGGCTGATTTCATAGCCTGTATGGACACCATGGGGCCAAGGGAATTGGCAGACGGATTTTTGAAGCATGTGGTCAGGGCCCACAGACTCCTTAATGATGTTGTCTCAGACCACGGGTCACTCTTTACATCAATGTTTTGGAAACAAGTGACAGAGGCAATGGCAACAACCAAGAAACTCAGCACTGCATTTCATCCAGAAATGGAATGACAGACCGAATGCACAAATCCTACCCTTGAACAGTACCTGCAGGCATACTGCAATTACCAACAGAATGATTGGGAAAATCTACTCCCAATGGCAGAGTTCTGCTACAACAATACCCAATCCAAAACTACAAAAGTTACACTGTTCTTCGCAAATTATGGATACCATCCTCAGTTTACACCCAGCCTTGGCAGAATAGAAGATAGATATCTGGAGGTATTGGAATATGTCTCAACCTTAACCGACCTCCATCAAGAACTACAGGCAGAAATCAAGTATGCACAGGCTGCCCAGGCAGAACAGGCAAATTGGAATAGGTACCCAAACCCCATGTTGAGAGAGGGGGATAAGGTATGGTTATGGAGGAAGAACGTGAAGACAGCTCAGCCATCTAGCAAGTTGGACTACAAACTAATTGGACCTTACACCATCCTCGAGCATGTGGGATCAAGAGCTTATAAACTGGACCACCCCGCCAGCATAAAGATCCATCCAGTATTCCACATCTCCTTTCTTGATCTGGCTCAACCTATCCTCACACCAATCCCTGGTCACTTACAACCTCCTCCCCCACCAATCATTATAGAAGATGAAGAAGAATGGGAGGTGGAGGAAATTGTTGATACCTGCTACCATTGAAATAAACTCCAATACCACGTATGGTGGACAGGATTCCCTGACGATGATCAAACTTGGTACCCAGTGGAGAACTTCACGAACTCCCCTGATGCCATCTGACATTTCCATACTACCTATCCACAAAAACTGGCCCCAAGATGATAAAACCATGGCTAGCCCCATGAACAGTGAGAATGACCAACATTCCAGTGGCTGGTAGCACCAGGACACCTGCCTCCCAATAACAACATATACCCCACACGACAGCCAACACTGGACCTTTTGCTATGATGACTACTGCACCACACACCTCCAATCAAGGGAGAATCACAACTATTTCACAACTGCTGGATCGGAAGGATTCCCCCCAATGATGAACTGATGAATGAAACTGTGGGAAGACCAACAATACCATGCCAAGGAACAGTCTCTGAACGAACCCCAGCCAGCCTCGGAAAGCTCGAATGGGACTTTGATGGAGAAACAATACATCCCTGTCTACTTCATTCCCCCAGACAAGGAACCCGAATGAGATGCCTATGATAATCTCAACCTCGGGTCAGCCACCATGCAGAACCCCAGACAAGCTTCATTGGAGTCTCAGCCTAGAAGGGGGAGCTACTGTCATGAACTGCTAAGGATATGCTTCTGGGAGGAACTATGACCACAGCCGGGCTGTGGTTCAGAGGGGTGACATTGGGGATGGCTTATGTCACGGTTAGGGTTTAGGGAAAAGGGCAGAGTTAGGGTTTACCAGGAGGAATGAGCAGGGACAATGAAGAAGGGTTTCGGGATGGAACATAGTGGGTTTCTTGTGTGTTTGGAATTTCGTTTGATCTATGTTTGGAATTTGATTTGACTTATGTTTGGAATTATGTTTTGTCTATGTTTGAGTTATGTCTCCATTATGTTTGTTATCTTGTTTTGTCTACATCTGGGAAAGGGTCACAATGAGATGAAGGGTGTCTCATGATGGGTTGGATATCTGCTGGGCAGATAGGAGGGAATGACATGGGCACAGGAATGAAGGTATAAGAAGGGACAATTGTATATCATTAGTTTCACATGCAATCAATTATTCATGCACACAACCTTATGTACATACAAGAGCCCTCATCATTCAACCAGTGAACAACACCCAGTTGCCATTGCCACTTCCAGTTCCCATCCTATCCCCTTACCCTACTCCCTTGACGAATAACATCTAGCCAACATTAACCCAGAAGGCATTGCTGCAGGGACATGCTGTGTACAAAGTAAGTACTACCTGAGGCCATGACTAACTTACCTAAAGAAGCCCAGTGCCAAACCCAACTGTATAGCAGTCTGCAAATTGTATCACCTGTCATCCATGTGTATTCCTTGGGTTTTGACACATGGGTAGTCTCATGACTGATCGCAGGGTAACTCAATATCTCCAAAAGAAAAATTGAGAAGTAATAATTCCAATGATGGGAATTATTTACTTCTTGGGGGATTCTCTCAAAGTTGATGAGTAGTAACATATTATAATCTTAAACTCTCCTGCTTACCTCAGGGAGCATTTGAGATTGTTAATCATAATTACATTCAAATGTGAACAGTAATCCAAGAGGGTCTTGTTGATTGAGAAACGTCTTGGTTGTATGGTCTTGGAGGTCTTTTGAATATGTGTAAATAGTTGAGTATAAGGTACTAAAATCTTTGTGGGACTTGGTTGTATTTGATGTGATGATTGTGGGTCTTGTTGCTGGATGATGGCTTCTTTGAGTGGGGGCTTTTCAATATTTTATATTTCCTGACTTGAGCTCCCCACTCATATACCCACTGGGTAGATTGCAGTGGTTGGAATGCCAAGTACTGGTTGATGTTGGTAGAGAGCATGCAAACATGATATTTTTCACATACAAATTCCATATGTCTAATTTATCAATGCAAACACTCCACAATGTCCCAGATCCAATTGGATGACTCCTGGTAATGCTCTCTGCCATCTCGTGTATATGTTTCTATGTAACCCATCATTTGTCTGTATATTATGGCTAATAATACCACCTCCATAGGGTATTTGAGCACATATCACATCTCATATACATGTTGTCAGCTGTGGTGAAGTGTCACACCCTATGATGTATGAGAATAGATTGGGTAACATGTATAATTTGAGAGAGAACATGGAAAACTTGACAGGAGAATGAATATCAGGATTAGTAATCCAGGCCAGAACCCCCAGAGGCACTCCGACTTGCAATGTCATGTGATTCATGACTCATCAATAGGACCTCAGGAGGATCCCGGCCCAAGATGTTACACCTGTATATCAACTGTCAGTAAGGGAGACCAGGAAAGGAGACAGGAATGACTTACCTCATGGGTGTCAACTTACCCAGGAGAAGACTACAGCAACAATGATGGGGAAAAGAAGACAGAGGGTGACACAGCACCTCCTTATATGTGAGGAAGTGCTCAATACCCAGTGTATACCAGAGGGCTTGTGTCAGCAGGGAACTCCATGGTATATGCAAGGCATTGCAAGATCATTATCCAGCATTACCAAGTTGAGAGTTAGTTGGCCAAATAATAAGGCAGAGTCTAGTCAGTGAACAGGAGTGGGGCTGAGTACAAAGGTCAAGACTGCATTACATGAGACAATGTACAACAGCAAGGACCCCCACTCAGGGAACCTGTTCAAAGGAACCAATATGACATAACCTTTGGCTAGACAACCAACTGGAAAGCCAGCCAGTGTTTGCACTCACACTAGCATGTTGCTGCACACAGGTGAGCAAAGGTGGGGCATTCATGACATCACAGAGAATGTGCCAGGATGGCACAATCTGATAGGGTATGGGAGCCCTCATGATGTCATATATCATCACAAGGTGATATCCTGCAAGCAGAGCAATCGAGATTTCCTTAGGGAATCTATGATGATGCAACTCAGATGAGAAATGACTCACTGTCATCCTCAGATGTGTCATTGCATTATGCAGTCAGATGGAGCCTGTCTCTGCTATGACTGCTAATCCCAATACTTCATTGGAAGGTGTGGTAGTACAATGAGGCATTTCAAGGATTAATCTGATGATGGTTGTCAGCATGCAAGTGAGTGATTAATTTAATTACACACTTACTGTGACACAATGTATCAAACATTATTCTTAGAAATAACTCATGTCTTATCTCCTATACACATTGTGGTAGTTATATCCTGAGGGAAGGCTAGGCAAGTCTGTAGATAAAAGTCTATAAAAAGGCCTATGTCCCCCTAGTGTCTCAGGCATCATCATCAAGAAGATCAATCTCAAGAGTTACTCAACGAAAATTACACCAACCCTCCAAAGAACACCCCTTAAGTTTATTCAGCCTGTGATCACTTAGTTCAACTCTAGTTTATTCTTGGACTACAGTTGTTAAACTATGGTTGCCAGGACCCCAGCTTTTGTTCCCTCAGCAATTGCCCTTTTACACCTTTGCTCTATACTTCATGTCCCAGTAAAACCTCTCTTCTTATTTCCAAGCAGGATGCTCTGCCTCAGTAGCTCCCTTCAGCTCCTCCTCCCAGCCTGCCCATGTTGATACATTTTCCCCTGAACCAGCCTCCTAGCCAGGAATGCCCACCCCTCAACAAACAGGAACAAGTACCTCTCAACCAATCTTTGTTGCCACAGGCACTACCACCCCCCACAAGTGAATCAACACCACCTTTGCAGAGGATACCAGCTGCCCTGGTATGTTTGTAATGGCAGCCATGGACAAGGTAATCGACAATGAACCTGAGGGCTCTAGGCTTGTTGACAGTGATCGCGAACACAAGACAAGACCTCTTGGAAAGCACCAACGTTGGATGTCTGAAGCTGTGACATGCAACAACTGTAGAGGATCCGTGTTTAGGAGCAGAGGTAGGTCAAGGAACAGGATCAGGGAAAACAGGGCGAAGAGGACAAAGGCCAGAGGATCGAGAACAGGAACAAGGACAGAGACTGAGGCAAGGACAATGACGAGGACTGGAGAGGACTCAAATATTTATTCGGTGAAATGAACAAATAACTGTGTAAGGAGAAAAGGAAAAGAAACAGAATGCTGGGAGGGCAAGTCCTCTTATATACACATTTTCTCCTTCCACGCCGAGACACTAAACTAGTAGACCCTGAACCCTTAACCCTTAACTAACCAGCAGAGCCACTCCAGCCATTCCAAACATATGCGGCTGAGCAATTATCCTAATCTATGTGGCTTATCGCCAAGAGCACAGCCACCCAGATAAGCCTCCTGATAAGCGAGTGATGACAAGTGATAGGTGAGAAGTGAATGAATTTCTTGAGCCGTGACAGGATCCCCCTGTTTGGACATAGCTCCGGCAAAGTAGGTTTTATGTTGTCGCTGGTCAGGGTCCTGGTTTGTCGGGGTATTTTTCGTGAAAGTGGTCAACAGCCTGGCTATCTTCATGGAGTTCGGCAGGTTCCCATTCCGGCATATCGTAGCCCACCCACTTGACCAAATACTGAAGTCTGCGGTGGTGTAGTCGGGAGTCCAGGATTGCTTCGATCAAGTATTCGTCTTCCCCATCTATTTCCACTGGTGGGGGTGCATCTGGTCATTGTCCGGGGTATGGGTCGTCTGCAGCTAATTCCAGGAGAGATACATGTTGGACGTTGTGGCATTTCATTGTTGGGGGCAGTTCAAGGCGGTAGGCATAAGGGGATATTTTGGCAACTACTTTGAATGGTCCATGGCGTTTGTTGTCAAGTTTTCGTGATGGTCGGCGTGTTTTCCAATTTCTTGCATCCAGCCAGACATGATATCCTGGTTGATAGTTCGGCGATGGTAACCGGTGCCTGTCTGCATTGACTTGATAATGGAGGTTGGCTCGATTAATCTCAGCTCGCAGGTGACTATGGATTTCTGAAAGGGCCTTGGATGTTGTCAGGGCATGACGGTCATTGACATCATTCGTAGCTGCAGGTGTGAGATCGAATTGGCATCGAGGGTCGAATCCTTTATTGGCGAAGAAAGGGGAAGTGCCTGTTGTTTCAGATGCTTGGTTGTTGGCAGCGAAATCAGCCAGAGGCAACCATTCCGCCCAGTCATCCTGTAGGTAGTTGACGTGTGCGGGCAAGTATTGTTCCATGATTGCATTCATTCGTTCAGTTTGTCCATCTGTTTGTGGGTGAAAGGCAGTTGAAAGTCGTGGGTCAATTCCCAAGCGGCGACATAAGTGTTTGCAGAAAAGTGCAGCAAACTGGGGTCCTTGGTCAGAGATGATTGTCAGGGGCAATCCATGGAGTCGGAAGACGTGGCTAATGAATAGGTTTGTGAGTTCCTTGGCATCAACATCTGTACCGCAGGGTACAATGTGCCGTTCCTTTGTCAGTCGATCTACTACAACCCATATCGCATCACAACCATTGGACCATGGTAATCCTGTTACAAAATCCATTGATATATCGTGCCAAGGTCTGTCTGGGATAGGTAGTGGTCGTAGGACACCGAATGGGGCATGTCTGCTAGATTTCGAACGTTGGCAGGTATGGCAGTTGCGAGTGTAGCGGTCAATGTCTCTGCGCATCTTGGGCCAGGTATATGTCCTCGATAGATATTCTAGTGTCTTTGATCTGCCCGGGTGACCTGCAGTAGCGGTCTCGTGATGTTGTTGCATAAGGTGCAGTCGCAGTGGTTCATAGTCTGGAACCCAGATTCGTTGTCAGTACAAGAGAAGGTTACCACGTTTCTCACATTCTGCCAGTGTGATGTCTTTACATTGTTTTGTTCCATCACTGAGCATCTGGAGGATTTTGTTTGGGAAGGGGTCGATAGCGTATCCTTCGTGGAAGAGTCGGCTTAGTGTAGGGGCATCTAGGGAGAGTGCTGGTGAGGTAACATCAGGTTGGTCAGACAAGGTTGTGGCCAGGGCATGGAGGATGTTTTTGGGTTTAATTATGGTGGTTTGGTTTTCGAGGGAGCAGTCATCCCCCTCTTTAGGCAGATCTCCGGATCGTCTAGTCAGTGCATCTGGTTTCCCTCCAGCAGTCCCTGGGCGGTAGACAATTTTGAAATTAAATTGGGACAGGAATTGAGACCATCGGGCTTGTCGGCGGTTGAGGAGTTTTGTTGTGGTGAAATATTCCAGATTCTTATGGTCCGATAGGACACGGATTGGGTTCATAACAGACTGTAATTCCAGTCTCCATACCTCGAATGCACACACAATTGCCATTAGTTCCTTGTCATAAATCTCGTAGTTGCATTCTGCTGGAGAGTGCTTCTTAGAGAAATATGCCACTGGGTGTAGCAAGCCATCATCATCGTATTGTGACAGTACGCCAGCAGATACGTAGTCTGAGGCATCGGTTTCAACAATGACATCGCGGTCAGGGTCAAATCGGGCAAGGATGGGTGCAGATGTAAACGTGGTTTTTAACTCGTCAAATGCATTTTGTTGTTCATCCTTCCAGGCAAATGGTACTCCTTTTCGTGTCAGGAGTGTAAGTGGTGGCACGATTTTGGAATAATTTCGGACATAGCGGCAGTATAAGTTGGCAAACCCCAGGAAGGCATGGACATCTTTTAGGTTGCGGGGTGATTCCCAGTCCTGGACGGCTGTAATCTTTTCAGGATCCATCTTAATTCCTTCCGTACTGATGATAAGCCCCAAGTATTTGACTTCCTGGCAATGGAACTCGCATTTTTCTGGCTTCAGGTGTAGGCCTGCTTTCTCAAAGCCTTCTAGCACAAGGTTCACATGTTGTTGATGTTCTTCGAAGGTGTCAGAATAGATGAGTGTGTCATCCAGATAAGCTGTGCAGAAGAGGTCCAAATAGGGGGCCAGGACATCGTTGATAAAATTCTGGAAGGTTGCAGGGGCATTGGTGAGGCCAAATGGCATTACTAATGATCCGAAAAGACCATAACAGGTGCGGAAGGCAGTTTTCCATTCCTCTCCTTCTGCCATTCGAATGAGGTTGTAAGCCCCCCTAATGTCAAGTTTTGTGAACCATTTTGCACGAGAGAGATTCATCAGGGTGTCCTGCATGAGTGGGAGAGGGTAGCGGTTTTTAATTGTTCCTTCATTGATTCCTCGATAATCCACAACTAGGCGTAGAGAACCATCACCTTTCTTGACGAACAAGATTGGTGCCGCAGCTGGGGATGATGATGCTCGAATGAATCCTTTGCTCATGTTTTCATCAATCCACCGCTTCAGTTCTTCCAGTTCTGGGCGTGAGAGGGAGTTGAGTGGGCCAAAGGGGTGTTTGAATCCATCATCCAAGGGGATCTTGTGGTCACAGGGGCGGTGAGGGGGCAGTTTGTCGGCATTGAGTTTTTCGAAAATTTTCAGGTATCTGTGGTATTCTTGTGGCACGATTGTTTTGAGGTCCAGCTTGTCATTTTTTGGTTCTTGCAGGGCAGTGTTAATTTCATTAAGTGATAGGCAGAACTGCTCGACCTTGCCATACCATTGGTTGCTATTGTTGACAATTCGTTTAAAGGTTGTAGCCGAGATCGCACAGATCTTATTCTTTCGTTCTGGTGTCAGACCCTTGATTGGTGTGGCCTTAACCATGGTACGATGTGGGAGGCATTGGGGGGAGCAGAATTGGATATCATTTTTCACAAAGTTGATGGTAACATCGTGTTTCTTGAGCCAAGGGATTCCAACGACTAGAGGGTAGTGGCCGAGAGAGGTGATGTATGCAACCAGTGTTTCATGGTGATCACCGATGGTGCATTGGATTTCCACATATTCGGTGATGTCTCCTGAAGAGATTGGTCGGCCATCAATTACTTCAACTATTTTTGGGATTTTTAATTGGTAACAGGGGAGGTTGTGTTGGCATGCAAAAGCCTCATTCATAAACGAGAGTCCAGTACATCCACAATCCACAAGTGCATGGGTGTCAAGTTTGGTGTCACGGTCGGTCAAGGTGCAAGGTACGACTAAGTGACTACCATCCATTGAAGGGGCGGGGTCGGTCGGGGTTGTTGAGACCTCAGCAGCGGCCAGGGGCATCTTCCGAGTGTTGTTAGCGGCCAGGGTGGGGCATTCATTTTTGAAGTGGTTGGCTGATCCACAGTACAGGCATTGTCCCTTCGCCATGCATTCGTCACGTCGGCGTTGGTTTTGTGCCTTTTGGGAAGCTGATAGGTCCATGGGGGCTGTGCCATAATTGCCACTGTTAGTGCTGGTCAGGTGGGCGGCTGGTCAGGCCGGTGCAGGGGCTGGTCGTGGGGGAACTGGCGTGGCTTGGCGTCGGGTGACAGCTGCATGGGCTCGGATGAGATAGTCTAGCTTCATACATAGGTCGACAAACTTCGCAAAATCTTGGGGTTCATCAGCCTGGTATACCAGACTGGCTTGTAGTTCTCGGGACAGGCCTCACTTCAGGGCTGCCTTTTTCGCATTGGTGTCGAAGTTGAGGATTGCCATGAGGCATTGGAACTCAGCATAGTAGATGCTAAATTCCCTATTGCCTTGGCTGAGTTTCTCGAGTTCCGCGGATGCTGTCCCCACTTGGTCTGGGTCTCCGAATGCAGATTCAAGGATGGTCATTAACTCTTCCACATCTTTGAGGTTGATCTTGTCTGCAAGGACATAGGGTTGGACCTGGTTCTGGGCATTGTTCTTGAGGTAACCATATTGTTACGGCGGCGTGGTCGGGGGCGGGGTTACCCGAGGGCTCTTCTTGTATATAGACAGATAGTAATAAATAAAGTCCCTTTCGTAATCTCAATCCTAAGACTTGTGAAATTGTGCGTGCATCAATTTCTCGCAAGTCCGTGTTTAAAGATCAGGTGACTAAATTACTCCGTGATGTATCTATTCCGAAGCGAGGCTCTGGGACGTAACGCGGCAAGGCGAGGCAAGGCGGGGAGGCGAGGCGGGGGCGGCTGGACAAGGGCACGTGATCGGAACACGTAAACGAGGCGAGGGCAAAGATGTTGACAAAAGGTATTTATTTAGGAAATAAACAAATAACTGTGTGAAGAACTAATTACACGGGGAAAGCAAAACTATTTAACAAGCAACTTCTTCACACACGTGCACAAAGCCAAGGAAGCACTACGGGCCGCGCACGGCACAACAAGCAAAACCCTAAACACAAGCACAAAGCCAAGGAAGCACTACGGGCCGCGCACGGCACAACAAAACCCTAAAATGCAAAACCCTTATCTGGTGCGTACGATCGCGGCTTAGGGCTGGCTAGGCTAAGCGATTACGGCGCAAGCGAGGGCCAAGTGTTTACCCAGCGGATCGAGTGACGGGCTGTGGAGCCCGCGATTCGAATCCGCGTGAGATCACATTTCAAGTGCGGAAACTCGAGCCGTGACACATATACGTAACGGAGCTTATGCTGATCGTCAATGAAGCGGGAGGAGTCCCCAGCTAGCTTGGACCTAACTTTTGAAATGAAGTTAAGCACATCCTTGCGGTCTCCGGAGTACTCTGGTGGGTGTGGTAATTCGATCGGTTTTGTTGTAGCAAGGGCTGTGTTTCCTGTAAGGGATTGCAGTATTCGGATGGTGGTATTGGCTGATCCGAGGTCACGTTCCAGGTCAGCGATACGTTTCGCATAATCGGAGTTGTCTTTTTGGGATTCCTTTAGCTCTGCCTCGAGGTCGATCAATTTTTGGCAATCGCGTTCGTATTCTTTGACTGCGTTGTATAATCCTTGGATTTTCGATGGGTCTTTGTTGACTTCGTCTCTTTGAGCTGCATTGAGGTACAGTGCTATAACAATTTCTTGATCGGCCATGGTGTTTTAACAGAGGTGCCAGGTAAGGTTGTTGTCGTCAAAGGTGACTCATGTTGCAGAGATTTCGTTTCCGATTTGGCGGGCAATTTCAATTTTGTCGATAATAGCAGTGTTTCCCAAGAACAGGAATTTCGGGATGAGGCGTGTAAACTGGTAGAACCAGAGATCGTGAAGCATAGGCACAAGGGTAATCAAGGGCAGACGGTAGAGCCGGCAGGTACTTGATTACACAGTTATGTTGTAATGGCAGCCATGGACAAGGTAATCGACAATGAAGCTGAGGGCTCTAGGCTTGTTGACAGTGATCGCGAACACAAGACAAGACCTCTTGGAAAGCACCAACGTTGGATGTCTGAAGCTGTGACGTGCAACAACTGTAGAGGATCCGTGTTTAGGAGCAGAGGTAGGTCAAGGAACAGGATCAGGCAAAACAGGGCGAAGAGGACAAAGGCCAGATGATCGAGAACAGGAACAAGGACAGAGACTGAGGCAAGCACAATGACGAGGACTGGAGAGGACTCAAATATTTATTTGGTGAAATGAACAAATAACTGTGTAAGGAGAAAAGGAAAAGAAACAGAATGCTGGGAGGACAAGTCCTCTTATATACTGTCATACCCCACCTTTAAGACACATTTTAAGAATGGGGATTCTTACTAAGTAATGACTCAAGCCATAAGGCAAGAGCCATTACTAACCACCCTTCATCTACTTCCCGCAGGAAGTAGGATAATGGGGGGCCAGGAAAAAAGTCAGCATCATAAAGGGTTAGGAACCCGGGGTAGCCTCAGGAGGGACAGTTTCCGATCAACGGCTGAGGTTTCTAATGCCCAGCCGTATCCTGGGGAACGTACCGCTGATGTTGACAAAAACCTGGAATACTTATAGCCTGGGCGACTGTGGTTCTTACTGGCCACAAGTCCAAAGGGACTACCCTCCGCCGAAGATGCGTCGTCATATTCGAATGTTGTGCTGTGTCACACAGGACCACCCCAACAGGCAGGCATAGAAGGGGCAGGGACAGGAAAAGGGAGAAGAAAGAAATAAGAAGAACTGAGATCAAGGAGGAGGAGTTGGCCGGATATGACTGATTCTGCCAGAAGGAATAGTAGATGAAAGTCGAAGGAAGTCAAGGTCGATGATGAAGGATTGATGGATGAGGAAAATTGTAGGATATTTAAGAATGAATTGAATGAACACTACGACTAAATGCCAAGTCCACAATCAAGAATCATATGTTACGGAGGAAGCTCAGCGGAGATGATCGGAACCCGAAGGAATGATACTGAGTGTAACGGGGCTGCTAGGAACGGGAGCGGGCTCCAGGGAACTCGTGACTGGGCCGGGAGCAACGCAGGAGCGGGGACTGTGGATCCGGGGTGCTGAGGGGACGAACTGGGCCAGGGAGCGGGGAAGTCAGGTGGTCTAGGGCAAGATAACTAGGGCAGGGCTAGGTGACAGGGTTGGGAGTGGGACTTGGGCCTGGGGGCAGAGGATGATGGACAAGGAGAGGCAGAGGCTGGAAGCAAGATTGTATTGAAGAGATAATACAAGACGTTGCATGAAGTAGAAAGAAAAGAAAAACAAGACAGCAGGAGGACAAGTCCTCTTATATACATAGATCCTTCCCTAAGCACTTCCCTTTCTTCCCTAGCCCCTAGTTTCAATAGAAAATTCCTTCACTGATATTATGACCCATAAGCAAACAGATAACATGCATAAGCATGCATAAACAAACATAAGAAACCATAAGCATAGATAGATGTACATAAGCAGGTGGCAAATGTAAGCAACATAAGCAAAGCATAAAAACCATAAGCATAAACAATTATGCATAAGCAGATAGTAAGCATATAGAAGCATTAATCATATAGGTATTCGCTCACAATTGAGTGGAGGATTGAGCCATGACAGATACCGAATGTCATTATGATAAAACATGCGATAGCGGAGTCTAGTCGGCCGAAGGAGATAAGGATTGTCTTAGGCAGTAAAGACCAATACGAGGTGCATTAACCCTGAGGCAGCCGACAATACAGGAAACTTTATCTAAAGACGGCCTTCGATCAGCACGATATGACGAGACTGGATGCATCTAGACAAACGGAAAAGATAAGATCGAACCTATTGGAAGCCACAGGCGGCCCGGATGACATCTGCCGTGGGGGAGTGTTGGCAAGGCATACAGACGGCAGAGGAAGCCGCAGCCCCAGCTAAAGACGGATCAATAAATCCGGCAAACAAAGATGAACACTTCACCAGAGCTGACGACATATGCATGAGATAAGATATGTGCTCAAATGCCCTACGAATGCGATATTATTAGATATGACATATCAGCAAACGACGTGATTAGCGGCGGCATATGCACGATACGGCCGAGAGGATCACCAAAGGTCATCCGATTGGTTTTGGGACATTTTGGAGTGTTTGGACTGGAAAAATCAAAATACGGAATTTGTATGCGAAAAATATCATGTTTGCATGCTCTCTACCAACGTCAACCAGTACTTGGCGTCCCGACCACCGCAACGTACCCGGTGGGTATATGAGTGGGGAGCTCAAGTTAGAAAATATAAAATATCAAAAAGCCCCCACTCGAATAAGCCACCATCCAGCGAAAAGACCTACATTTGTCCCATCAATTACAACCAAGTCCCAGAAAGATATTAGTATCTCATACTCGACTATTTACACAATACTCGAAACATATCAAAGACCATACAACCAAGACCCTCCTCAATCAATAAGACCCTCACCGATTGCTGTTCACACTTGAACGCAGTTACAATCGGCGATCTCAAAACGCTCCCTGAGATAAGCAGGAGAGTTTAAGATTATAATACGTTATTACTCATCATCCCTATGAGAATCCCCAGAGAAGTAAATAATTCCCATCACTGGAATTATTACTTCTCATTTTTCTTTTCGGAGATATTGAGTTACCCTACCGTCGGTCACGAGACAGCCCCTGGTTAACACTATAATCTTACTCAACGCCTCACTGAGCGTACTGAGAAACGTCCTACAAGAAATTCAGAATCACAAACCAAAAGAACAATGCCTGAGTCCATGGAAATCGACTTCCTACCTATGCCTTCTTGGGCATTGGTTAGCACCAACACTGGTGAAATGGACAATATTCCACCTATCGAACCAATCAAACTTCACTCGGTCCCTGAATGGGGACGCACCCTCATGAGTCAATTACACCACACCGCCGCTGAAATCAACAGTCTCCGTGGACAAATCCAGAATGATGAATCAGAAGCATACCGCATCTTTATGCAAATGCAAAATGATTATCACAAGATCGAATCCAACCTCAATATTGCAATTGCTCAAGCCCAACAACACGCAGCAGATGCTACAGGAGCCCACTTCAACCTCACCACAACTCAATTGCAGAGGTTGCTACGGCCCACATGGCCTTGAGGAGACATGTGGAAATGATCACCATAAACGCTGTGGAAAATGAGGAACGAAGACAGAAGGTGCTCCAAGATTTTGCTCAACAAATGGAAGCAAATCAGAACATCTGGGTGGATTACCATAAGGACCAGGCAGCCAAGCAAGAAAAATTCAACAATGACTGCCAATGATGGGCCTCTGAGATGAATACCAGAGAGGCAAAAGCCAGAGTAGATCAAGAAAAAGTCAAAAAGGATTTACAAAAGTTAAAACGCCTTCAGGAAAAGCTACAACAGGATCACCTCAATGCCTCAGCAGTCTCCCAGCAGGAACGAGAAGACATGCGACGATCATTTCGAGAAGAACTCCATGCCATTGGAGAGGAACTGAAGGTCCAATTCCAATCAGCACAACAGTCCCGCAAGGATATTGATGTACCCTCTGTCATCGATAGCATCCTAAAGCAACATGCCCAGCAAGGAAGAATTCCCCTGCCAAATAGTGATGATCCAGAGTCAGAATATGACCTTCCACTATCCCCACAAGGTGAGCAATTGGGAAGAGGCTCAATCCGAAGTGGAAGAACCACCGATTCCAGAGACAGTAGCCCACCGGGAGGAAGGGTACCCCCCCCAGGGCCCCCACCTGGAGGAAGCAGCTCCAGCTCCTCCAGCTCAGACTCAGAATCAGATAGACCTAAGGATTTAGGGCAGGAGATATCAAGACTCATCCGTGCCCTACGGAAGAAGGACAAAAAGAATCGCATCACCAAGCGACCAGAAGCAATTGTCCTAGGAAAGGCTCCTAAGATGAAGGAACCAGAGGTTTTCGATGGGGATAGAGAAAAATACATCCCATGGATGAAAGCAGTCAAAGAATATATGACTGTGCGATCCATCGACTTCAACACCGATGCAACCCGAATCCACTGGTTGGGATCCCTGCTAAAGGGTGATGCCCGCCAATGGCACCAAAACTGTGTCGACACTACTGAGAAGGAACTACGCCCTGACACCTGGCCCTCATACACTGCAGCAATGGACCACTATTTCCGTGACCCCCACCAGAAGCGCAACTACACCAACAAGATGGCCAGGTTGCATTGGAAGTACAAACCCGGATGCCATAAGACTGGCCTCCCAGCAGATCAATGGGGAATCAGGATGGCCATCTACCAAGAGAAGGCCCAAGTTGAAGGAGAGGTCCTGAGAGAAATTTACGATCAGGCATTCCCAGAAGATCTGGCCTGCCAGGCATGGACAGATGTTCAAGATTTGGATGACCCAAAGTATGAATGTTTCAAAGCCAAACTCATCAAGCTTGCAACTGCGAAAGAAGAACATCGGAACATGCATGAAAAGCCACCGCTCCACATTTATCAGGCCTCCTCCGAACCCAAACAGGAGAAGGAAAAGCGAAAGCGAGATGAAGACAAAAAATCTAACCGTGGTAAAACTAAAGAGACCACTCGCACACCCAAGGGCGACCGAGAAAAGAAGTTCCAAAACAACCGCGAAGCTTTGGCCGGGGTGCCCCAGGCTGAAATCGACCAACACAAAGCAGACAAGGCCTCCTGCTGGCGCTGTGGCCGTAACAGCCACCATACTTTAGAATGCTTTGCAAAGAAGACTTCAAAGGGAACTGAATTAGTTGCTGCGGTAGCAGCTGTCACCAAGAAGGCTAAACGCCAATGACCTGCAGAAGACTCAGATGACGATGAGGATGCTGCCAAGGAACCAGTAACCAAGCGACCAAAGAATGTTGCCACTGTAACCCAGACAGTATCAGACCCAGACCCAAAGCCAGCAACAAGATGTTGGGAAGTAGAGACTTCAGACCTCTCGGATTTAAACTAGGAAAGCCTCGTGAGATACGCAGAGGCATCCAAGGAAAGGAAGACGTATCAGGTTTTGAGAGGATATCAGTCGCAGGAGTCAAACGAGCCAAAACCCATGAAAACCAAAAACAATCCAAAAAATCAAAACCTAATAAAAAAGAACCCGAGACGAAATTACAATTGGCCAACAACAAGCCACCCCGAGTTGGTTCCAGACCAATTGTCCAAATGAATCTTTCAATACCTGGACAAGAGACATTCAGTGTCCAAGTCATGTTCGATACAGGTGCAGCCATACCTATCATCAGTTCTAAATTTATCAAGGAACATCACCTACCTAGGATCAGCCGCAACACACCCCTTAGAATCAATGGGGCAGATGGTCGTCCATTGTCTGGAGCTGGGGAAGCTTTCACACACTCATTGTTGCTCCAGTATAAAAGCCACTACACAAGGGAAACTTTCGAGATTATGCCTCTAGAATCAGGAACAGACATAATCCTCCCTTGTTGGTGGATGGCCAAGCATCAACCCAACAAGTTTTGGGGAAAACCAGAAGACATCACCTTAGACTCCGAATTCTGTAAACAACACTGTACCAAAGCTGCAGCACAAGAATTCTCCCTCACAATGGATAAAGATATCCTACACCACTATGATGCAACAGTAATTGGGTATATTGCATCAGTCAACTCAAACACAAATGAGGTAGACCCAGCTACAGTAGTACCACAAAAGTTCCGACAATATGTCGAAGTCCTAGGCAAAGAGCTTGCAGATAAGCTCCCTGATCACAAACCCTATGATCATACAATAGATCTGAAGGAGGGTGAACAACCACCATGGGGACCAATGTACCCCCTCAATGAAACCGAATTACAAGCTCTGCGGGATTATCTCAAGGAAATGTTGGAATTGGGGAAAATCCGCCCATCGAAATCACCAGCTCCAGCACCAATCATCTTCATCCCTAAGGCCCATGGCCGAGGCCTCAGATTGTGTGTCGATTACCGCGGCTTGAATAAAGTCACCATTGCCAACAGATATCCCCTACCGATCATGTCAGAACTCCAAGATAGGGTCAGAGGTGCGAAAATATTCACCAAGATTGACCTCGAAAATGGATACAACTTGATTCGGATCAAACCAGGAGATGAATGGAAAACAGCATTTAAAACACGGTATGGACTATACGAATACACCGTTATGCTGTTTGGGTTATCCAATGCCCCTGCAACCTTCCAGAATATGATGAACCATATCTTTAGAGACTCGCTGGACCAAGGATTGATTGTATACTTGGACGACATCCTGATCTATGCCGAAACAGAAGAGGAACATGACCGCATTGTCATGGAAGTGTTGAAACGTCTAGCATAGAATGGGCTAGCCATATCCCAGGACAAATGTTTTTGGTCAACCAACCGAGTCGACTTCCTGGGGTATGTTATCTCAAAGGATGGTATCGAAATGGCCCAAGACAAAGTTCAATGCATTCGGGATTGGGAACGACCAAGAAGTCTAAGGGATGTACAGTCATTTATTGGCTTTGCCAATTTTTATAGACGATTTATCAGAGAATTCTCAAAAATCGCTAAACCCCTCAGTGATTCAACATAAGGGTCACCAAAGGATTGGGTCTGGACAGATACGATGACAGAAGCATTCGAGCAACTAAAACACTGCTTTACGACTGCACCTATCCTTACACACTTCAACCCACAACAAGAATGCATCGTCGACACAGATGCATCTGACTTTGCACTGGGTGGCACATTGTCACAAAATGCAGAGGACAAAAAACTACACCCAGTTGCCTTCCACTCCAGAAAGTTCTCACCAGCCAAAATCAACTACGAAATTCATGACAAGGAATTACTGGCAATAGTTGATTGTTTTAAGACATGGCGAAGATATTTGGAAGGATCACTTCACACGGTCCAGGTGTTTACCGACCACAAAAACCTTGAGTATTTCATGACAACCAAGGTTCTCAACAGAAGGCAGGCACGCTGGGCTCAGGAACTGGCCGGCGTGGACTTCAAAATTTTGTATAGGAAAGGAACAAGTAACAGCAAGCCAGATGCATTATCAAGGCGCCCGGAGTATCACCCTGAAAAGGGGGGAGGTGGAAACCAGCCGATACAGACTGTATTGCATGAAAAACACTTCGACACAATCTCAGCAATCAGTACTGGAGGAGAAGGAATGGTGTTCTGTTGCTCAGCAGTTCAGCTGGCTTATCTGGCATCATCAGTATCAACATGGACAAAGGAATTTGAGCAGGAAGTAAGAGAGGCAGGATAACAGGATGCAGAATACTACCAGGCCTTAGAGGAACTGAGTGGAAGCGCACAAGAAGTAGAAGGAAAGGAAAGGATTTTGCAACTACAGGATGGATTACTATATCGCAAGGGATTGCTTTGGGTCCCAGAGAATGCACGACATGCGATTTTACATACCGAGCACAACAGCGCAGTCGCTGGACACTTTGGTCAAGACAAAACGATCGAGCTGATCCGATGCAACTTCTGGTGGCCGAAGATGGACCAAGCAATTATCGAATATATCAGAAGTTGTTTAGAATGTCAGAAGGACAAGGCATCACGCCACAAGCCATATGGCCTGCTCTCACCATTAGAGCTCCCATATGCACCATGGTCATCAATTGCCATGGACTTCATCACAGACCTCCCCTTGTCAGAGGACTGTGACCAACTCTGGGTCATCGTAGACAGGTTTACGAAGATGGCCCACTTCATACCACTCAAGAAGGATCAAAAGACAGCGGAACACCTGGTAAAGATATTTGCTCGGGAAATATGGAGATTTCATGGTATCCCAACCGACATTATCTCGGACCGCGACTCCTGCTTTACCTCCACAGAATGGAAACAATTCCTTGGGATACTGGGGATACGACCACGAATGAGTACATCTTTTCACCCACAAACAGATGGCCAAACAGAAAGGATCAATCAGACAATTGAGGCATACCTACGGTCATTCACAAACTATGAAATGGATGATTGGGTTGGACTCCTACCCATGGCCGAGTTCGCCTACAACAATTCAGTAACTCAAGCCACTGGCATGTCACCCTTCTTCGCCAACTATGGCCGACACCCAGGTTGCACCAATCCAAGCACAATACCAACTAGTGAGGACACTCAGGATGGATACATCAACAACATCCTTTCAGTTCAGAGTCTAGTTACGAAAAACCTAAAAGCAACCCAGGAAAGAATGAAGAAGTATGCAGACAATAAACGCAAGGATGCCCCAGAATTCAAGGTTGGGGACCTTGTTATGCTGGATGGAAGGAACATTCAGACAAGGTGGCCGAAACATAAACTCAACCACAAAAAGCATGGACCCTTTGCAATAGAGAAAGTTATCTCGCCAACAGCCATGCGACTATCCCTACCAAGAAAGTGGAAGATACATAACACCTTCCATGTATCCCTACTCGAACCATACAATAATGGAACCAGACCTCCGCCTGATTTACTAAAGATTATCGATGAATGTGATGACATTGAAGGCAATGAGGAATGGGAGATAGAGGAGATCTTGTCGAGCAGGAAAGTCAAGGGAAAGGTCCTTTACCGAGTCAGATGGAAAAGATACCCACTTAAGAAGGATCATACAGAAGAACCGTATGAATGCTTCATAGTAGGTGGCCTGCAGTCACTCCGAGAGTTCCACTCAAGGAATCCTGGCATGCCGAGGGACCAACGTGTTTAAACAACCAACTATCTGAAGATACCTTTCCTCTCTGAGGTTTTAATGGTCTCGAGATAGAAAACATGTTGGTGGATGAAGGGGTTGGAGGACTTCATCAAAAAATCCCGTTTTATAATCATATAGCTAAGAAGTCATAAGCCAAGAATCTAAGTTAATGATTCCGGGTCGAAATCTTATAAGGGGGGAGGTAGTGTCATACCCCACCTTTAAGACACATTTTAAGAATGGGGATTCTTACTAAGTAATGACTCAAGCCATAAGGCAAGAGCCATTACTAACCACCCTTCATCTACTTCCCGCAGGAAGTAGGATAATGGGGGGCCAGGAAAAAAGTCAGCATCATAAAGGGTTAGGAACCCGGGGTAGCCTCAGGAGGGACAGTTTCCGATCAACGGCTGAGGTTTCTAATGCCCAGCCGTATCCTGGGCAACGTACCGCTGATGTTGACAAAAACCTGGAATACTTATAGCCTGGGCGACTGTGGTTCTTACTGGCCACAAGTCCAAACGGACTACCCTCCACCGAAGATGCGTCGTCATATTCGAACGTTGTGCCGTGTCACACAGGACCACCCCAACAGGCAGGCATAGAAGGGGCTGGGACAGGAAAAGGGAGAAGAAAGAAATAAGAAGAACTGAGATCAAGGAGGAGGAGTTGGCCGGATATGACTGATTCTGCCAGAAGGAATAGTAGATGAAAGTCGAAGGAAGTCAAGGTCGATGATGAAGGATTGATGGATGAGGAAAATTGGTGGATATTTAAGAATGAATTGACTGAACACTACGACTAAATGCCAAGTCCACAATCAAGAATCATATGTTACCGAGGAAGCTCAGCGGAGATGATCGGAACCCGAAGGAATGATACCGAACGTCATTATGATAAAACATGCGATAGCGGAGTCTAGTCGGCCGAAGGAGATAAGGATTGTCTTATGCAGTAAAGACCAATACAAGGTGCATTAACCCTGAGGCAGCCGACAATACAGGAAACTTTATCTAAAGACGGCCTTCGATCAGCACGATATGATGAGACTGGATGCATCTAGACAAATGGAAAAGATAAGATCGAACCTATCGGAAGCCACAGGCGGCCCGGATGACATCTGCCGTTGGGGAGTGTTGGCAAGGCATACAGACGGCAGAGGAAGCCGCAGCCCCAGCTAAACACGGATCAATAAATCCGGCAAACAAAGATGAACACTTCACCAGAGCTGACGACATATGCATGAGATACAATATGTGCTCAAATGCCCTACGAATGCGATATTATTAGATATGACATATCAGCAAACGACGGGATTAGCGGCGGCATATGCACGATACGGCTGAGAGGATCACCAAAGGTCATCCGATTGGTTTTGGGACATTTTGGAGTGTTTGGACTGGAAAAATCAAAATACGGAATTTGTATGCGAAAAATATCATGTTTGCATGCTCTCTACCAACGTCAACCAGTACTTGGCGTCCCGACCACCGCAACGTACCCGGTGGGTATATGAGTGGGGAGCTCAAGTTAGAAAATATAAAATATCAAAAAGCCCCCACTCGATTAAGCCACCATCCAGCGAAAAGACCTACATTTGTCCCATCAATTACAACCAAGTCCCAGAAAGATATTAGTATCTCATACTCGACTATTTACACAATACTCGAAACATATCAAAGACCATACAACCAAGACCCTCCTCAATCAATAAGACCCTCACCGATTGCTGTTCACACTTGAACGCAGTTACGATCGACGATCTCAAAACGCTCCCTGAGATAAGCAGGAGAGTTTAAGATTATAATACGTTATTACTCATCATCCCTATGAGAATCCCCAGAGAAGTAAATAATTCCCATCACTGGAATTATTACTTCTCATTTTTCTTTTCAGAGATATTGAGTTACCCTACCGTCGGTCACGAGACAGCCCCCGGTTAACATATACATATTTTCTCCTTCCATGCCGAGACACTAAACTAGTAGACCCTGAACTCTTAACCCTTAACTAACCAGCACAGCCACTACAGCCATTCCAAACATATGTGGCTGAGCAATTATCCTAATCTATGTGGCTTATCGCCAAGAGCACAGCCACCCAGATAAGCCTCCTGATAAGCGAGTGATGACAAGTGATAGGTGAGAAGTGAATGAATTTCTTGAGCCGTGACAATGTTCAGCAACATGTTTGATACACCCAACACCACCTCCATGCACCAACTCCTAGTGCGCTTTGACCACATGGAAAATGCCTTCACCACTACCCAGAACAACAGCACCAACTGCATTGTAAAACTGGAGTGGCAGGTTGCCAAACTCACCAATGAAGTATGCAAGCTATGCCCCACCAGTGCTACAAACACCACCCAAGCATCTGCTGAGATGGCATGCCCTGCTGCACCACCAGCACCTACCCCTACCCTACCAATCTACCAACCCACCCCACAGCACCCTGTGAGAAATCTCTGGGATGGATGTACCATTGCCACCCAACTATCTACTTCTACTTGGGAAAATCCTTTCATCACAGTTGAAGAAAAGAAGAAGAAGACTGCCACAACCATCATCCCCAAGGCCCTCCCACATGCCGACTAAGAAGTAATCATCACCCTTGGGGAAAAAGTTACTGATGCTGCCACTGTTGCCACCCAGGCCCTAGAAGCCATCAACAAAGTCATCAGGGAATCACCTGACATTACATCACCCCCCTTCATCTTGGCCCACATCACTAGCAACAACAGACTAGTGCTCACCACTAACCCCACCACCAAGGATGGTGAATACACACCATACCTGCAAATCATTACCAATGTTACCAACAACCTCAACCCCTCTGATGCCAGAATGAACCAACAATGGACTAAATTCCTTGTCCACAATGTCCCTACCAATGCCAATCTCCCTGCCATCAGAAATAAAATCAAATCCATATACCCCTCCCTCTGCCTTGGACAAGACCCCTGCTGGCTTGTACCTAGTGAGTGCCGAGCCACCAAATGAGCATCAACACTCATCATCTCTGTCATAGGCAACATCAACTACAAATGCCTTGGTACATGCCAACTAGCCATCTGCAACAGATTGTTCAGAATCGACAAATACTATTCATGGCACCCCTCCTCCCAATGTAACTACTGCCAAGAATTTAGACAACACCTGCAGCTCTGCAAAGCCAACCAGCCTAAATGTGCAGTCTGTGTGCAGAACCACACCACCAAGTCCCACCCCTGCACCATCGCCTCATGCCATGCTGGAGGCACCTGCACCCACCCCCCAATCAAATGTGCAAACTGCAACAGTGTACACCAAGCAAATGACCACATGTGCCCAACCAGAATCCAACACATGGAATTACTCAAGAATAAACCAACATCTGATGAGTCCATGGAACCCAACCAACTATGAATAACACAACAAAAATAAACACAGCATGTGTGCAGCTGCTGAACTGTATGACAGGACATGTGACAACAACATCAGCATTATTTTCTTTTGCATCCAAACCTAATACTATTATTATCTTATTGCAAGAACCTGCCATCAAATACACCAAACTTCCCTCCACACACCCTGACTTTCACATGTTTAACCCTGTTAATCAATGACCCCTGTGCACCACATATGTCTGCCGACTACCTGGCATGCAAACTGACATCACTTTCACACATGCCAATTCTTTCCTTGGAACATGAATCTCATTACCAACCAACCCCTCCTTTACAGTATACAACTTTTACTCCCCTGGAAAACCCCATGCACTAGCCAACCTCTGGCCCTCCTTTTGTGCCCAACTCCCTGCAACCATTATGGGAGACTTCAATGCCCACCATGAGTGGTGGGGCAGCATAACCACCATCAATGATGACCAAATCCAATGAGAACAAGACCAATCACAGACCATCACTGACTGGATAGAAGACCACCAATGTTTTCTCTACAACAAACCTGGCCACCCAATACATTGTCCCAGGAATGGCATGTGGCCATCTGTCATTGACCTTTGCTTCTCTGCCAGACACATTACCAAAAAAGTCCTAATGCATGAAATCAATCTAGACTCAACCTTAGGGCATGCAATATACACCATACACCTAGACCTCACAATACCCAGTAAGACACTGCAACATCCTCTATTGACAAACAATCCTCAATTCTGGACTTGACCTCAGCAACATCACTAGCACTGAATAGGCATTACAGGCTGTAGAAACCATCACTGCTATCATTAACAAGGCCACTGATGCAGCCATCCCCTGGATCAAACCCTGCCCAAAACAAGCACCATGGTGGTACCCAGACCTCAACAGGAAGAAAAAGAAACTTCAGCAAGCAGAACAGTGACATCATGCAAATTGTACTGACAGCAACCTTTAACAACAAGCTAAGCACCAGTGATACAAATGGAAATATACCATCCAATTTGCAAAGGAACAATACTGGGTAACATACCTACAGAACACCAACTCAACTTACATCTGGTGCTGCCTCCAGACTGCTGACACACAACAAACCACTAGCAGCACTAAAAGGAAAGGAAACATTCCAAGACAAATGTGATATACTATGGAATGCACTTTTTCTACTACAAACAACTGACCCAGCACCAATTGCCACCAACTTTGTCAAATGCCACATACATACACCAGAAGATTTCCACCCCATCCAGAATGAGGAAGTCACCAAAGTCATATACAACCTAAAATATGCAACAGCCCCTGGACATGACAACATCACATACCAACTCATTACCCAGTTTGACCAGGCACTACCAAATGCACTGACACATCTATTCAATGCCCTCTGCATGCATGATGCCTTCCCAGACTCATGCAAAATTGCATGATGCATCATAATCCCTAAGCCCAGCAAATGATAATACACAACACCAAAATCATACCACCCAATCTCACTCCTCCCCTACCTGTCAAAGATCTATGAACAGATAGCAACAAATCAACTACCCATAACAGCCACCAGATGCCTTGCCATCTCTAAACACCAAATGGGTGCCAGAAGCCACTGCTGTGCCATAGATGCACTCCTGACTATCCTCACCACTATCAGCCCTGACCTTGCCATACCAACAACTGGCAAGCTGACCCACCCACCCTGACCCAGCCTACTTACACATGACATCGATGGTGCCTTCAACAACACCAACCCATCGCTACTCCTCCAAGTAATGCAACAATGCAACATGCCACAATACCTGATAGCTTAGACCAGAGCATTCATGTGACCCTGGGCACAGTTTCTACTATGCAGAGCGGGTTTCGATAATTCATGTCATTTTATTCGTTCATTTATTCATTACGTGCTCTCAGATAACGCTACAAAGTTGATTTGAACTATTGACGACAAGGCAGAATAAACTTAAGGGGTCTTCTCTGAGGTTCAGTGGAATTGTTCTGGTAACTTCGCTTGAGGAGGATTTCATTGCTGATGATCTTGGTAACTGTGGGAGACATAGACCTCTTTATTGACTTTTGGACTTCCAACTTCATCTAACCATCCCCCAGGATGGTACTGCTAAAAATGAGTTTAGGAGATATGACATGAGTTATTTCCAACAATAATCTTGGATAGATTGCATCATCACAAGCTCATGATTACATTAATCACTCACTTGCATGCTGTCTACCATCTTCAAATTAATTCTTGAAAAATACCTCACCATAATACCACACCTTCCCATAAGGTACAGGATTAGCAATCATAACAGGAAACAATCCTTGTCTGACTGCATAATGCAATAACTCAAAATATAATGACAATGAGCCATTGTTCTTCTGAGCTACATCATCATAGATTCCCTAAGGAGATCTCAGTTGCTTGTGGGGTGATAATAATGCCCTATCACTCGTACCATTCTAGCACATTCCATGTGATGTCATGAGTGCCCCACCTGTGCTCACCTGTGCGCAGCCACACCCTGGTGTGAATGCAATCCCAACAATTCCCTACGGAGTGTCCCCTAGCTGAAGGTCACATCATATCGGGTTCCTTTGAACAGGTTCCTTGAGTGGGGTTCCTTGCTTTCGTACATTGTCTCATGCTGTGCAGTCTTGACCCTTTTACTCAGCGCCACTCCTGTTCACCAACTAGACTCTGCCTTGTTCAAATACCTCCAAATGCAGGTATGTTGAATGATGATTTTGCAATGTGTTGCACATGCTACAGAGCTCCTCTCCAGTGCAAGCCCTCTTGATATTCATTGGTTGCTGAACACCTCCTCATGTATAAGTAGGTACTGTTCGCCCTTGTCATCTTCTCTCCATCATCGTCACCAACAGTTGTCTCATGGCTGAGTTGCCATTATTGAAGTAAGTCCTTCCCTTTCTCCTTCCAAATCTTTCCCATGCTGACATTCAATAGGTGTGACATCTTGGGCTGGGACCTGCATGAGGTCTCATTCGGAGGGTCACGAGTCACGTGACTTCACTTGCCGGAGCTTCCAAGGGTTCCGGCCTGAACTGCGGATCTTAATCTTCATTCTCCTGTTGAGTTTGCCATGTTCTCTCTCAAGTTATACATGTTACCCAATCTATTGTGACACCACCTTGCCCCTATTCAAGCTTCATCCCGAAGCTCTAGTTCATGCCTCTGTGATGACACTATGCCATAGCCTAGTGACTTGTGATCAAATTTGGATGTAGTCCTCCAGCCCCTACATCCTACTACCAACTCAGCCTAAGGTAAAACCTGGTGGGAAAAAACCCTTAAGCTGTTTGTCTGTGAGTCAGTAGTCCCTCGCAGAGTCTGGATACTTGAGATGAAATTGCCATAACTTCTCCAGACTTCCTACTGAAAAATTGTCATAGGTTCAGCCATTCAATCCATTTTGTTGGGCTACCCAAGCCACTTAATGAGGTGGAGTACTCAATTTCCAGATTTGTAACTGGTCATAACTTCATCGATATCATACTCCTTGCTCCCCTCAACTGTCACGAACATCCTGGGACATGCTCTTGGGTGCGCTCGCAACCACAGCTGGACTGTGGCTCGCTGGCATAACGTTGGCAGTGCTCTATGTTATCTTGAGGGTTTAGGGGAAGGGCTGCGGTTAGGGCTTAGGGAAAGCGTTTAGGGTTTAGGGAAAGGGGGCTGCAGGAAGGAGGTTTTGGGATCTGAGGCAGGGGACGTTTGGGATGCGTTTGGGGGCACGGTTTCATGGGATGTTCGATTTACGTTTGAGTCCTGTTTCTGCTTTCGTTTGAGTTCCGTTTGAGATCTTCCGTTGGTTATGTTTTGCTTTCTGTTTAGGTTATGCGTCTCATGTTGTTTCATTATTGTATCGCGGGGTTTGAAGGCGCTGCAGGGCAGCTGCTTGGGATCTACGAAGGGCACGAGAATTATGTATAAGAAGGAACACTTTGTATTTCATTTATTCGGTACGCAATCAATTATCTATTCTACAGAACTATCTACACATACACAGATTCGTCCGTCTCATTAGTGAACGTCATCACAAACTCTCACCTCCAGCCCCATCCCCATACGCCAATTACGAATCCAAACGATAACGGAAGCATAACAAGAGAGGGCAGCGCCACAGAGACATTCTGGATACTAGTCAGTATTGCCCGTGCCAGATACTAACTCAGGATAGTAGTACCGAGCCAAACCCAACTGCAGAGCAGTATACCAGACCGTTGCGTTGCCTGTCGTGCCCTGTGGCTGTGTAGACAGGTTCCTGACATTTGATTGCGTCCCTTTTACGGCACCCGACGCAACCCAGGAAGCAACAAGGCTTCAATACGAAAAATCAGAAAATCGGCGCAGTAACGCCTCACGAGCAGACAGACAGTGGATCCCTTCCAGTTACGGGAATTGGGCGAGGTTATAGGAAGAGAACCGGCAGGACCAGCGAGTCCAGTAACCCCAGAGAATCCATCCCGGCCACAGACACCGGAGACTCCAGGGCCAGCACAAATACCCAAAGAGGACGGTTCCGGAATGGCTACACCTCAGGGTACAGGCAGTGGGGCCCTTGCTCCGGTCATGATGACACAGGACCAACTCCAGCAGCTCCTCCAGCAATTGTACCATCCGGCGATTTCCAGCAACCCCAAGGTCGAGGACCCGGAGCTCTACCACGGAGAGCGATCCAAGCTCCGTGCTTTCCTCACCCAATGCGAGTTGAAATTCAACTGTGAACCCAACAAATTCGACGGGGATGTAAAGAGGGTCAACTACGCTAGTTCGCGGTGTCGAGGAAATGCGTGGGCTTGGATTGAACCATCTATAGCTCGAGGGCAAAGTACTTACGGAACTTGGGAGGAATTTAAGACTGCGATCACCCGGGCGTTCGGCGAGGCGGACTCCAAGGAGGTTGCAAGAAGGAAATTCAAAGCTATTCGGCAAGGGAACCGCTCCGCAGCAGCGTACTGGGCCGAATTCCAGAGGATCATGGCCGACCTGGATTATAACGACCCCATGTATATTGATCAATTCAATGACGGGCTCCACATCGACGTTCAAAGACAGCTTGCCCTCCTGGAAACCAAGCCCACCACCATGATCGATTTTGCCAACAGGGCTATCGCGTTGGACAACCGCTTATTTAATTTCCGGACCCTACGGACCCGACACGAACCGCAGTACTACCGAGACCACCAAAATTCATACCCCAGGGCCCAACACAACCCCCAGGACTCGACCTCTTCGGACCCCGATCCTATGGAACTGGACGCCACCCGGAGATTTCGAGGGAAGGATAGGGCAGAAGAAGAGAGACGGAGAAGAAATAATGAATGCTACAACTGTGGAAAAACGGGCCACTATGCAGCACGATGCCCCACCAGGAGACCGAACCAGGACCGGAGAACCTACAGGGCCGCTGAGGCAACATTAGAAGAAATGTCATCCGACGAAGAGTCGGGAAAAGAGGACCCCCAGGAGTAGAGATCGAGGGTAAACTCCTGGGGCAGATAACAAACCCAAAACCACCAGAACCCACCTACATCATCTCGAGTGTGGGCCCCTACCAAAGGGACGAAAAAATCATCTTAAAAGTTATTATTCGGGGAAGCGATAACCGGGAGCACCGCACGACTGCTATGGTGGACTGCGGAGCCACGGAAAATTTCATCGACAAGGAATACGCAGAAAGGAATGGGATACCACTGAAAAAAAAAAGGTTTCCCCGGAGGGTACTAGCTGTGGATGGAAGAGAGGTAGCTAGTGGACCAGTCACCCATGATGCAATGGTGAACTTAACGATAAATAACCACCACGAAATGACCAAGTTACATTGCATCACCATCGGTAACTCGCCAATCATCGTCGGATTACCATGGCTAAAAAGGCACAACCCTAACATTGACTGGAGGGAAGGACGGGTCACGTTTGACTCGACAAAGTGTGCTAGGGACTGCCTCGACACCTCCCCGCACGCCACAGCCGTGGCAGAGGAACAGGCAATCGACAAATACTACCGGGACATCGCGCCGGACGTGACACCCGGAGATACGGCCTACGGGTCCTCCATGATCAGGGACGGACAGGAAGGGACTTTCAACGACAATCCTTCCCGGATGCAATCACCAGGAACCAACGGGACTCCAGTGGAAACAGGGGAAACATCGAAAGGGTTCAACTCACCGGGCGTCGCCGAACAACCACCCCTCCCCGAGGCCAGGGATATCGTTCCGAAGGAGTATCACGAGTACCTTCACGTCTTCGAGGGGAAGGGAGATCAGGGAAGACCACCACATAGACACCACGACCATAGGATTCCACTGGTAGAAGGGAAGGTCCCCCCATTCGAACCCCTTCGGGCATTGGACGAGGGAAGACTACGGGCGTTGAGGGAATATCTGGAAACAAGCCTGAAGCGAGGATGGATAAGGAGCTCGACATCCCCGGCGGGGGCGCCTATCCATTTTGTGAAGAAAAAAGATGGCAGCCTGAGGATGTGCGTGGACTACCGAGGACTAAACGCCATGACCGTAAAGGACCGAACGCCACTACCACTGATCGGAGAAGCTTTAGACCGGCTATCAAACGCAAAAATATATACAAAACTAGATGTGAAGGATGCATACCACAACCTCCGGATAGCAAGGGGGGATGAATGGAAAACGGCATTCCGGACGAAGTATGGGTTATACGAGTATTTGGTTATGCCATTTGGATTAACCAACGCACCGGCATCTTTTCAGCGGTGGATGAATGAAGTATTAAGCGATTACCTCGATGTTTTCTGCATTGCATACCTCGACGACATCTTAATATACTCGGACAACATCGAACAACACCGAAGG
This sequence comes from Pyronema domesticum, assembly GCA_024516145.1. NCBI lineage: Eukaryota > Fungi > Ascomycota > Pezizomycetes > Pezizales > Pyronemataceae > Pyronema > Pyronema domesticum. The sequence continues at coordinate 1,885,533 of JAJJXL010000009.1, forward strand.
GACGTGAGGAGGGTTCTCCAACGAGTGGAAGAAGTAGGACTGACCCTGAAGGCGTCGAAGTGTGAATTCCACACCGATAGGACGGAATACCTGGGTTACATTATCGCGCCAACAGGAATCTCCATGGATCCAGAAAAAGTTAAAACGGTGGCGGAATGGAGGGAACCCACAAGTGTGAAGGGGGTGCAGAGCTTCCTAGGGTTCGCAAATTTTTACAGAAGATTTATCCGGGACTTCAGTAAAATCACGACACCATTAACCAAATTGACCCGAAAGGACACAGCCTGGGAATGGGGCGACGCCGCGCAATCAGCATTCAAACAACTCAAGGCGGCAATGATTTCGCAACCAATACTGCGACATTTCGACCCCGCCCGCCCCCTGACATTGGAAACAGATGCGTCGGACTACGCAATCGGGGCCGTATGCTCCCAACCAGACGACACCGGCGTCCTCCACCCTCTGGGATATTTTTCGCGGAAGCTCAAGGACGCTGAGCTGAACTACGATATCCACGACAAAGAATTGCTAGCAATCGTCGACGGCCTAGGCAAATGGGGCACTTACTGCAAGAATACGGCACACACGATCACCATCTTGACCGATCATAAAAATCTCGAACATTGGCAGACGAAAAAGGACCTAAACTTGAGACAGGCTCGCTGGGGGGAACAGCTCGCCAATTACGACTTCACCATCACCTATCGACCAGGCAAGTTGGCTGGAAAGCCGGATATCCTCTCCAGAGAGTCAGGAGACTCTCCCTGGGAGGGGGAGGTAAAGCATAGACAGAACCGAGGACGGGTTTTACTTCCAGCCCAGGCATTTCGGATCAGCTCCGCCGAGGTTATGGAACTGCAGGTAGACCAGGAATTGTTGGAAGAAATAAAAAGAAAAACTGCGGGGGATCAGGACATGCAGGAGGTTATCCGGAAACTGCGAGAGGGAGAACGACGGAACAACAAGGTTGCCCTTGGACTATGCGAAGAAAGAGAAGGAATACTGACATACGAGGGGTTGATCTGGATACCCGAGAATGACCAATTACGACTCCGGCTCCTACACGACCACCACGACGCAATGGTGGCAGGTCACCCAGGACGAGCAAAGACTTTGGAATTGCTGGGCAGAAATTATTACTGGCCTCAGCAGCGACAATACGTAAATCGATACGTCGACAACTGTGACACATGCAAGAGGATTAAGCCAGTGAAACATGCCCCGTTCGGCCTGTTGAGGCCCTTACAGCTACCCGAACGACCGTGGGACTCGATTTCGATGGACTTCATTACGGGACTACCACCGGTGGGGGAATGCAACGCTCTCTGGGTAATTGTGGACCGTCTTACGAAGATGGCCCATTTCGTTGCTTGTGCGGACACCATGGGACCGAGTGATTTGGCGGACGGGTTTATATCGCATGTGGTCCGGGCTCATGGACTACCCAGTAGCATTATCTCTGACCGAGGTTCCTTATTCACTTCGACTTTTTGGAAGCGGATCATGGAGGCCATGGGGACCACCCGGAACCTTAGTACTGCATTTCATCCTGAAACGGATGGACAAACAGAACGAATTAATGCAATCTTGGAGCAGTACCTACGAGCGTACTGTAACTACCAGCAGGACAACTGGAAGCAGCTCCTGCCGATTGCAGAATTTTGTTATAACAACACACAATCCGAAACCACGAAGGTGACCCCATTCTTCGCCAATTGCGGATATCATCCTCGTTTCGAGCCGAACCTCGGGGGAATGAATGCCAGGACCCCCGAAATCTCAGATTACATTTCGACTCTCACCAACCTCCACGGGGAATTACGGGCCGAGATCCATTATGCCCAGGCAACCCAGGCGGAACAAGCAAACAAATCGAGATACCCAGACCCTGTACTCAGGCCAGGGGATAGTGTATGGTTGCGAAGGAAGCATGTGAGAACGACACGCCCCTCCAATAAACTCGACTACAAGCTTATAGGCCCTTACCCCATCCTGGAGAAGATATGATCGAAGGCATATAAATTGGACCTCCCTCCCAGCGTGAGGATCCATCCAGTTTTCCATATCTCCCTTCTTGAGCCGGCTCAACCAGAGAACGAACCCATCCCCGGACATATCCAACCACCCCCACCACCAACTATCATCGACAACGAGGAGGAATGGGAAGTCGAAGAAATCGTTGACTCCCGCTATCACCGGAAACAGCTCCAATACCGCGTCAAGTGGACAGGTTTACACGACGAGGACAAGACCTGGTACCCTGCTACAAATTTCAACAACTCCCCAGACGCCGTACAAAGGTTCCACCAAAGATACCCCCGAAAACCGGCACCTCAGAACTAGGCATGGCAGGACCAGAGATTACCATTAAGACCGAGAGGGAACAAAACTCGGGCGGCTGGAACCGCCCTCTTACCCCTCTCCCCGCCACGACTTACACCCCCCACGATGACCTCCACTGGTCCTTCTGCTACGACGACTATTGTTCCACCCACCTTCAGACAAAACAAAACAACAACTACTTTCCTACCGCCGGATCGGAAGGACCAACCCACCAACGACGAAACGAAACATGCGGCTGCGGACGCGAGCATCATCCCGAGTTGGATGCTGTGATCCAGGCAAGGCATCTCAACAGGGCGAAGGCCTGCCGGGCCTGGCAAAGGGGGAAGCGGGTCTGTTACGATTGTGGTTTCCTCGTCAACATGGACGGACACGAGGCCAGATGCGATGCCACTCGACCGACCCATTCCTCCCCAATTGATACCCAGGGAGCTGACACACCTGCCCTCGCTGGCGACGGCAACCACGACACAACCGAACAACGTACCCCCGACAACCCGGAAGGACCCCCAGGACCACAGGGGGGGGTTACCATGGACAGGCACCGGGTGCCAGTTTTACTGATGCCCTCGATGGGCGGGCCAGAGGGAGTAGCGGTGAACCTATCCCTCTATCAACAGGTCACCGAAGAGACAACCGCACGACGGCAAGAAAACCTACAACGACACCGGGAAGATATCGCTCGACTGGAGAGGATGATTCGAGGCGAACAACGAAGGAACCAAGGAGCGAGATACCCAGGGCCATATCCAAGGGAGAGGACACAGCCGGGACTAGGACTAGAGGGCCTCGTCGGAGCCTCGGCCTGGAGAGGGGGGTTAATGTCACGAACATCCTGGGACATGCTCTTGGGTGCGCTCGCAACCACAGCTGGACTGTGGCTCGCTGGCATAACGTTGGCAGTGCTCTATGTTATCTTGAGGGTTTAGGGGAAGGGCTGCGGTTAGGGCTTAGGGAAAGCGTTTAGGGTTTAGGGAAAGGGGGCTGCAGGAAGGAGGTTTTGGGATCTGAGGCAGGGGACGTTTGGGATGCGTTTGGGGGCACGGTTTCATGGGATGTTCGATTTACGTTTGAGTCCTGTTTCTGCTTTCGTTTGAGTTCCGTTTGAGATCTTCCGTTGGTTATGTTTTGCTTTCTGTTTAGGTTATGCGTCTCATGTTGTTTCATTATTGTATCGCGGGGTTTGAAGGCGCTGCAGGGCAGCTGCTTGGGATCTACGAAGGGCACGAGAATTATGTATAAGAAGGAACACTTTGTATTTCATTTATTCGGTACGCAATCAATTATCTATTCTACAGAACTATCTACACATACACAGATTCGTCCGTCTCATTAGTGAACGTCATCACAAACTCTCACCTCCAGCCCCATCCCCATACGCCAATTACGAATCCAAACGATAACGGAAGCATAACAAGAGAGGGCAGCGCCACAGAGACATTCTGGATACTAGTCAGTATTGCCCGTGCCAGATACTAACTCAGGATAGTAGTACCGAGCCAAACCCAACTGCAGAGCAGTATACCAGACCGTTGCGTTGCCTGTCGTGCCCTGTGGCTGTGTAGACAGGTTCTTGACACCGCCGCCCTCCACAAAGAGGCCGCCCTCCCCCCAGTAATAGTACGCCTACAACATAAACAGAGAAAATACGCCCTCCGCCTCCTCTCCCTCCCCCCCTCCCACCCCGTCGTCAAACGCTGCCCTTCCTCCTTCCCCATCCCCAATCACTTCGCTACCTCCCTACAAAGCCCGCACGAATACGACTGTAACTGGCACCAATCCTCCCGCCCTCCTTCACGCCTGGTCAGACTCCTCAGCCCGATGCACCAATGGACGCCCCCCACAGACACGGTCGAAGACACCGCTGACCCAGCAGACTCGCCATGGTTACCTCACCCCGTTACTACCGACATACCCTCCCTCCCAAAAGACGAAGCAGCGGTGGAACACATCCTCCTCCTCCGACGCTTGCGCCACGCCGACACCCCCATCATAGCATACACGGACGGATCTCAACTCCAGGGCAACACCGGCGCCGGATACTACATACCACACGGACTACCACGAGAAATACGAGCAGTTATACCCATGGGACGAACTTCGGAAGTCTTCGACGCAGAGCTACGGGACATTGACGAATGCTTGAAGACATGCCGGAAATACACCCGCCTCCACCGCCTACAGAGCCGTGCGATACACATCTTCACGGACAACCAATCCGCAATCTTGCGGTCCTCCCGCCTCACAACAGGCCCTGGCCAGGAACTCGCACGCACCATACACGCCACCGCCACACACGTCCTTCGCCAGGGCAACCCAATCACCATCCACTGGGTCCCTGGCCACACTGACATCCCCGGCAACGAAGAAGCTGATCGCCTCGCCAAATTGGCTACTACACACCTGTCGACAACCACCCTCCCCACCTCCCTCTCGTCGCTACGACGCCAAGTGCAAGAAGCGTTCATGCACGACTGGACGACATGGTACGAAAACGAGCCAAAGCCGAAGACTTACGCCGCGCCACACAAACGCAAGCTCGACACGGCATACACCACCCTCCCCCGACAAATATCCACCGCTATCTTGGGCCTCCGAACCGGGCACGGATATTTCCTAGATAGCCTGGCACATCCCCCCACTACCCAATACCCCTCCCGATCATGCAGCTGCCCCCTCCATCCCCCGCAAACCCCCAAACACCATATCCTTTCCTGCCCTTTTTACAAAACCCAAAGGACCGACCTACGAAAAACACTGAAACTACCACGCCAACGCCGCCTAACCACCGACCCAATTCTGCACACGAAAGCCGGAACCAAAGCCCTGTCCACAATGATCTCAGCGACGAAAATCGCAACCGCTGAGTGGGCACACTCGAGGCTAAGTCGCAACCCAGCGGAGAGGAACATACTTGATGCAGTGACCCTGACCAGAGGATGGGGATCGCTGCAAGACCAAGCTGACGAACACACAGATCAGATAGAATAAAAAAAAAAAAAAAAAACAAGAGAGAAAATAGAGAAGACGATGGGGGAAGCAAAGGGAGAGGGCGGGAGGGAGGGCGGAAGGGCAACTGGGGAAACGGCCAAGAGAGGGCGGCGAAATCGGAGGGTGTTGTTTCTGTCTTTTTCTATCTCTTATTCCTTTCTTTCTTTCTTTCTTTCCTTGGGGACAAGACGGTGAGGGAAGGGGAGGGGCAGGAAAGGGAGGGGATAAAAGACAAGAAAAGGAGAATAGGAGACGGGATGGTGAGGGGGGGGAGAAACACGAGGCAAGGGAGGGAGAGAGGAGTGCGGAGAGAAGTGGAGAGTCGGGAGGGGAGAAGCGGAAAGGAGATGAGTTGAATGAGGGAGGGGGGAGACAGGAACGGGTGGCCTATTTCCTGTGTTATCTGATTGTAATTTCTTTTGTCATTGCCTGAACTGAGGAGGAAATAAAGGCGGGAAAAAAGGGAAAAAATGGGAGGGGAAGGGTGGAGGAAAGGGGGGACGACCCGGCGTGGTGGCCCCTGAGCAAGCAGGGCTCCTGGACCAAACGACGACAGCAGAACAAAGAACCGAGGAGTAAAAAGGGGACTACAACCCTACCATGAAAGACCGCTCTGGGGCGTATCCCGGCAAGTGACAGATGTAAAACTCTGGCACCTGACAATGTACCATAATTTGTAGCCTCCGCCATAACCCTATGGTTGCAAGCGAGTATGAGGTATAAATAAATAAAATAAATAAATAAGCTTTGTCCTTTTGACATTCTACACAGCTTTGTATATACTCGATAAATGATTCATCCATCTTTGGCCACCAGAAATTCTGTCAAATTAACTCAATTGTTTTGTCTTGTCCAAAGTAACCCGCAATTTTTGAGTCATGCTCCGATTCCAAGACTGCCTTAACCAAACCCTTTGGTACCCATAGCTTCAACTTCTGATAGAGTATGCCATTCACCATCATCAAAGGTTCCTTTATTCTCTTTGTTGCATCCTGATAATCTTTATCTTGTAGTCCAGCATCTCTAACCATTTTCAAGAATTCTTCTGACCATCTAACTGCAGGAATTGAGGAGAGTTGTTATGAAGAGACAATGAAGATTGTTCCTTCTGCACCACTGCTGATTGATGAGATAGCTGCATTTGAAAAATGTTCTTTATGCAGGATCGTTATAATCGGCTGATCTTTGCCTCCCCCCTTTTCAGGGTGAAACTCTGGGTGCCTAGATAGTGCATCTGGTTTCCCAGTCTTAATTCCTGGTCGATAGAAAATCTTGAAATCAACACCAGCAAGCTCCTGAGCCCCTCTTGCTTGGCGTCGATTGAGTACTTTTGTTGTTGTAAAATACTGAAGGTTTTGGTGATTGCTGTAGACCTGGATTGTGTGCATTGCTCCTTCAAGATATCTTCTCCAAATTTTAAATGAGTTGACAATGGCTAGTAGCTCTTTGTCATGAATCTCATAATTAATTTCTGCTGGAGTAAATTTTCTTAAAAAAATGAAAAGCAATTGGATGCAGCTCTCCATCTTCTCCTTTCTGAGATAGGACAGCTCCTAGAGCAAAATCTGAAGCATCTGTTTCAACTATGCACACCTTTCTTGGATCAAAGTGTCCTAAGATAGTGGCTTTGGTAAAACAGTGCTTGAGCTCGTCGAATGCTAATTTCATGGCCACTGTCCATTCCCATTTCTTCACATCGCCTTTTGTTGATTCTGTAACGGGTTGACATGTTCTTCAGAAGTCCTCAATGAATTGGTGATAAAAATTTGCAAATCCAAGAAATACTTGAGTGTCTTTCAAGGATCTTGGAGGTTCCCATTCTAGGACAGTTTCAACTTTGTCCTTTGCCATCTCAATACCATTCTCACTTATAATATAACCCAGAAAGTCCACTCTGTTTTTTGCCCAAACACACTTTTCTGGGGAAATAGCCAACCCATTTTCTGCAAGTCTGTTAAGCACCTCTTTGACTAACTCATCATGCTTTTCTTCTGTCTCAGCATAAATGAGAAAGTCATCAATATAAACAATCACTCTGTGATCTAACATATCTCGAAAGATATCATTCATCATATCTTGGAATGTTCCTGGTGCATTTGACAGACCAAATGGCATGACCAAACATTCATAAAGCCCATATTGACATCTGAAGGCTGTTTTCCATTCGTCGCCTACTTTTATCCTAATACAATGATAACCATTCTTCAAATCCATCTTGGTGAAGAATTTTGCTCCTCTGACTCTATCCTGTAATTCTAACATAAGTGGCAGAGGATAGCGATTGGCAATGGTTATCTTATTGATTCCTTGGTAATTGACACACAATCTCAGACCTCGACAATGGGGCTTGGGCACAAAAAGGACGGGAGCTGCGGCAGGAGATTTTGATGGTCTAATCTTTCCTGTCCTCAGCATTTCTTTCAACCATTCCCTAAGTGTCTCCAGTTCTACTTCATTGAGTGCATAAACTGGACCCCATGGAGGAGTTTCTCCTTCCTTAAGATCGATGGCATGGTCATAGGGCTTCTGGTCTGGAAGTCTGTCTGCCACTTCCTTGGTCATGATGTTGGTCCATTTTTGGAATTTCTCAGGTTCTTTTTCAAGTGCATCTGATAATTCCTCCTTTGTGGTGGTAGGGGAGATGTGGCCTATACCTGAGGCCTCTGGGTGGTCGAGCACCCTTTTGTCAACCTTAAGCGAGAATGCACTAGCCTGAGCCTTGGTGCATTTTTCTCTGCAATGTGGGGTAGTGAATGAGATGTTGGTCTTTTCTCCCCATAAGTTGCATCACTGATGTTTTGTCATCCACCAATATGGGAGGATGATATTGCAATCGCTATCTAGAGGTGCAACCTCAAAGCAGTTGGCAGCAAAATGCTTTTTGTGCTGCAACATGACAGGAACTGTAAAGTATTCACCTGATCCAGCAACTACCTCATTGTTAAGTTGTGAATTTGGAGAGGGGTGTCTCTTTTTATGGTTGAGATTTTGAATTTCTGAACAATGCAGTGGATCCTGTGTTGAGTAGGACTCGCACCATCCTGTTTGCTTTATATGGGAGGGTGATATCGCAATCATTATCTAGAGGTGCGACCTCAAAGGATTTGGCAGCAAAATGCTTTTTGTGCTGCAACATGAAAGGAACTGTAAAGTATTCACCTGATCCAGCAACTACCTCATTGTTAAGTTGTGAATTTGGAGAGGGGTGTCTCTTTTTATTGTTGAGATTTTGAATTTCTGAACAATGCAGTGGATCCTGTGTTGAGTAGGACTCACACCATCCATTGTGTAGTTTTGGACCAGGTCAGAACCATATCAATGATTGGTCTGGGTCCATGGTGAGGTGGAACCAGGTCTTCCCTTTGAGCGACTGGGGTTGAGGTTCCATTGTCTGTTCATCGATTCTTTGTCCTGATCGACAGGAGGTTGTCCGTAGCTTTCCTCTTGACTCCTGCACACTTGTGTATCTCTGCATCAGAACTATCTTCCTGCTCAGGTGATGCCTCCCTAGAGGACTTTAAAAATCCGATTCCAAATCCTCGCTGTCTTCGATCTCCCAAGATCTAGGCTGAGCATCTGGCATCTCAGTGTCCTCATTATCCTGCTTAGCGGCAGCCATTTTAGCCTTCTTTTTATTCTTGGGCTTCTTTTGCCCCTTGTCTTCTTCTTCATCATGATCCCTCTTTCTTTTGCCTGCAGAGGCTGTCTTGCCTCCACCTGACAACTTTGTTCCTCCAACAGTTTTCTTTGCATAACAGTCATACATTTTATGACCTGAGCATCCACATCTCCAACAGTCTTCTTTCTCTTTTTTATGTTTATCAATTTCATTCTGAGGGACATTCTGTAAGGCCTCCCTTCCTGTGGCAAAAATCGCAGGCTTGTCTGACTTTTTCACAGAAGAACCTTTTTTATCCCCATTCTTTTCCTTGACCTTTCGGTCCTTCTGCTGCATCTCATGAGGATGAGCAGTTTCCTTTGGGAGACAGTTGCCCTGTACCTCCAATGTCCTTTTCTTGGGACCCTTTATCTCTTCATCAATGTTCTCTACAATGTATGCAGCCACCTTGACTGCTTCAATCATGGAATCATCATCTCTAGGGATCCCTTTGCAGGTTTGATAAACCATTTTCTTGATTTCTGGGGTCATCACATCCCAGATAACTGCTCGATATATAGGGCCTGATGCCCCTACTCACATGTTGAGGTCTTCCAATTTTGTAATGTAGTCATCGATATCTCCTTCATATTGGAGTTCTCAGATTTGGCATTGATCTTTCTGGACCTCTCTTCTGTCCATAAATCATGTTTCGATGGCGCTTGAAAAAGCAGCCCAATTGTCCTTCAGCCCTTGGCTCTTGTTTGCTTTTCAGCACTCTTGATGCCAACTGAGGGCTTTGTGGGAGAATAAACTCCCCACCCATTTAACCTGTAAATCCTGATCAGGGAAGGAAGAGGAATATGTCTCAACATAGTCCTGAACTGACATCCACCAGGCTCGGAAAAGGGTTTTGTCCTTGCCAGTGAAGATCTTAGGAGCCTTCATTCCAGGGATGTTGGGTTTCTTGTGCAGTTCTACTGAGGCAGGCTCCTTCAACTTGTCTACCAAGGTTTCAAAGAACTCTGTAACTTTGACCTCTCATTCCCTTTGCTTCATTCATTCTTTTCTGTGTCTGTGGAAGCTGTCAAGGGTTCTCCTCCCAGAGCTTCCATCATCATCTGATGAGGAGGAGTCTGATGGGTCTGATGGGGGTAGTCCCACTCCAGGCTTTGGAGGTCTGCCTCCATTTCCACCCTTTCCTGCTGATACTCCACAGTCTGAGTGGGCTGTAGATGGGGGGTAATGCCCTTTCGATGGCATCTCTGAGTGTCTCAGCTGAGGGTTGTTCTTCCTGTATGGCCTTGGTCAGGGATCATGCATTGATTTGTTGTTTTCATGCCATTTTGTCCATCACAGCTTGAATGACTTTATCAATTATCTCCTTCTTTTCTTGCTGGTGGGCTGTTTCATATTCTAGCTGGCACTGCTGTTGGTGCTCTTCAGCCTTCGCAAGTGCTCTAATCCTCCTGTCATGATGCTTGTCACCATGCTCTTTCTCTGATGCCCAATTTTCCATGTTCTTATTCTAATTGGCTTGGTATGTTGCGAAACCTTGCAATACATCATTGATAATTTAGACTCCGGCAGTCAGCCTTTCTGTAGCCTCCTCGTTTGCTTCCTGCTTTTGCTGCATATCTGTGGCCAGGCCTCCAATTGTCTGCCAGACCTGGGATCTGAATTCATTCCTAGCCTGAACGAGGCAAACAATTGCAGCATGATTGATTTCTTGGTCAATATTTCCTTTCTTGATGACAACAGCATAAGCATTCTGCATGGTTGCTGCCATTTCCTGGTATAAGGCCTTCATCTCACTGATATTAGCCTGTGCCATAGCTCGTTCCTTCTGCAGGGCCAGGAATAGTCCTTGGACATCCTTCTCTGTGACGTTCATTCGATCCACCATTCTGATGAACCATTCGGGAAGCTGGTCCTGGCTAACCATAGTTGTTTGTGTGAAAGAAGGAGCTCATTGATCCTCCAGCTGCTCCCAAGTCTTGGGGCAATAGATTTCGACTGTATTGCTCATCTGAACATCATCTGCTGGGCCAGCAGTTGGGGATCCAGCGGCTTCATGGTGGGACATCTTGGAATAATTGCTCATTTTTCACAGGTAGAAGGTTTTGTTGCCCTAGAACAGGGTCTTTCCATTTTTTGTGTTCGATTTGATAAACTTGGTAGGTTGTGCCTTAAGTTTATAGTGTGACCCTGGGCACAGTTTATGCTATGCGGAGGGGGTTTCGAAAATTCATTTCATTTTGTTTGTTCATTTATTTGATTGGTGCTCTCAGATAAAGCTAGGAAGTTTATTCTAACTATCGATCACAAGGCAGAATAAACTTAAGGGGTCTTCTCTGAGGTTTGGTGGGATTGTTCTGGTAACTTCGCTTGAGGAGGATTTCGTTCCTGATGATCTTGGCAACTGTGGGAGACATAGACCTCTTTATAGACTTTTGGACTTCCAACTTCATCTAACCATCCCCCATGATGGTACTGCTGAAAGCGAGTTTAGGAGATATGATGTGAGTCATTTCCAACAATAATCTTGCATAGATTGCATGATCGCAAACTCATGATTACATTAATCACTCACTTGCATGCTGACCACCATCTTCGAATTAATTCTTGAAAAATACCTTGCCATGATACTACTCCTTCCCATAAGGTACGGGATGAGCAATCATAACAGGAAACAATCCCGGTCTGACTGCGTAATACAATAACTCAAAATACAATGACATTGAGCCATTTTTCTTCTGAGCCGCATCATCATAGATTCCCTAAGGAGATCTTGATTTCTTGTGTTGTGACAATCATGGTCTATCACTCGTACCATTCTAGCACATTCCATGTGATGTCATGAGTGCCCCACCTGCACTCACCTCTGCGCAGCAACACCCTGGTGTGAACGCAATCCCAACAATTCCCCATGGAGTGTCCCCTAGCTGAACGTCACATCATATCAGGTTCCTTTGAACAGGTTCCTTGAGTGGGGTTCTGTAACGGCGGTCGTGGACAAGGTAATCGACAAAGAACCTGAGGGCTCTAGGCTTGTTGACAGTGATGGCAAACACAAGACAAGACCTCTTGGAGGGCACCAACGTTGGATATCTGAAGCTGTGACGTGCAACAACTATAGAGAATCCGTGTTTAGGAGCAGAGGTAGGTAAAGGAACAGGATCAGGGAAAACAGGGCAAAGAGGACAAAGGCCAGAGGATCAAAAACCAGAACGAGGACAGAGACTGAGGCGAGGACAAAGGACGAGGACTGGAGAGGACTCAAATATTTATTCGGTGAAATGAACAAATAACTGTGTAAGGAGAAAAGGAAAAGAAACAGAACGCTGGGAGGACAAGTCCTCTTATATACACATTTTCTCCTTCCACGCCGAGACACTAAACTAGTAGACCCTGAACCCTCAACCGTTAACTAACCAGCACAGCCGCTCCAGCCATTCCAAACATATGCGGCTGAGCAATTATCCTAATCTATGTGGCTTATCGCCAAGAGCACAGCCACCCAGATAAGCCTCCTGATAAGCGAGTGATAACAAGTGATAGGTGAGAAGTGAATGAATTTCTTGAGCCGTGACAGGATCCCCCTGTTTGGACTGAGCTCCGGCGAAGTAGTTTTTATGTTGTCTCTGGTCGGGGTCCTGGTTTGTCAGGGTATTTTTCGTGAAAGTGGTCAACAGCCTGGCTATCTGCATGAAGTTCGGCAGGTTCCCAATCCGGCATATCATAGCCCACCCACTTGACCAAATACTGGAGTCTGCGGCGGTGTAGTCGGGAGTCCAGGATTGCTTCGATGAAGTATTCATCTTCCCCATCTATTTCCACTGGTGGGGGTGCATCTGGTCGTTGTCCTGGGTATGGGTCGTCTGCAGCTAATTCCAGGAGAGATACATGTTGGACGTTGTGGCATTTCATTGTTGGGGGCAGTTCAAGGCGGTACGCATAAGGGGATATTTTGGCAACTACTTTGAATGGTCCATGGCGTTTGTTGTCAAGTTTTCATGATGGTCAGCGTGTTTTCCAATTTCTTGCATCCAGCCAGACATGATCTCCTGGTTGATAGTTTGGCGATGGTAACCGGTGCCTGTCTGCATTGTCTTGATAACGGAGGTTGGCTCGATTACTCTCAGCTCACAGGTGACTATGGATTTCTGAAAGGGCCTTGGATGTTGTCAGAGCACGACGGTCATTGACATCATTTGTAGCTGCAGGTGTGAGATTGAATTGGCATCGAGGGTCGAATCCTTTGTTGGCGAAGAAAGGGGAAGTGCCTGTTGTTTCAGATGCTTGGTTGTTGGCAGCGAACTCAGCCAGAGGCAACCATTCTGCCCAGTCATCCTGTAGGTAGTTGACGTGTGCGCGCAAGTATTGTTCCATGATTGCATTCATTCGTTCAGTTTGTCCATCTGTTTGTGGGTGAAAGGCAGTTGAAAGTCGTGGGTCAATTCCCAAGCGGCGACATAAGTGTTTCCAGAAAAGTGCAGCAAACTGGGGTCCTCGGTCAGAGTTGATTGTCAGGGGCAATCCGTGGAGTCGGAAGACGTGGCTAATGAATAGGTTTGCGAGTTCCTTGGCATCAACATCCGTACGGCAGGGTACAATGTGTCATTCCTTTGTCAGTCGATCTACTACAACCCATATCGCGTCACAACCATTGGACCATGGTAATCCTGTTACAAAATCCATTGATATATCCTGCCAAGGTCTGTCTGGGATAGGTAGTGGTCGTAGGACGCCGAATGGGGCATGTCTGCTAGATTTCGAACGTTGACAGGTATGGCAGTTGCGAGTGTAGCGGTCAACGTCTCTGCGCATCTTGGGCCAGGTATATGTCCTCGATAGATATACTGATGTCTTTGATCTGCCCGTGTGACCTGCAGTAGGGGTCTCATGATGTTGTTGCATAAGGTGCAGTCTTAGTGGTTCATAGTCTGGAACCCAGATTCGTTGTCGGTACAAGAGAAGGTTATCACGTCTCTCACATTCTGCCAGTGTGATGTCCTTATATTGTTTTGTTCCATCACTGAGCATCTGGAGGATTTTGTTTGGGAAGGGGTCGATAGCGTATCCTTCGTGGAAGAGTCGGCTTAGTGTAGGGGCATCTAGGGAGAGTGCTGGTGAGGTAACATCAGGTTGGTCGGACAAGGTTGTGGCCAGGGCATGGAGGATGTTTTCGGGTTTAATTATGGTGGTTTGGTTTTCGAGGGAGCGGTCATCCCCCTCTTTAGGCAGATCTCCGGATTGTCTAGTCAGTGCATCTGGTTTCCCTCCAGCAGTCCCTGGGCGGTAGACAATTTTGAAATTAAATTGGGACAAGAATTGAGACCATCGGGCTTGTCGGCGGTTGAGGAGTTTTGTTGTGGTGAAATATTCCAGATTCTTATGGTCCGATAGGACACGGATTGGGTTGATAACAGACTGTAATTCCGGTCTCCATTCCTCGAATGCACGCACAATTGCCAGTAGTTCCTTGTCATAAATCTCGTAGTTGCATTCTGCTGGAGAGTGCTTCTTAGAGAAATATGCCACTGGGTGTAGCAAGCCATCATCATCGTATTGTGACAGTACTCCAGCATATACGTAGTCTGAGGCATCGGTTTCAACAATGACATCACGGTCAGGGTCAAATCGGGCAAGGATGGGTGCGGATGTAAACGTGGTTTTTAACTCGTCGAATGCATTTTGTTGCTCATCCTTCCAGGCAAATTGTAGTCCTTTTCGTGTCAGGAGTGTAAGTGGTTGCACCATTTTGGAATAATTTCGGACAAAGCAGCGGTAAAAGTTGGCAAACCCCAGGAAGGCACGCATCGGTTTCAACAATGACATCACGGTCAGGGTCAAATCGGGCAAGGATGGGTGCGGATGTAAACGTGGTTTTTAACTCGTCGAATGCATTTTGTTGCTCATCCTTCCAGGCAAATTGTACTCCTTTTCGTGTCAGGAGTGTAAGTGGTTGCACGATTTTGGAATAATTTCGGACAAAGCAGCGGTAAAAGTTGGCAAACCCCAGGAAGGCACGGACATCTTTTAGGTTGCGGGGTGATTCCCAGTCCTGGACAGCTGTAATTTTTTCGGGATCCATCTTAATTCCTTCCGTACTGATGATAAGCCCCAAGTATTTGACTTCCTGGCAATGGAACTCGCATTTTTCTGGCTTCAGGTGTAGGCCTGCTTTCTCAAAAGCTTCTAGCACAAGGTTCACATGTTGTTGATGTTCTTCGAAGGTGTCAGAATAGATCAGTGTGTCATCCAGGTAAGCTGTGCAGAAGCGGTCCAAATAGGGGGCCAGGACATCATTGATAAAATTCTGGAAGGTTGCAGGGGCATTGGTGAGGCCAAATGGCATTACTAATGATTCGAAAAGACCATAACGGGTGCGGAAGGCAGTTTTCCATTCCTCTCCTTCTGCCATTCGAATGAGGTTGTAGGCCCCCTGAATGTCAAGTTTTGTGAACCATTTTGCACGAGAGAGATTCATCAGGGTGTCTTGCATGAGTGGGAGAGGGTAGCGGTTTTTAATTGTTCCTTCATTGATTCCTCGATAATCCACAACTAGGCGTAGAGAACCATCACCTTTCTTGACGAACAAGATTGGTGCCGCAGCTGGGGATGATGATGCTCGAATGAATCCTTTGCTCATGTTTTCATCAATCCACCGCTTCAGTTCTTCCAGTTCTGGGTGTGAGAGGGAGTAGAGTGGGCCAAAGGGGGGTTTGAATCCATCTTCCAAGGGGATCTTGTGGTCACAGGGGCGGTGAGGGGGCAGTTTGTCGGCATTGACTTTTTCGAAAATTTTCAGGTATTTGTGGTATTCTTGTGGCACGATTGTTTTGAGGTCCGGCTTGTCATTCTTTGGTTCTTGCAGGGCAGTCTTAATTTCATTAAGTGATAGGCAGAACTGCTCGACCTTGCCATACCGTTGGTTGCTATTGTTGACAATTCGTTTAAAGCTTGTAGCCGAGATGGCACAGATCTTATTCTTTCGTTCTGGTGTCAGACCCTGGATTGGTGTGGCCTTAACCATGGTACGATGTGGGAGGCATTGGGGGGAGCCGAATTGGATATCATTTTTCGCAAAGTTGATGGTAACATCATGTTTCTTGAGCCAAGGGATTCCAAGGACTAGAGGGTAGTGGCCGAGAAAGGTGATGTATGCAACCAGTGTTTCGTGGTGGTCACTGATGGTGCATTGGATTTCCACATATTCGGTGATGTCTCCTGAAGAGATTGGTTGGCCATCAATTACTTCAACTATTTTTGGGATTTTTAATTGGTAACAGGGGAGGTTGTGTTGGCGTGCAAAAGCCTCATTCATAAACGAGAGTCCAGTACATCCACAATCCACAAGTGCATGGGTGTCGAGTTTGGTGTCACGGTCGGTCAAGGTGCAAGGTACGACTAAGTGACTACCATCCATTTCATTTTCCTGACTAACTGACAAAGAACTTGCTGATACATAGAAGATTTCCTGTGGGGATACAAATGAAGAGGCAGGGGCAGGTCCACCAAGAGAGCCAACGGGCTGCTGGTGGACTACTCTTTTCCCGAGTTGGGTTCAGGGGAAGGGGCGGGGTCGGTCGGGGTTGTTGAGACCTCAGCAGCGGCCAGGCGCATCTTCCGAGTGTTGTTAGCGGCCAGGGTGGGGCATTCATTTTTGAAGTGGTCGGCTGATCCACAGTACAGCCATTGTCCCTTCGCCATGCGTTCGTCATGTCGGCGTTGGTTATGTGCCTTTTGGGAAGCTGATAGGTCCATGGGGGCTGTGCCGTAATTGCCACTGTTAGTGCTGGTCGGGTGGGCGGCTGGTCGGGCTGGTGCAGGGGCTGGTCGTGGGGGAGCTGGCGTGGCTTGGCATCGGGTGACAGCTGCATGGGCTCTGATACGATAGTCTAGCTTCATACATAGGTCGACAAACTTCGCAAAATCTTGGGGTTCATCAGCCTGGTATACCAGACTGGCTTGTAGTTCTCGGGACAGGCCTCTCTTCAGGGCTGCCTTTTTCGCATTGGTGTCGAAGTTGAGGATTGCCATGAGGCGTTGGAACTCAGCATAGTAGATGCTAAATTCCCTATTGCCTTGGTTGAGTTTCTCAAGTTCCGCAGATGCTGTCCCCACTTGGTCTTGGTCTCTGAATGCAGATTCAAGGATGGTGATTAACTCTTCCACATCTTTGAGGTTGATCTTGTCTGCAAGGACATAGGGTTGGACTTGGTTCTGTGCATTGATTTTGAGGTAACCATATACGTAACGGAGCTTATGCTGATCGTCAATGAAGCGGGAGGAGTCCCCAGCTAGCTTGGACCTAACTTTGGAAATGAAGTTAAGCAGGTCCTTGCGGTCGCCAGAGTACTCTGGTGGGTGGGGTAACTGGATCGGTTTTGTCGTAGCAAGGGCTGTGTTTCCTGTGAGGGATTGCAGTAGTCGGATAGTGGTGTTGGCTGATCCGAGGTCACGTTCGAGGTCAGCGATACATTTCGCATAGTCAGAGTTGTCTTTTTGGGATTCCTTTAGTTCTGCCTTGAGGTCGACCAACTTTTGGCAATCGCGTTTGTATTCTTCGACTGCGTTGTATAATCCTTGGATTTTGGATGGGTCTTTGTTGACTTCGTCTCTTTGAGCTGCATTGAGATACAGCGCGATAACAATTTCTTGATCAGCCTTGGTGTTTTAACGGAGGTACCAGGTAAGGTTGTTGTCGTCAAAGGTGACTCGTGTTGCAGAGATTTCGTTTCCGATTTGGCGGGCAATTTCAATTTCGTCGATAATAGCAGTGTTTCCCAAGGACAGGAATTTCGGGATGAGGCGTGTGAACTGGTAGAACCAGAGATCGTGGAGCATAGGCACAAGGGTAATCAAGGGCAGACGGTAGAGCCGGCAGGTACTTGATTACACAGTTATGTTGTAACGGCGGTCGTGGACAAGGTAATCGACAAAGAACCTGAGGGCTCTAGGCTTGTTGACAGTGATCGCAAACACAAGACAAGACCTCTTGGAGGGCACCAACGTTGGATATCTGAAGCTGTGACGTGCAACAACTATAGAGAATCCGTGTTTAGGAGCAGAGGTAGGTCAAGGAACAGGATCAGGGAAAACAGGGCAAAGAGGACAAAGGCCAGAGGATCGAAAACCAGAACGAGGACAGAGACTGAGGCGAGGACAAAGGACGAGCACTGGAGAGGACTCAAATATTTATTCGGTGAAATGAACAAATGACTGTGTAAGGAGAAAAGGAAAAGAAACAGAATGCTGGGAGGACAAGTCCTCTTATATACACATTTTCTCCTTCCACGCCGAGACACTAAACTAGTAGACCCTGAACCCTTAACCCTTAACTAACCAGCACAGCCGCTCCAGCCATTCCAAACATATGCGGCTGAGCAATTATCCTAATCTATGTGGCTCATCACCAAGAGCACAGCCACCCAGATAAGCCTCCTGATAAGCGAGTGATAACAAGTGATAGGTGAGAAGTGAATGAATTTCTTGAGCCGTGACAGGTTCCTTGCTTTCATACATTGTCTCATGCTGTGCAGTCTTGACCCTTGTACTCAGCGCCACTCCTGTTAACCAACTAGACTCTGCTTTGGTCAACTACCTATGAATGCAGGTATGTTGAATGATGATTTCACAATGCCTTGCACATGCCATTGAGCTCCTCTCTAGTGCAAGCCCTCTTGGTATTTGTCAGTTGTTGAGCACCTGCTCATGTATAAGTTGGTACTGTTCGCCCTTGTCATCTTCTCTCCATCATCGTCGCCAACAGTTGTCTCATGGCTGAGTTGGCATTATTGAGGTAAGTCCTTCCATTTCTCCTTCCTGATCTTTCCCATGCGGACATTCAATAGGTGCAACATCTTGGGCTGGGACCTTTATGAGGTGTCATTCGGAGGGTCACGAATCACGTGACTTCGGTTGTCGGAGCTTCCGAGGGTTCTGGCCCAAACTGCTGATCTTAATATTCATTCTCCTGTCAAGTTTGCCATGGTCTCTCTCAAGTTATACATGTTACCCAATCTATTATCACACATTGTAGGGTGTGACATTTTGTTACACAGTCTAGGTGATATGGCATTGGCTCGGAGTTGGTTTCATTTGGCTTGCCAGGCAAGGGATATGGGGCCTATCATGGCTATGCTGATCAGGGCGGCATCCACAGGGAGATGTTCCAGGGGTTCTTCATTAGTACCTCAAACTGTCCCTGCCTAGTCATTGCAATGGGCCAGGCAGTACTGGCACCCAAAGGTGGCAAGATTCGATGCAAAGCAGATTGCAACATCATGCTGCTTGAGCCATGGCATGCCCAGCACTATTGGGTAATGGCCTGGTTTAGTGATGAACATGGGGAGTTTTTCACAATGTTCATGGATGCTGAGGTGTGCTTCAGTGAGGTGAGTGATATCTCCTAAAGATATCTTTCATCCATCAATGACTTCCAGTGCACAGGGTGTCTGCAGGGGGTGTAGGGGCAATTCATGGAGATTGGTGAAGTCTTGGTCTATAAAGGCATAACCCATAGCCCCACAGTCAATCAGGGCATGGGTTGGGATTTCTTTGCCATTGAGGGACAAGGTGCATGTCATGACAAGGTGTTGTCCATCCATTGATCCTTCTTTGATGGCTACAGCTTTTACAGCAGTGCTAGAGATAGAGGATATATTGGCTAACACAGGAGAAAAGACAGGGGAGCTGCCAGGGAGAGGGCCAGTGTTCTCCTTCCAGCTTACACATTTCCTTGCTGGGAGGTAGTGACAGAACTATCAGCTGTTTTGGGTTGGGCAACTGTCTTGGTGATGGTGCCCCACAATGGATGGCCTGGTGCTTTGGGCCTGTTTGGCCAGTCCCTTGCCATGTGATTGAATCGGGTGCAGTACAAGCAGCAGTTCTCATCGATCCTCTTCTGGCATTCCTTGGGGGATAGTCGGCATCTAGCAGCTGAAAGATCCGTGGGCCCAGGGCCAAAATGACCACTGCTGCTGCTGGTTGGGTCAGGGGTGTTTTGGGCAGGGTTCGGGGAGGTGTTGCAGGTAGTCAGTATCATGGTGTGTTTGGTTTGACCAGAGGAGCAGTGGGTTTCTGCTTTGCATGCATGGTATTGCATGTCCCATCTCTTTACAAGTGCAATGTAGCGAGACCAGTCCTTGTGGAGATCCTGTGTACTCAGGCTGTCCTTGAGTTCTTGGCATAATCTGCAGTGCAGGGCCACATGTTTTGCAGTATCATTCCAGTTGAGATCCACAATTAAGCATTGGAACACTGTGTAGTATGTGACAAAGTCATGGTTGCCCTGGTGAAGTTTTGTGAGTTCTCATTTGGCAGTGTTCATGTCATCAGGGTCTCCATAGGCTTCTTCAAGCAAGGTCATGAAGGCTTCAAAGTTTTCAAGGTTCACATGGTCATTTTCCATGAGGTGTATCATTTGTTCTAATGCAGGCCCTTCTAATCTAGAGAATGCATATCAGAGCTTCAACTGCTCCTCTGGGAATTCCCCGGGGTGGTGACTGAGACATAGGTGGAGCAGGGCCACAAAGGACCTCAACTTGCTGAGGTCCTCCCCCATGAACTTCTCAGTGTCAGTCTGCCCCTCACAGCTGGCAGGCAATGAGTTTGTAGCAGCATTTGTGAGGGTGATGGTCTGCGCAAGCTGGGCTTTAAGCTGGGTGACCTGGGCAGTCAAGGTGTTGCAGTCAGCGATGGCAGCATCTTGCTTGAGCGCAAGGTCTTCAGTCTCTGTTACCAGTGCAGTGAACCAGTCAGTCAGTTCCTTGATGGAGTTCAGGGTGCAAGTGAGATTGACGGCATTCTCATGGCTGTTGCAGAGTGTGGCAGGGTCTATGGAGTCCACAGAGGTGGCACCAAGGGCCTTGATGGTGCAGGCATGGTGGGCAATGATTTTTATGATGGCATAGGGTGCAGGGGATGGTTCAGTGGTAGCAGGGGCAGATTCAGACATGGCAGCGAGCTCAGTGGAGAATTATAGTTCAATGCAACATAGTGTAATCGGTGGACAAGGAGTGGAGTCAGAGTCCAGGGAGCTCACAGTAGGGCATGGTTGGAACTTGGGAAACAGAGTTGGCTGGGTGCAGCAGCAACACGACTTTTCATGATTCAAAAAGGGGTGTGGTTGGAGCGGGTGCTTGGCATGGTAGGGCAAGGATGTGGATTTGGCTGGGTGGGCTCGGCAAGGCTGGACAAGGACAGGAGGCTTGGCTAGGCTGGGCAGAGGGGGGGAGAAGGCTGGACATTTGAGATAGAGAGAGAATGTAATTGTATTGGATAAAGTACAAGACATTGCATGAAGAAGAAATGAAAGGGAAACAGAAGCTGGGGAATGGAATCCCCTCATATACATGACCTCTTCTTCCTGCCAAGAACCTAAACAATACTCATCCCCTTAACCCTTAATATCAGCCCTTACATAAATACATAGCACTTAGTAGAATATTCTAGACACAAATCCCATAATCCTATTTTCATCCAAGATCCTGTAAACAAGAAATACTACCTCATAGAACCTTCTAGCATCACTTCTCATTGTTCCTCACTTCATTCCTCTATGATGTCATACCCAGAATCTAACCCTAATGAACTTCTTTACTATGGCAATACTTGGGAGGGGGTTGCCTAAGTCAAGTGGCATAACCAACAGTGTTCAATCCATGCTGTGACAGCTATAGCCTTTTACAAAGCATTGATAAAAGTTCACAAATCCTAGGAAGGACTGCATATCTTTCACATTCTACAGTGTGGGCCATTCTTGTATAGTCACAACTTTGGCAGGATGCATTTTTGTACCACTGGTAGATATGATGAATCCTAGGTATTTTACTTCCTGCCAAAGGAATTCACATTTCTCTGGTTTCAGATGGAGGCCAGCTTCAGATAGTGCTTCTCAGACTTTAAGGATATGGTTCTGGTGGTCATTCAAGTTATTGCAGTAGATGAGGATGTCATCGAGGTATGCAGTAACAAAGATATCCAGGTATGGTGTCACAAACCTCCAAGGATATGCTTCTGGGAGGAACTATGACCACAGCTGGGCTGTGGTTTGTAGAGGTGACATTGGGGATGGCTTATGTCATGGTTAGGGTTTAGGGAAAAGGGCAGAGTTAGGGTTTACCAGGAGGAATGAGCAGGGATGATGAAGAAGGGTTTTGGGATGGAATGTAGCATGTTTCTTTTGTGTTTTGAATTTTGTTTGATCTGTTTTTGGAATTTCATTTGACTTATGTTTGTAATTATGTTTTGTCTATGTTTGAGTTATGTCTCCATTGTGTTTCTTATCTTGTTTTGTCTACATCTGGGAAAGGGTCACAATGAGATGAAGGGTGTCATATGATGGGTTGGATATCTGCCGGGCAGATAGGAGGGAATCACATGGGCACAGGAATGAAGGTATAAGAAGGGGCAATTGTATTTCATTAGTTTAGCATGCAATCAATTATTCATTCACACAACCCTATCTACATACAAGAGCCCTCATCATTCAACCAGTGAACAAAACCCACTTTCCATTACCACTTCCAGTTCCCATCATATCCCCTTACCCTACTCCCTTGACAAATAACATCTAGCCAACATTAACTCAGAAGGCATTGCTGCAGGGACATCCTGTGTATGAAGTAAGTACTGCCTGAGCCCATGACTAACTTACCTAAAGAAGCCCAGAGCCAAACCCAACTGCATAGCAGTCTGTGAATTGTATTGCCTGTTGTCCATGTGTATTCCTTGGGTTTTGACATATGGTCAGAGAATATCATTGATAAAGTGCTGGAAAATAGCTGAGGCATTGGTCAGGCCAAAAGGCATTACAAATGACTCAAACAACCCATACCTTGTCCTGAATGCTGTCTTCCACTCCTCCCCTTTGGCCATTCTGACAAGATTATAAGCACCTCAGATATCCAGCTTCATATAGTACTTGGCCTTCTGCAGCTGTAGGAGAGTTTCATGTAGTAGTCATAGGGGGTAATGGTTTTTTATGGTACCCTCATTCAGGCCCCAGTAGTCAACACATAGCCAGAGGGAGCCATTACCTTTTTTCACAAACAGGATGGGAGCACTGGCTGGGGAGGAGGATGCTCAGATAAACCCCTTGCAGAGGTTCTCCTCCAACCATTTTTTCAAGGCCTCTAGCTCTGTCTGGGCCAGTGAGTAGATTGGTCTGAATGGAGGGGTGAAATCCTGTTTCAGAGGAATTCAGTGATTGTAGGAGCAGTGTGGTGGGAGTTTGTTGGCCTCCGCTTCTCAAAACAGCGTGAGGAATTCATGGTATTCTGCTGGCACTATCTCAGTGTGTGTGACCCTGGGCACAGTTTCTGGTATGAGGAGGGGGTTTCAATAATTTGTGTCGTTTTGTTCGTTCATTTATTTGATTGGTGCTCTGAGATGAAGCTAGGAAGTTTATTCGAACTATCAATCACAAGGCAGAATAAACTTAAGGGGTGTCTTCTCTGAGGTTCGGTGGGATTGTTCTGGTAACTGTTCTTGAGGAGAATTTCGATGCTGATGATCTTGGAGACTGTGGGAGACATTGACCTCTTTATAGACTTTTGGACTTCCAACTTCATCCAACCATCCCCCAGGATGGTACTGCTCAAAACAAGTTGAGGACATATGATGCAAGTCATTTTGAACAATCATCTTGCATAGATTGCATCATCGCAAGCTCACGATTACATTAATCACTCACTTGCATGCTGCCACCATCTTTGAATTAATTCTTGAAAAATACCTCTCCATGATACCACACCTGCCTATAAGGTACAGGATTAGCAATCATAACAGGAAACAATCCCTGTCTGACTGCATAATGCGATAACGCAAAATACAATGACAATGAGCCATTTTTTTTCTGAGCCGCATCATCATAGATTCCCTAAGGAGAACTTGATTGCTTGTGTGGTGAACATCATGCCCTATCACTCGTGAGTTTCTAGCACTTTCCATGTGATGTCATGAGTCCCCCACCTGCACTCACCTGTGCGCAGCCACACCCTGGTGCGAATGCAATCCCAACAATTCCCCACGGATTGTCCCCTAGCTGAAGGTCGCATCACATCAGGTTCCTTCGAACAGGTTCCTTGAGTGGGTTTCCTTGCTTCTGTTTGTTGTCTCATGCTGTGCAGTCTCGACCCTTGTACTCAGTGCCACTCCTGTTTGCCGACTAGACTCTGCCTTGGTCAACTATCTCTGAATGCAGGTATGTTGAATGATGATTTTGCAATGCCATGCACATGCCATGGAGCTCTTCTCCAGTGCAAGCCCTCTTGTTATTCATCAGTTGCTGAGTACCTCCTCATGTATAAGTAGGTACTATTCACCCTCATTGTCCTTTCTCCATCATCATCGCCAACAGTTGTCTCATGGCTGAGTTGTCATTATTGAGGTATGTCCTTCCCTTTCTCCTTCCTGATCTTTCCCATGCTGACGTTCAATAGGTGTGACATCTTGGGGCAGGACCTTCATGAGGTCTCATTCGGATGGTCACGAGTCACGTGACTTCGCTGGTTGGAGCTTCGGAGGGTTCCAGCCCAAACTGCTGATCTTAATATTCATTCTCCTGTCAAGTTTGCCATGTTCTCTCTCAAGTTATACATGTTACCCAATCTATTATCACACATTGTAGGTTGTGACAGTGTGACCCTGGGCACAGTTTCTGCTTATGCAGAGGGGATTTCGATCATTCTGTTTCATATTTCAAAGATGCAGTGTCATACCCCACCTTTAAGACACATTTTAAGAATGGGGATTCTTACTAAGTAATGACTCAAGCCATAAGGCAAGAGCCATTACTAACCACCCTTCATCCACTTCCCGCAGGAAGTATGATAATGGGGGGCCAGGAAAAAAGTCACCATCATAAAGGGTTAGGAACCCGGGGTAGCCTCAGGAGGGACACTTTCCGATCAACGGCTGAGGTTTCTAATGCCCAGCCGTATCCTGGGGAACGTACCGCTGATGTTGACAAAAACCTGGAATACTTATAGCCTGGGCGACTGTGGTTCTTACTTGCCACAAGTCCAAAGGGACTACCCTCCGCCGAAGATGCGTCGCCGTATTCGAACGTTGTGCCGTGTCACACAGGACCACCCCAACAGGCAGGCATAGAAGGGGCTGGGACAGGAAAAGGGAGAAGAAAGGAATAAGAAGAACTGAGATCAAGGAGGAGGAAGTTGGCCGGATATGACTGAATCTGCCGGAAGGAATAGTAGATGAAAGTCGAAAGAAGTCAAGGTCGATGATGAAGGATTGATGGATGAGGAAAATTGTAGGATATTTAAGAATGAATTGAATGAACACTACGACTAAATGCCAAGTCCACAATCAAGAATCATATGTTACCGAGGAAGCTCAGCGGAGATGATCGGAACCCGAAGGAATGATACCGAACGTCATTATGATAAAACATGCGATAGCAGAGTCTAGTCGGCCGAAGGAGATAAGGATTGTCTTTGGCAGTAAAGACCAATACGAGGCGCATTAACCCTGAGGCAGCCGACAATACAGGAAACTTTATCTAAAGGCGGCCTTCGATCAGCACGATATGACGAGACTGGATGCATCTAGACAAACGGAAAAGATAAGATCGAACCTATCGGAAGCCACAGGCGGCCCGGATGACATCTACCGTGGTGAAGTGTTGGTAAGGCACACAGACGGCACAGGAAGCCGCAGCCCAGATAAGGACGGATCAGGAAATCCGGCAACTAAGGACAAACACTTCACCGGAGCTGATGACGCATGCATAAGATGGGATATGTGCTCAAATGCCCTATGGAGGTCATATTATTAGACATAATACATTGGCAAACGGCGGGTTTAGCAACAGCGCATGCACGATACGGCCGAGAGGATCACCAAGAGTCATCCGATTGGTTTGGGAATGATTTGGAGCGTTTGCATGGAAAAATTCGAAATACGGAATTTGTATGCGAAAAATATCATGTTTGCATGCTCTCTACCAACGTCAACCAGTACTTGGCGTTCCGACCACCGCAACGTACCCGGTGGGTATATGAGTGGGGAGCTCAAGTCAGAAAACATAAAATACGAAAAAGCCCCCACTCGAAAAAACGATCATCCAGCAAAAGACCCACAATCGTCCCATCAATTACAAGCAAGTCCCAGAAAGATATTAGTACCTCATACTCGATTATTTACACAATACTCGAAAAACCTATACAACAATACAACCAAGACCCTCTTCGAACATTAAGACCCTCACAGATTGTGGTTCACACTTGAGCGCAATTTCCATCGACGATCTCGAAACGCTCCCTGAGATAAGCAGGAGAGTTTAAGATTATAACACGTTATTACTTATCATCCCTACGAGAATCCCCAGAGAAGTACATAATTCCCATCATTGGAATTATTACTTCTCATTTTTCTTTTTCGGAGATATTGAGTTACCCTACCGTCGGTCACGAGACAACCCCCGGTTAACATGCAGCTAGGAAGTTTATTGAACTAATTGATCACAGGCCAAATAAATGAATGGGGGTCTCTTTGGAGGTTTCAGTGGATTTGTTTGGTAATGCTTGAGGAGGATGGTTTCGTAGATAACTCTTGGGGAGGATTTCATATATCGATTACTTGTTGAATGATGCCACAGACTGTGGGATACATAGACTGCTTCATTGACTTCAATTGCCCATCTTCATCTAACCCTTCCTTATGGTATGACATCTGCAAAACAAGTTTACATTTAGGAGATAAGACATGAGTCATTGCCAACATTAATCTTGGATAGATTGCATCATGGCAAGCTCATGATTAAATTAATCACTCACTTGCATGCTGACCACCATCTGCAAATTAATCTTGGAAATACCTCATCC
Source organism: Pyronema domesticum (assembly GCA_024516145.1). Taxonomy (NCBI): domain Eukaryota; kingdom Fungi; phylum Ascomycota; class Pezizomycetes; order Pezizales; family Pyronemataceae; genus Pyronema; species Pyronema domesticum. The sequence continues at coordinate 1,912,320 of JAJJXL010000009.1, forward strand.
TGATACCACACCTTCCAATAAGGTAAAGGGATTAGGAGCCATAAATGAAAACCTGTTCTCATTTGTTGCCACATAATGCAATAACTTGTTTTGATGATGACAGTGAGTCATTTCTCATACAAGCTGCATCATCATAGATTTCCAAAGAAATCTTGATTGCTCTGCTTGCAGGGTATTGCTTTGTGGTGCCACTCATGCCCTACCAGATTGTGCAATTCTAGCACATTCCATGTGATGTCATAAGTGCCTCACCTGTGCTTACCTGTGCACAGCCACACCCTGGTGTGAATGCAATGCTGCCAATTCCCTACAGAGTGGTCCCAGCTCAAGGTCACATCATATTGGGTTCCTTTGAACAGGTTCCTTGAGTGGGGTTCCTTGCTTTCATACATTGCCTCATGCAATGCAGTCTTGACCTGTGGATGCAGCACCACTCCTGTTTACTGACTAGACCCTGCCTTGTGATAAGCTAACTCCTGACTAGGTGTGCTGGATGATATCATCACAATGCCTTGCAGATGTCATGGAGTTCCCCTCCTGTGTAAGCCCTCCTGGTATATGTCAAGTACCAAGCACCTCCTTACATATAAGGAGTGTTGTTCCTGCCTTGTCTTCTCTCCATCATCATCACAATAGTCTTTGTCTTGTGTATCTTCATCCATGAGGTAAGTCCTTCCCTTCTCCTTCTTGACAGTCTCCTGCTGATGCTCGATAGGTGCAACATCTAGGGCCAAGACCTTCATGAGGTCTCATTTGGGGGTCACGAGTCATGTGACTTCACTTGTGGGATGTTCCAAGGGTTCCGGCCTAAATTGCTGATCGTAATAATCATTCTCCTGTCAAGTTTGCCATGTTCTCTCTCAAGTTATACATGTTACCAAATCCATTATCACATATTATAGGGTGTGACACTCAGAGATCTCAGCATCTCATTCCCCTCCTTTAAAGCCTTGTTGATTTTGTATAAGCAGATGGCATTGATCTGCAGGCAGTTTTTGTTTGGCTTGCCATGTCAGTGGTATGGGACTCATCATGGTGATGCTGAGGGGTGCAGTGTTAGCCAAGAGCAATTCTGGGTCTTCTTTGCTGGTACCTCATACTGTGACCACCCTGTCATTGCAGTGGGCCAGACAATACTGGGAGCCAAAAGTAACCAGTTTAGAGGTAAAGCGGATGGCCACATCATGCTGTTTCAGCCATGGAATACCATGAACAATGGGGTAGTGACCCAGTTTGGTAATGAACATTGGGAGTTTCTCCCAGTGTTCCTGGATGTTATGGTACCCTTTAGCAATGTGGGTGATGTCTCCCAAGGAGATCTTTCATCCATTGATCACTTCTAGGGTGCGGGGAGTTTTGAGCAGGTGGAGGGGTAAGTGGTGGTGGTTGGCAAAGTCCTGGGGGAAGAATGCATAGCCAGTGGCTCCACAATTGATTAGGGCATGGGTTGGGAATGCTTTTGAGTCAAGTGATAGGGTGAACATCACAATGAAATGATTCCCATCCATTGACCCCTCTTTGATGGCAACATCTTTAACTGCAGAGCTGGAAATAGAGAATATATTTATTACTACAGAATTTAAGACAGGCAGATCACCAGGCAGTGGGCCATCATTCTCTTCCTGGCTTACAGATTTCCCAACTGTGGGTTAGAATCAGTGCAGGCAGGGACCTCAGGTGTAAGCTCCATCATAGCCGCAGTACCCTGCAAGGAGTGGCCAGGCATCCTCTGTTTGTGCAGGTACTCTCAGGCCATGTGGTTAAACCCTCCATAGCATAAGTATCAACCCTCATCAATTCACTTCTGTCATTCATCAGGGGAGAGGCAGCATGTAGCAGCTGAAAGATCCATTGGTGCAGGGCCAAGGTGGCCACTGCCAGTGCTGGTCAGGTGGGGAGTGTGTGGGTTTGGGCAATGTTGGTGGTGCAGGGGGAAGGCGTTGATGGTTTATGCAGTGCAGATGGGTGGTGGGACTCTGCTTTTCATGTGCAGTACTGCATGTCCCTCTTCTTGATGAGCATGACTTAGGTTGCCCAATCCTCAGGCAGGTCTTGGGTGCTGAGGATGTCTTTAAGCTCCTCACTTACACCACATTGAAGGGTTGCTTGCTTCACTGTGTCATTACAATCATGGTCCACAATCAAGTGTTGCAACTCCATGTAGTATGTGACAAAGTCCCAGTTTCCCTGATGTAGTTTAGTGAGCATCCATTCAGTTGTATTTACACAATGAGGGTCACCATATGCTTCATCAAGTGAGGTCATGAATGCTTTGAAGTTTTTGAGGTTCATGTGGTCATTTTTTACAAGGTGAATCATTTGTTCTAATGTTGGTCCTTCTAATCAAGAAAATGTATATAGGAGCTTTGATTGTTCGTTCAGGAATTCACTGGGCCAGTCAATAATCTGAGAGTGAAGCAGGGCCAATAAGGACCTCAGCTTGCCACAATCCTCTCCAGTGAACCTCTCGGGGTCAGTCTGTCCCTTGTGGCTAGTGGGTGATGAGTTTGTAGCAGCAGTTGCCAGGGCAAGGGTCGGTGTGAGCTGCGCCTTGAGTTGCATGACTTGGATGGTCAATGCATTGTGGTCAGCGATCGTGGCATCACATTTGAGTTTGAGGTCTTGGTTCTCAGTTACGAGCACAGTGAACCAGTCGGTCAGGTTGTCACTGGAATGTAGTGTACAGGCAAGGTTGATTGCATTTGAATAACTGGAGTGGAGCATGGCATGGTTGAGGCAGTCCACACAGGTAGCGGCAAGGGCCTCGACAGCATGAATTTCGTCAGAGATGATTCTGACGATCATGGAGGGTGGGGGAGATGAGACAATGGTTGTGGGTTCAGGTTCAGACATGGCGGCAAGTTTGGTGGAGAATTATAGTTCCATACAATGTAGTGTAACAGGCAAGTGAGGAATGGGTGCAGAAGCCAGGGAACTCATCGTGCAGTGTGGGTGAGAACTTGGAAGTGGGAGCATGCTTGGGTGGGATGGTAATGCGATAGAGGGGCAAGGCATGATGGGACGCATGACTTTTCATGAATCAGACAGGGTTCATGACTAGGGCAGGGGCTTAGCACGATGAGGACAAGAACATGAGGACTTGGCAAGATGAGAGTGAGAACAGAGGGGCCGGGAACTGGAGATAGCAGGAGAACAAGACTAGATTGTTAAGTACATACGTCATTGCATGAAGGAGAAAAGAAAACAAAAACAGTAGTGGGGCATTTAGTCCCCTTATGTTCATAATTCCTCCTTCCTGCCAGGACACTAACCAATAATCAAACCCAAACCCTTAACCCTTAATAAATGAAATAGAAACTTGTGGACTGATCTGGTGGCAATCCCATGACATTGTCTTTGTTCCTCTATGACATCATACCAAGCAGCAGATACAGCTGTTGCTTAGGCTGGTTGCTGGGGCAACCACCATTACTATGGAGATGTCTGTTACCATGGCAACATGGAGGTGTCCTTTGTCTAAGTCAAGTGATGCACCTAGGAGAGTTGGGACCACACTGTGACAGTGCCTGCACCCATCCCCCAATCAAATGTGCAAACTGCAACAATGCACACAAAGTGAATGACCACATGTACCCAACCAGAATCCAACACATAAAATTACTTAAGAACACACCAATACCTGATTAGTCTATGGAACCCAACCAGCTTTGAATAACACAACAAAAATAAACACAGCATGTGTGCAGCTGCTGAACTGCATGAAAGGACATGCAACAACAACATCAGAATTATTTTCTTTTGCATCCAACCCTGATACTATTATTATCTTATTGCAAGAACCTGCCATTGAACACAGCAAACTCCCCCCCACACACCCAGACTTTCACATGTTTACCCCTGTTAATGAATGACCCCTGTATGCCATCTATGTCTGCCAACTGCCTGGTGTACAAACTGACATCACTTTCACCCATGCCAATTCTTTCCTTGGAATATGAATCTCATTACCCACCAGCCCTTCCTTTACCATATATAACTTCTACTCCCCTGTCATACCCCACCTTTAAGACACAATTCAAGAATGGGGATTCTTACCAAGTAATGACTCAAGCCATGAGGGCAAGAGCCATTACTAACCTCCCTTCATCCACTTCCCTCAGGAAGTAGGATAATGGGGGGCCAGGAAAAAAGTCAGTACATCATAAAGGGTCAAGGAGCCGGGGTAGCCCAATGAGGGACAGTTTCTGATCAATGGCTGAGGTTTCTAATGCACAGCCATATCCCGAGGAATGTACCGCTGATGTTGACAAAAACCTGGAATACTTATAGCCTGGCCGAGTGTGGTTATTACTTGCCACAAGTCCAAAGAGGACTACACTCCACCAAAGATGCTTTGCCATATTCGAACATTGTGCCGTGTCACACAGGACCACCCCAACAGCCAGGCATAGAAGGGGCTGGGACAAGAAAAGAGGAGGAGAATGAATAAGAAGAATTGACATCGAGGAGGAGGAGTTCGCCATATATGACCAAGTCTGCCGGAATGAATAGAGAAAGGTCGAAGGAAGTCAAGGTCAATGATGAGGATGAAGGATTGATGGATCAGGAAAGATTGTAGGATATATAAGAATGAATTAAATGAACACTATGACTGAGTGCCAAGTCCAAGATCAAGAATCATATTTTACCAAGGAAGTTCAGTGGAGATGATCGGAACCCAAAGGAATGATACTGAACATCATTATGATAATACATGCAATAGCGGAGTCTAGTTGGCTGAAGGAGATAAGGATTGTCTTAGGCAATAAAGACCAATACAAGGTGCATTAACCCAGGGGCAGCTGACAATACAGGAAACCTTATCCAAAGGCAGCCTTCGATTAGCACAATATGATGAGACTGGATGCATATGGACAAACGGAAAGATAAGATGAAACCTATTGGAAGCCACAGGCAGCCCAGATGACATCTACTGTGGTGGAGTGTTGGCAAGGCATACAGACAGCACAGGAAGCCACAGCCCCAGATAAGGATGGATAGAGATTTCTGGCAAACAAAGTTGAACACTTCACCAGAGCTGACGACATATGCATGAGATGAGATATGCACTCAAATCCCCTATGAAGGCGATATTATTAGACCTAATATATTGGCAAATGACGGGATTGGAAGCGACATATGCACGATACAGCCGAGAGGATCACCAAGTGTCATCCAATTGGTTTGGGAACATTTTGGGGTGGTTGTACTGGAAAAATCGAAATATGGAGTTTGTATGTGAAAAATATCATGATTGCATGCTCTGTACCAACATCAACCAGTACTTGGCATTCCAACCACTGCAACATAAAATGTTGGAATTATGAAAAATTCGCCCTTCAAAATCACCTGCTGCAGCACCAATCATCTTTGTCCCAAAGGCCCATGGCCGAGGACTCAGATTGTGTGTCGATAATCGTGTTTTGAACAAAGTAACCATCGCCAATCGATACCCACTACCAATTATGTCCGAAATCCAAGATAGAGTCCATGGAGCAAGGATATTCACCAAGATTGATCTCAAGAATGGATACAACTGAATTCGGATTAAACCCGGAGACGAATGGAAGACAGCATTTAAGACATGGTATGGACTGTACGAGTACACTGTCATGCCTTTTGGGTTATCCAATGCCCCAACCACTTTCCAAAATATGATGAATCACATCTTCAGAGATTTGCTAGACTTAGGATTGATTGTATATTTGGACGACATCCTCATCTATGTTGAAACAGAACAAGAACATGATCGCATCATCATGGAGGTATTGAAACATCTTGCAGAAAATGGCTTGGCCATATCCCAGGACAAATGCTTTTGGTCCACCACCCGAGTCGACTTCCTGGGATATGTTATTTCAAAGGACGGTATTGAAATGACCCAAGACAAAGTCCAATGCATTCGAGAGTGGGAATGACCAAGATGTCTAAGGGATGTACAGTCATTTATTGGCTTCGCGAATTTCTATCGCTGCTTCATAAGAGAATTCTCGAAAATTGCTAAACCCCTCAATGACTCAACCAAGGGATCACCAAGGGACTGGGTTTGGACAGATGCGATGACAGAATCATTCGAAAGACTGAAACACTGTTTTACGAGTGCACCCATCCTCACACACTTCGACTCACAACAAGAATGCATTGTCGAAACTGATGCATCAGATTTTGCACTGGGTGGTACATTGTCAGAAATAGCAGAGGACAAAAAACTTCACCCAATTGCTTTCCACTCCAGAAAGTTCTCACCAGCCAAAATCAGCTATGAAATTCATGATAAGGAATTACTTGTGATAGTTGACTGTTTTAAGGCATGGCAAAGATATCTGGAGGGATCACTTCACATGGTTCAGGTATTTACCGACCATAAAAACCTTGAGTACTTCATGACAACCAAAGTTCTCAACAGCAGGCAGGAACGCTGGGCCCAGGAACTGGCCGGTGTGGACTTCAAAATGTTTTATAGGAAAGGAACAAGTAACGGCAAGCCAGATGCATTATCGAGGTGCCTGGAGTACCACCCTGAAAAGGGGGGAGGTGGAGACCAGCCAATCCAGACGGTCCTGAATGAAAAGCACTTTGGCACTATATCAGCAATCAGTAGTGGAGGGGAAGGAACAGTTTTTTGTTGCTCAGCAGTTCAGCTGGCCTACCTCACAACATCTGTATCAAAATGGACAAAGGAATTTGAGCAGGAAGTAAGAGAGGCAGGACAACATGACGCAGCATACTACCAGGCCTTAGAGGAACTGAGTGAAAGCACGCAAGAAGTAGAAGGAAAGGAAAGGATGTTGGAACTACAGGATGGATTACTATATTGCAAGGGATTGCTTTGCATCCCTGAGGATGCACGACATGCAATTTTACATACCGAGCACAACAGTGCAGTAGCTGGACACTTTGGTCAAGATAAAACGATCGAGCTGATCCGACGCAAATTCTGGTGGCCTAAGATGGACCAAGAAATTATCAAATATGTCAGAAGTGATTTAGCGTGTCAGAAGGATAAGGCATCATGCCACAAGCCATATGGCCTGCTCTCACCATTAGAGCTTCCATATGCACCATGGACATCAATTGCCATGGACTTCATCACAGACCTCCCCTTGTCCGAAGACTGTGATCAATTATGGGTAATTGTAGACAGATTCACAAAAATTGCCCACTTTATACCACTCAAAAAGGACCAAAAGACAGCGGAACACCTAGTAAAGATATTCGCCAGGGAGATATGGAGATTCCATGGCATCCCAACCGATATTATCTCAGACCGCGACTCCCAATGTACCTCCACAGAATGGAAACAATTCCTGTGTATACTGTGGATATGACCACGAATGAGCACATCCTTTCACCCACAGACAGATGGCCAAAGAGAAAGGATCAACCAGACAATCGAGGTATATCCCCTTTCCGAGTGTGATGTCTGTGATGTTCGACTGTACTACCAACAGCGCCTCTACATCCCGAATGACCCTGATCTCCAACTACAATTACTACAGAGCCATCACGATGCATGCACAGCAGGACACCCGGGCCATGCGAAAACATTTGACCTACTCTGACAACATTACTACAGGCTGACGCTATGACGAGACATGGAAAGATACATCGCGAATTGCCACACCTGTAAACGTACCAAACCCTCCCGCCATCTGCCCCATGGAGTCCTGCACCCACTGCCTGCCCCCGAACGACCCTGGAAAGACATCGCAATGGATTTCGTCACCGGCTTACCCAACTCGAAAGGTCACAATGCGATCTGGGTAGTGGTGGACAGGTTATCAAATATGAGGCATTTCGTTCCATGTTCCACCATGATCGATGCACAGGGACTGGCTAACCTATTCATGACCCACATCTTTCGACTACACGGCCTACCCGACACGATTGTCTTGGACCAAGGACCCCAGTTCGCCTCTCGATTTTGGAAACATCTGTGTCATTCCCTCAAGATTGAGCCCCGATTGAGCACAGCCTTTCACCCGGAAACAGACAGACACATGGAGCGAACGAATTTGATCATGGAGCAGTATCTACGGGCATATGTGAATTACCAGCAGGATAACTGGGTCCAGCTCCTCCCCATAGCCAAGATCGCTGCCAAGAATCACACCTCCAAAACAACTGGCCTTTCCCCCTTCTTCTCTAACTACGGTTTCCATCCCAAGTTCGACCTCGAACCAGACATCTGCATCGACCACCCTGAAGAAGGACAAGCCCGCCACCTGACCGACCGCCGGAATGAAATCCATGACTTTGCCAAAAATGAGATGTCCTTCATCCAGGACCACCAGCGAGAATAGGCCGACAAGCACAGACTCCCTGCACCTGCATACTGCCCCGGGGACTTAGTGTGGCTGAATGCGAAGAACCTATGAACTAACTGCCCTTCACAAAAACTTGACTATAAATGCCACGGTCCCTTCCCTGTCATCAAGGAGGTAGGCAAATACACCTACGAACTCAAGCTCCCCCCCACGATGGATGTACACCCAGTGTTCCACATCTCCCTGTTAGAACCCACCCGCGGAGACCCCATACCCGGTCAATGACTTCCCCCGCCCGAACCTGTTATCATCCATGGAGAACCTGAATACGAAGTAGAGGATGTCGTCGACAGCCGCATATTCCGCAGCTGAGTACAATACCTTATCAAGTGGTGCAGGGATGACGTCCTTACCTGGGAGCCTGCCACAGATGTCAATGAACTACAGGCGATCGACGAGTTCCACACCTGACACCCCGACAAGCCCCGTCTGCGACCAGAGCCCCCTTCATGGTGCCTTGAGGGTCCTCGACCCTAAGGGGGGGGTACTGTCATGGCGTGGCTGGAGCTAAGTGAGGCAAGTCCCCTTTCATTGTCATGGTAACCAAACTAGTTAGCAATGACTTCATTGATCTCCAGAAGGTTCTGTGGAGGATAAGGGGGACACTTATGGAAAGAACAAAGGATATTCGATGGAATTCTATGGAAGATGGGATTTGGGGTTGAACCGAGGAGTTTGGGAATGGGAGTCACATTGATGGAATCGGAGGAAAGGAAAGTGGTCATGTATATAGAGAGCAGATTCTTTCCGCTCTGGTTTTGTCTTCACACAATGTTTTGCATTCGTTCTAAATACAAACTCTTCTCTCTCTCTCTCTTTCTCCCCTTCTTCCTCACCCAGCCCTGTCCGAGTTGTCCCTTGCCCGGCCCCCTGTTTTGAGATTCCATCACCAATAGTCACTCACCCCGCCGCCTCCCCCCCCCCAAGTCCCACGGCGAGTTCCCTGGCTCAGCACTGCCCAAGCCCGCCATTACACAATCATTCACAAACTACGAGATGGATGATTGGGTCGGACTTCTACCCATGGCTGAGTTTGCCTAGAACAATTCAGTAACTGAAGCTACTGGCATGTCACCCTTCTTTGCCAACTATGGCCGACACCCAGGTTGCACCAATCGAAGCATAATACCAACTAGTGAGGACACTCAGGATGGATACATCAACCACATCCTTTCAGTTCAAAGTCTAGTTACGAAAAACCTAACAGCAACTTGGGAAAGAATGAAGAAGTATGCCAATAACAAATGCAAGGATGCCCCAGAATTCAAGGTTGTATCCCGCATACCCTCATGCACAGCACTCGGGCACCCTTCATCACGGCTCTCAGTATCCCCCATACCCTCACGCACAGCACCCAGGCACCTCTCTTGTCGATGCACATTGTTTCATACATTCTTTCGTCCGGATACCTAGTGCGACCCAGAACAAGCATCCGCGTTGATGATATGAGGAGATTGAGCACATGTACAAGTGTGGCTGGAATGGCTGCGAGAAAGCCTACAGTACACTGAACCACTTGAATACTCACGTGAGTAACCAAAGTCATGGCACGAAGCGCACACCAGATAGTACGTCATTTATTGATTTAGCCTCCTCACCATCCTTTTCATGCCCCCAACTTGTTGTACCCCTTCCCTTCTCTGCTACCTAATCCAATGCTAGATAGGCTTCTACCAACCATTGTTGCAAACATGCAGAGTTCAAGGAGATCCACAAGGAATGGAAGGCGCGCAAGAAGGAGAAGGAGGAGGCTCAGCATAAGATCATTGTTGCAAACATACAGAGTTCAAGGAGATCCGCGAGGAAGGCCTAGGAGGAGGAGGAGCAGCTATGGAATTGGAGTACACTTGATAATTGAGAGAAATCGGGTTTCACACAACATGATTACGCTGGTACCTTGTGCAAACAAAAAGTCTTGATATCATAAAACACCATCCCTATAGCTGTTTTTTGGGAGCCCCGACTCCTCTCCTAGCCATTTTTATATCAGTAATGATGGTGGGTTGAAGTGAGTGTCCATGACCGTGGTGGCCGGTTTTCCGGATGTACTGGTTTTGCAGGCTTGATACCAGGGGGGCGTTGGTATGTTTATAAAGCCCTTCGATCCAACTTTCAATTCTACCCCACGAGAAGACGTTATCAATGGACAAGAAAATATCCTATAGACGCTGTTGCTATAAAGCCCTTCGATCGCAACTCGATCCCACATACCCAAAGAGAATCTCCGATAAATGTTCCAATTCACGATACCCCTCTAGATGGTGGCTACAAAGCCCAAGCCCGTGGCTAGGAAGCCCAAGCCCGTAGCTAGTGTGGTTAAACTGGAAATGGAACAGTTACAGTTGCGGATCTGATTTCTGAAGTCTTGCGTTCTTTTTTCTCAGGGTGCGATGAATGTGGTTAAATTGGAGGTGACAAAGAAAAAGATGAAGATGAAGGAGGAGGAATACAGGCGTTTAATGGAGGGTATGCAATGTGGCGAGGAGACTCCACATAATAAACCGAGGTCAAAAACAGCGCCCATGCCACGCGTCTGACGCACCTGTAAGGTGTGATGTGTGAGGAAGTCTGGTCGCGGCATGTATCCCCCACATGACCATACTTGCGGAGAGTCCCAATAATGAGGGTATTTTCTGGCGCGAATAGGCAATAGGAGGTCTCAGTCAGCGCAGTGGAGAAGGATTTCCTTCTCCGTTCTCCTATGCTTTTGACATTGGATGACTTCCCGTAGAGTCTGGAAGGGCTTTGAAATGGATTCGGAAGATATGGTTTTGGTTTGAATAAAAAAATCTTCCCGTAGCTCTCCAGACTTCTAGATGCAGTAGAAAAGTGTGAAATGTAAAAATATCACTTGATGGAGAGCTTTATCGCAATATGCACACAGTTTTGAGTCGATCTTACAACAGCGCTTTCATATTTTGAGGTGGTTGTGTTTCTGTTGTGGGTGGGCTGGCACGAACGGATGAAGCTTAGCTAACACCCTCTTTTTGTTTTTTTGGCGCTAAGCAAGGTACTCCGGTAACTCCTAACCAATTTCAGCGTTTCAATCGTCTGGACAAACCCCCCCCCTGCGAGTGAATAGACAAGCGGTCTGGGTCGACCGTTTTCAAACGCTTTCGGAAGAAAACCATCGAAACATCCCTGTAAACTGGTTTAGAAGCCCTTCCAGACTCTACGGGAAGTCATCCATTACTCGCCACAGACAGCGCGCATCATCCCTCTTCGGTCCTGGTGTTTCCGTGGCCCCTATTAGCGCCAAAAAACACTTAGCCTCAATGATCATCTCCACAAGTATGGTTGTGCGGGGTATAAGAATATCCACTTCATAATTCTGCACGTTACATTCCAGAGGTAATTAGACATCGAGGTGAGGGAATAATGATTGGAACGATCACAGGCACCCGTTTGTTCGTCCATCGTGACTCATGATGGAAACTTTATGGTCCAATTCGTCCGGAATGGGCCAAACAACTATGGGAAGATCTGCATATGGGCGCCTATGCGGGGAACCTCGATTTACTTATATTTTGTATGTCATCCTGTATTCTCTTGCGGACTCAACACTACCATCGTCGGCTGTGAGCAATTTCTCAAACAAAAACGCCATGGATTCAAGCACTCGCCGACTGGCTGACCTCGCTTGCGCCCTCCGCCAGCTGGATCAATGTCCCGATCCCGAAGACGAGGAAGGGTTCACCCAAACATCACTTAAGCCTCTGACAGAGATTGAGAAAACACAGCAAGATCTTCTCGATGGGTTAGCGTTTCTCGTACCGTCAGAAAAAACGGCAGAGCAAGTCGCGGCTGTCGGCATGGAAGAGGATAGAGACAACAGGATGCTGCGATTTTTTGTCGCCATGAATGGTACGGTACCAGAGCAAAATGTCGATGCTATACAGCAGATTATCAATCTTATTTGCAACAGCCAGTCTGGTAAACATTCCTTACATTCTTTAGTGATTCAGTGGTCGGATATTCATCTCGATTGTGCACATAGCTGTCGACTTCGAATCAATATTCGCAAATATCCTTCAAATTAAGCGACAAATTCTTCGTTTCGTCATCGCCAGCAAAACCCCGATAGGAATGCAGCGCCGACTGAAGGATGCGTGCAAATTACGGATTGACGAAAAATCCATTCCATTCGATAGGAAACTCAAGATTTCCCCCGAAGAAGCGAGAACCAGTGGTCCATACACAGAGGCCTCGCATGCAGAGCATATGAAAGCAGCCCTGCAGAGACTTCGTAATTTAGCAGAAAGCTGCAATCGATCGTTGAACGAACTGAAGGTTCCAGCCGCGCAACTGAACGAAACAATTGCTTTTATCATGGCTTGCTACGAGCTTCGACACAATCAGTGCCTTAAGTACTGTCTCATAAAATCTTCGAAGATCCCCGGAGGCGAGAAGATATATCAACAGATACGAAAACTGGCTCGGTATCGTCAAACTGCCCTCAATCTTTCCCTGGGCGTCAAATTCATCAAAGAATTCAGCACCGTCAGGGTGGAGGCGGTTCCTGCCACACCCTCCATGCAAACGGAACCTTCGGCACAGTCACTCGAAGAGTTGCTATCATCATTCACGGACGGTGGCAGATCCGGTGGATACCCGGCAAATAACGAAAAGCAAAGAATGTTCCGGGTGCTTCGCCGGAAGCCGTTACACGTTCATGCGGAGGTAGAATTGGTGGTATATCTCATGTCAAGGTCGAAAACCCCTAGCCGATTCATCGGATGCAGCAAGTTGTCATGCTTTCTCTGCAACATGTTTCTCCATTACTCCGGCAAATTCCGGGCCAGAGGAACCCATAGAAAGCTATACACGGGATGGATGATTCCGAATAATCCATTAGTGCTAAGGACCTTGCTAAACACCGCTCATCTCATGTGCCAGTCACTGGAACAGTCTTTAGTGAAGCTCACTAAGCGACAGTACATTCAACGAAAACCGCTACAGCCAGATTCGATTTCGGGAATTTCTGCAACCGTCTTAGATGATACATTACCGGAAGATGCCACTACTTTCATTTCAAACGAAGAAATCTCGAGGATGACTCGTGGCCTTCTCAACAAACCAAATACATCGTACCGGGAGATGGACGAGCGACTGGCATCACTATGGCATACTGTATGTCCGGAAGATTCTGGAGATGAATATAGTTGTGAACAGGACTCAGCCACCGCGAACCAGCACTGGTAAGTTGCCGAGATCGTGCTCGCGTCTATCTATTAACATCAACTGCTAGTCATCCGGCTTCTACATCCCGTCGAATATGTGCTAGCTGTGAAGATGACGAGGCTGAGGCACAATATCCTTGTCCACATTGTGGTAACGTATGGTACTGCAATGAACAATGTATGAAGGGCAACTGGTCTCACAAATTCTCCTGTACGGTTCCATTAAAATCGGCGGATTACCTTATTAAAGCCTGTTCGGACGATATGTTTCCAGAAGAGGATGCCTTCCGGGATTACGGATTCGAAAGTGCATCTCCAGAAGAGCGCTCCAAATTGCTGGGCCTATACCAGGGCTGTATAATGGAAGGGATCGATGCCGACGTACTCCACGGATGGTGGTCAAAAGACATACTCGCCGAAATGATATGCGAAACTTTCGAAAGGCTCCCATCGGAAAGCCGTGGGAATTATTACGAATGGTTCTTGAGCAACAAAGATATTGTTTCAAGAAAAAGTACTCGTGTCCCTGTGATCGACCTGCTTATGCAAAAGAGGCAAAGCTATTTACCTCTATCCGACCGCGGCATATCGATGCAACATCTACCCGAATCCAAACAAACGATTAGTTTGTTATATGCAGTAATTCAGTGCGGATGGAATCCAGGCCCAGGGGATGGAACTGATTTGTGGGGAAGATTCGGCTTCTTTGCTTGCAATGATACCATGGAGGAACATCGGCTGGCATTGTTCTACAAACAAATTTTTGACCTGACAACTTTCGTGCAATTTCACCAAGCATATCTCGATGGTTCCTTGGATAAACTTGCAGAAAATGTGGGCTTGAAGAGTGCCGTCCTACACTGGAAGTCCAGGGGTGCGGTATTGGGTTTACACCCTCAGCGCGGCTATCCCTCAGTATACGACCTGAAAGAATTTGCTCTATCAAATGAAGTTACTCCATCGTGTAATTCAATCAAAGCTGATTATGGATTTTACAACTGCAAAACTCCCCAGGAACGGGCTCTCTGGAAGAGCGAATATGCGAAGCTTTTCAAAGTCGGCTCTTGCAATCTCATTGATCTACATGAAGCATGTATCAAAGGAAAAATATACGACTACATGAAGAAGCTCCGCCCCGAAACGCCCGTTGTTTTCAAGCGATTGACGAAGAACCTGTACCCTTTGTCGGAGCACTAGGGTTTCAATGGTAAGGAGCACATCTCCAGCGCCCCTGCTATGCTTTAGCTACCCTGTACTAAGAACTCCCTAGATACTGGATTGGTTTCCTAAGCTTGGCTGTTTTAGTTATGTACTGCGATATCATCATTAACGAAAGAGATTGTTCCCTATCATTTCCTTAGATCATTTAGTGACGTTAACTCTTGCTTGACAATGTCAATGCATTGAATTGGCCAAATTGAAACATAAGAGAAGCAAAGGCACGGTATTGAAACTCAGAAATCTATTAACTAATCCTCCATATCTACAGACTACGCGGGTAGCTTCTGCCCTCCAACAAGCCTCAAGAATACCCCAGTAGGATCATACTTCTTAATAACTCTCTTCAAGAATGCTACACTCTCTGGCCCATATCCTTCAATGACCTTCTGATTGTACGCCGAATAGTTCCACATGCTAGTCAAACAATCAGCTCGGTTTCTTCCAGGACGTGATAATTGCTGACTTACATATATCTATGAAGGATTCCACGATCACTAGCAATCTTCTTTACACTGTCAACAAACTCATCATGCGCAGGGAAGACAGCGGCAGTGTCGGCGAGCTTCTTGAAGCTGAGTCCAAAGTACAATACTGACAGCGTTTGGTTCTTTGAACCGGCGAGACCAAGCGAGTTACCCCCCTTTCGGATACCCTCTGCGACAGCGTGAGAGGTGATGGGCATGTTGCAGTGGAGCGTGTAGAAGCCTTCGATGTGTTGGTACTTCTTGGACCACTCTAGGTAAAGTGCGTTGACGTCGTGGAAGAACTGCTTGTTGGCGTAGACGGTGAATGTACGCTGCTCTTGACTACTTTCATCAGTAAAGTATTCTATCAGTGAGATACAAATCAATCACTTACACAAGCCCATTTCCATAGCCCTCATTTTTCTCAAGTGCCAGTGCTGAGAGTGAGTTGGTTCTGCGGACCGTGTTCTTGACAGTTGGAGCATCGGCCCAGCCATTCAACGTCGGTGGAAGAACTGAAACATCCTTGTTATAAAACACCGGCACAAACGCCTCTCGCAATCCAGTAGCAGCGTTGTATTCTATTCTGATACCTTTGAGGAACATCAACATCATGTGAACCTAGTTTTAGAGGCCTTCGAAAAGGCAGGCTTACACCTAAAGCCAGAGAAATGTGAGTTCCACTGCCAGGAAGTCAAATACTTAGGTCTTATCATCAGCACTGAGGGGATTAAAATGGACCCTGAAAAAATAACAGCCATCCAGTGTCATACCCCACCTTTAAGACAAAATTTAAGAATGGGGATTGTTACCAAGTAATGACTCAAGCCATGAGGGCAAGAGCCATTACTAACCTCCCTTCATCCACTTCCCTCAGGAAGTAGGATAATGGGGGGCCAGGAAAAAAGTCAGTACATCATAAAGGGTCAAGGACCCGGGGTAGCCCCGGGAGGGACAGTTTCTGATCAATGGCTGTGGTTTCTAATGCCCAGCCATATCCCGAGGAACGTACCGCTGATGTTGACAAAAACCTGGAATACTTATAGCCTGGGTGACTGTGGTTCTTACTTGCCACAAGTCCAAAGAGGACTACCCTCCGCCAAAGATGCTTTCCCATATTTGAATGTTGTGCTGTGTCACACAGGACCACCCCAACAGGCAGGCATAGAAGGGGCTGGGACAAGAAAACAGGAGGAGAATGAATGAGAAGAATTGAGATCGAGGAGGAGGAGTTTGCCGTATATGACCAAGTCTGCCAGAATGAATAGAGAAAGGTTGAAGGAAGTCAAGGTTGATGATGAGGATGAAGGATTGATGGATCAGGAAAGATTGTAGGATATTTAAGAATGAATTAAATGAACACTATGACTGAGTGCCAAGTCCAAGATCAAGAATCATATTTTACCAAGGAAGCTCAGTGGAGATGATTGGAACCCAAAGGAATGATACCGAACATCATTATGATAATACATGCAATAGCAGAGTCTAGTTGGCTGAAGGAGATAAGGATTGTCTTAAGCAATAAAGGCCAATACAAGGTGCATTAACCCAGGGGCAGCTGACAATACAGGAAACCTTATCCAAAGGCAGCCTTGGATCAGCACAATATGATGAGACTGGATGCATATGGACAAACGGAAAGATAAGATGAAACCTATTGGAAGCCACAGGCAGCCCAGATGACATCTACTGTGGTGGAGTGTTGGCAAGGCATACAGACAGCACAGGAAGCCACAGCCCCAGATAAGGACGGATAGAGAGTTCTGGCAAACAAAGTTGAACACTTCACCAGAGCTGACGACATATGCATGAGATGAGATATGCACTCAAATGCCCTATGAAGGCGATATTATTAGACCTAATATATTGGCAAATGATGGGATTAGAAGCGACATATGCACGATACAGCCGAGAGGATCACCAAGTGTCATCCGATTGGTTTGGGAACATTTTGGGGTGGTTGTACTAGAAAAATCGAAATATGGAGTTTGTATGTGAAAAATATCATGATTGCATGCTCTCTACCAACATCAACCAGTACTTGGCATTCCAACCACCGCAACATACCCGGTGGGTATATGAGTTGGGAGCTCAAGTCAGAAAATATAAAATGTCCAAAAAGCCGCCACTCGAAGAAGCGATCATCCAACAAAAGACCCACAATTGTCCCATCAACTACGACCAAGTCCCAGAAAGATATTAGTACCTTATACTCGATTATTTACACAATACTTGAAAGACCATACAACCAAGACCCTCTTCAATACCTAAGACCCTCACTGATTGCTGTTCACCCTTGAACGCAATTAAGAACGACAATCTCAAAATGCTCCCTGAGATAAGCAGGAGAGTTTAAGATTATAACACATTATTACTCATCATCCCTACAAGAATCCCCAGAGAAGTAAATAATTCCCATCACTGGAATTATTACTTCTCATTTTTCTTTTTCGGAGTTATTGAGTTACCCTACCGTTGGTCACGAGACAGCCCCTGGTTAACATCCACTGGAAGACCCCACACACTAGCCAACCTCCTACCCTCCTGTCATGTGCAGCTCCCTGCAATCATTATGGGGGACTTCAATGCCCACCATGAATGGTGGGGCAGTACAACCACCATTGACAATGACCAATTCCACCAGCAATGAGACCAATCACAGATCATTGCCAACTGGATGGAAGATCAGCACTTTTTCCTTCACAACAAACCTGGACACCCCACACATTTCCCCAGAAATGGTATGTGGCCATCTGTCATAGACCTCTGCTTCTTGCCTGGATGCATTACTGAAAAAGTCCTGATGAATGAAATCAACCCTGACTCAACCTCTGACCATGCGATATGCACCATACACCTAGACCTCACAATACCCAGAAAGACACCACCTCATGCATGGTGAAAGGCAGACTAGACCCTCTTTTAACAAACAATCCTCGATTCCAGACTTGACCTTAGCAATATGACTAGTACTGAACAGGCACTACAAGCTTCAGAAATGGTCACTGCTATCATCAACAAGGCCACTGATGCAGACATCCCCTGGATCAAACCCCAACCAAAACAAGCACCATGGTGGCATCCAGACCTCAACAAGAAGAAAAAGAAAATTCAGCAAGTAGAACAGTGACACAGTGCAAATTGTAGTGACAACAACCTCCAACAACAAGCTCAACACCAGCGATATGAATAGAAATGTACCATCCAATTCGCAAAAGAACAGTACTGGGTAATCCAACTACAGAACACAAACTCAACTGACATTTGTAACTGCCTCCAAACCACTGACACATACAACAAACTGCTACTGGCACTAGAAGAGAAGGAAGCATTCCAAGACAAATGTGACATACTATGGAATGCTCTGTTCCCCTCACAAATGACTGATCCAGTGCCACTCCCTCCCAGCTTTGCCAAATGCTACATACACACACCAGAAGATTTCCACCCAGTCCAGAATGAGGAAGTCAACAAAGTCATATGTAACGTAAAATATGCAACAGCCCCTGGACATGACAACATCACATACCAACTCATCGCCCAGTTCTACCATGCACTACCTGATGCACTGACAAACTTTTCAATGCCCTCCTCATGCATGAAGCCTTCCCTTGTTATTCAGCTAACTAACTCTCAACTAGGTATGCTGGATAATGATCTCACAATACCTTGCAAATTCCTTGGAGTTCTCCTCTGATGCAAGCCCTATGGTGTGGCCTGGGTACCAAGCACTTCCTCACATATAAGGGTGCTGTCCTGGCATTGTTGTCTTTTCTCAATTATCATTGCTGTAGTCTTCTCTTGGGTAAGTCGATGCCCATGAGGTAAGTTGTCCCTTCTCCTTCCTGGTCATCTCCTACTGACATTTCAATACAGGTGTGATGACTTGGGCTGGGATCCTTGTGTGGTTCCATTGATGAGTCACGATTGATGTGACATCGCTGGTTGTTGCTCCTCTGGGTGTACCAGCCTTAATCTCTTACCTGATCTTCATTCTCCTATCAAGTTTGCCATGTTCTCTCTCAAGTTATACATGTTACCCAATCTATTATCACACATTATGGGGTGTGACACAACCTCTCCCCTTTTCAAGCTTCATCCTGAAGCTCTTAGTTCATGCCTCTGTGATTGCAGCATTGTCACACCCTATAATGTGTGATCATAGATTGGGTAACATGTATAACTTGAGAGAGAACATCGCAAACTCGACAGGAGAATGAATATTATGAATCAGCAATTCAGGCTGGAACCCTCTGATGATCCGGCAAGCGAAGTCACGTGACTTGTGACCCCCAAATGGGACCTCATGAAGGCCCCAGCCCAAGACATCGCACCTATTGAATGTTAGCAGGGGCAAGATCAGGAAGGAGAAGCGAAGGACTTACCTCAATGATGGCACTTCAGCCATAAGATGAGTGCTGGCGACAATGATGGAGAGACAAAGACGAGGGCGAACAATACCTACTTATACATGAGGAGGTGCTCAGCAAACGACAGATACCAAGAGGGCTTGCATGGAGAAGAGCTCCATGGCATGTGCAAGGCATTGCGAAATCATCATTCAACATACCTGCATTCAGAGACAGTTGACCAAGGCAGAGTCTAGTCGGTGAAAAGGAGTGGCGCTGAGTCCAAGGGTCAAGACTGCACAGCATGAGACAGCATACAATAAGCAAGGAACCCACTCAAGGAACCTGTTCAAGGGGAACCCGATATGATGTGACCATCAGCTAGGGAACACTCCATAGGAAATTGTTGGGATTGCGTTCACACCAGGGTGTGGCTGCGCACAGGTGAGCGCAGGTGGGGGACTCATGACATCACATGGAAAGTGCTAGAACTGCACGAGTGATGGTGCATGATTGTGACCCTGGGCACAGTTTCTGCTGTACGGAGGGGGTTTTGATAATTCATTTCGCTGAAATTCAAAGATTTTATCGATCGGTGCTTTCTCAGAAAAAGGTGAAAGTTTATTTCGAACGATCGATCACAAGGCGGAATAAACTTAAGGGGTGTCTTCTGAGGTTCGGTGGGATTGTTCTTGGTAACTGTTCTTGAGGAGGATTTCGTTGCTGATGATCCTGGAGACTGTGGGAGAAATAGACCTCTTTATAGACTTTGGGACTTCCAACTTCGTCTAACCATCCCCCGGGATGGTATTGCTGGAAACGAGTTTAGGAGATAAGACGTGAGTCATTTCCAACAATAATCTTGGATAGATTGCATCAGCGCAAGCCCATGATTGCATTAATCACTCACTTGCATGCTGACCACCATCTTCGAGTTAATTCTTGAAAATTCCACACTATGATACCACACCTTCCCATAAGGTAAGGGATTAGCGATCATAACAGGATTCAATCCCCATCTGGCCGCGTAATGCAATAACTCATCCGGGGATGACAATCGGCCATTTTCCTTCTGAGCCACATCATCATAGATTCCCTAAGGAAATCTTGATTGCTTGTGAGGTGACAATCATGCCCTATCACTGCTGCGTTTCTAGCACTTTCCGTGTGATGTCATGAGTCCCCCACCTGCGCTCACATGTGCGCAGCCACACCCTGGTGTGAATGCAATCCCAACAATTCCCTATGGAGTATTCCTAGCTGAAGGTTGCATCATATCAGGTTCCTTTGAACAGGTTCCTTGAGTGGGTTCCTTGCTTGTTGTACGTTGTCTCATGCTGTGCAGTCTTGACCCTTGTACTCAGCGCCACTCCTGTTCACCAACTAGACTCTGCCTTGGTCAACTAACTCCGTGTTAACCGGGGGCTGTCTCGTGACCGACGGTAGGGTAACTCAATATCTCCGAAAAAGAAAAATGAGAAGTAATAATTCCAGTGATGGGAATTATTTACTTCTCTAGGGATTCTCGTAGGGATGATGAGTAATAACGTATTATAATCTTAAACTCTCCTGCTTATCTCAGGGAGCGTTTTGAGATTGTCGATCGTAACTGCGTTCAAGTGTGAACAGCAATCGGTGAGGGTCTTGTTGATTGAGGAGGGTCTTGGTTGTGTGTTCTTTGATATGTTTCGAGTATTGTGTAAATAGTCGAGTATGAGGTACGAATATCTTTCTGAGACTTGGTTGTAATTGATGGGACAATTGTAGGTCTTTTTGCTGGATGGTGGCTTATTCGAGTGGGGGCTTTTTGATATTTTATATTTTCTGACTTGAGCTCCCCACTCATATACCCACCGGGTACGTTGCGGTGGTCGGAACGCCAAGTACTGGTTCACGTTGGTAGAGAGCATGCAAACATGATATTTTTCGCATACAAATTCCGTATTTTGATTTTTCCAGTCCAAACGCTCCAAAATGTCCCAAAACCAATCGGATGACCTTTGGTGATCCTCTCGGCCGTATCGTGCATGTGCCGCCTCTCATCCCGTCGTTTGCTGATATGTCATATCTAATAATATCGCATTCATAGGGCATTTGAGCGCATATCTTATCTCATGCATATGTCGTCAGCTCTGGTGAAGTGTTCATCTTTGTTTGCTGGATTTATTGATCCGGCCTTAGCTTGGGCTGCGGCTTCCTGTGCCGTCTGTATGCCTTGCCAACACTCCCCCATGGCAGATGTCATCCGGGCCGCCTGTGGCTTCCGATAGGTTCGATCTTATCTTTTCCATTTGTCTAGATGCATCCAGTCTCATCATATCGTGCTGATCGAAGGCCGTCTTTAGATAAAGTTTCCTGTATTGTCGGCTGCCTCAGGATTAATGCACCTCGTATTGGTCTTTACTGCCTAAGACAATCCTTATCTCCTTCGGCCGACTAGACTCCGCTATCGCATGTTTTATCATAATGACGTTCGGTATCATTCCTGTGGGTTCTGATCATCTCCGCTGAGCTTCCTCGGTAACATATGATTCTTGATTGTGGACTTGGCATTTAGTCGTAGTGTTCATTCAATTCATTCTTAAATATCCTACAATCTTTCCTCATCCATCAATCCTTCATCATCGACCTTGACTTCCTTCGACTTTCATCTATTATTCCTTCCGGCAGATTCAGTCATATCCGGCCAACTCCTCCTCCTTGATCTCAGTTCTTCTTATTCCTTTTTTCCCCCTTTTCCTGTCCCAGCCCCTTCTATGCCTGCCTGTTGGGGTGGTCCTGTGTGACACAGCACAACGTTCGAATACGGCGAAGCATCTTCGGCGGAGGGTAGTCCCTTTGGACTTGTTGCAAGTAAGAACCACAGTCGCCCAGGCTATAAGTATTCCAGGTTTTTGTCAACATCAGCGGTAAGTTCCCCCGGATACGGCTGGGTATTAGAAACCTCAGCCGTTGATCGGAAACTGTCCCTCCTGAGGCTACCCCGGGTTCCTAACCCTTTATGATGCTGACTTTTTTCCTGGCCCCCCTTTATCCTACTTCCTGCGGGAAGTGGATGAAGGGAGGTTAGTAATGGCTCTCGCCCTTATGGCTTGAGTCATTACTTGGTAAGAATCCCCATTCTTAAAATGTGTCTTAAAGGTGGGGTATGACACTACCTCCTCCCTTATAAGATTTCGACCCGAAATCATCAACTTAGATTCTTGGCTTATGAATTCTTAGCTATATGATTATGAAATGGGATTTTTTGATGAAGTCCTCCAACCCCTTCATCCACCAAGATGTTTTCTATCTCAAGACCATTAAAACCTCAGAGAGGAAAGGTATCTTGAGATAGTTGGTTGTTTAAACACGTTGGTCCCTCGGCATGCCTGGATTCCTTGAGTGGAACTCTCGGAGTGACTGCAGGCCACCTACTATGAAGCATTCATATGGTTCTTCTGTATGATCCTTCTTAAGTGGGTATCCTTTCCATCTGACTCGGTAAAGGACCTTTCCCTTGACTTTCCTGCTTGACAAGATCTCCTCTATCTCCCATTCCTCATTGCCTTCAATGTCATCACATTCATCGATAATCTTTAGTAAATCAGGCGGAGGTCTGGTTCCATTGTTGTATGGTTCGAGTAGGGATACATGGAAGGTGTTATGTATCTTCCACTTTCTTGGTAGGGATAGTTGCATGGCTGTTGGCGAGATAACTTTCTCTATTGCAAAGGGTCCATGCTTTTTGTGGTCGAGTTTATGTTTCGGCCGCCTTGTTTGAATGTTCCTTCCATCCAGCATAACAAGGTCCCCAACCTTGAATACTGGGGCATCCTTGCGTTTATTGTCTGCATACTTCTTCATTCTTTCCTGTGTTGTTTTTAGGTTTTTCGTAACTAGATTCTGAACTGAAAGGACGTGGTTGATGTATCCATCCTGAGTGTCCTCACTAGTTGGTATTGTGCTTGGATTGGTGCAACCTGGGTGTCGGCCATAGTTGGCGAAGAAGGGTGACATGCCAGTGGCTTGAGTTACTGAATTGTTGTAGGCAAACTCAGCCATTGGTAGGAGTCCAACCCAATCATCCATCTCATAGTTTGTGAATGACCGTAGGTATGCCTCAATTGTCTGATTGATCCTTTCTGTTTGGCCATCTGTTTGTGGATGAAAAGAGGTACTCATTCGTGGTCGTATCCCCAGTATCCCAAGGAATTGTTTCCATTCTGTGGAGGTAAAGCGGGAGTCGCGGTCTGAGATAATGTCGGTTGGGATACCATGAAATCTCCATATTTCCCGAGCAAATATCTTTACCAGGTGTTCCGCTGTCTTTTGATCCTTCTTGAGTGGTATGAAGTGGGCCATCTTCGTAAACCTGTCTACGATGACCCAGAGTTGGTCACAGTCCTCTGACAAGGGGAGGTCTGTGATGAAGTCCATGGCAATTGATGACCATGGTGCATATGGGAGCTCTAATGGTGAGAGCAGGCCATATGGCTTGTGGCGTGATGCCTTGTCCTTCTGACATTCTAAACAACTTCTGATATATTCGATAATTTCTTGGTCCATCTTAGGCCACCAGAAGTTGCATCGGATCAGCTCCATCGTTTTGTCTTGACCAAAGTGTCCAGCGACTGCGCTGTTGTGCTCGGTATGTAAAATCGCATGTCGTGCATTCTCTGGGACCCAAAGCAATCCCTTGCGATATAGTAATCCATCCTGTAGTTGCAAAATCCTTTCCTTTCCTTCTACTTCTTGTGCGCTTCCACTCAGTTCCTCTAAGGCCTGGTAGTATGCTGCATCCTGTTGTCCTGCCTCTCTTACTTCCTGCTCAAATTCCTTTGTCCATTTTGATACTGATGATGCCAGATAAGCCAGCTGAACTGCTGAGCAACAGAACACCATTCCTTCTCCTCCAGTACTGATTGCTGAGATTGTGTCGAAGTGTTTTTCGTGCAATACAGTCTGTATCGGCTGGTTTCCACCTCCCCCCTTTTCAGGGCGATACTCCGGGCGCCTTGATAATGCATCTGGCTTGCCATTACTTGTTCCTTTCCTATAAAAAATTTTGAAGTCCACGCCGGCCAGTTCCTGAGCCCAGCGTGCCTGCCTTCTGTTGAGAACCTTGGTTGTCATGAAATACTCAAGGTTTTTGTGGTCGGTAATTACCTGGACCATGTGCAGTGATCCTTCCAAATATCTTCGCCATGTCTTAAAACAATCAACTATTGCCAGTAATTCCTTGTCATGAATTTCGTAGTTGATTTCGGCTGGTGAGAACTTTCTGGAGTGGAAGGCAACTGGGTGTAGTTTTTTTGTCCTCAGCATTTTGTGACAATGTGCCACCCAGTGCAAAGTCAGATGCATCTGTCTCGACGATGCATTCTTGTTGTGGGTTGAAGTGTGTAAGGATAGGTGCAGTCGTAAAGCAGTGTTTTAGTTGCTCGAATGCTTCTGTCATCGCATCTGTCCAGACCCAATCTTTTGGTGACCCTTTTGTTGAATCGCTGAGGGGTTTAGCGATTTTTGAGAATTCTCTGATAAATCGTCTATAAAAATTCGCAAAGCCAATAAATGACTGTACATCCCTTAGACTTCTTGGTCGTTGCCAATCCCGAATGCATTGAACTTTGTCTTGGGCCATTTCGATACCATCCTTTGAGATAACATACCCCAGGAAGTCGACTCGGTTGGTTGACCAAAAACATTTGTCTTGGGATATAGCTAGCCCATTCTCTGCTAGACGTTTTAACACTTCCATGACAATGCGGTCATGTTCCTCTTCTGTTTCGGCATAGATCAGGATGTCGTCCAAGTATACAATCAATCCTTGGTCCAGCAAGTCTCTAAAGATATGGTTCATCATATTCTGGAAGGTTGCAGGGGCATTGGATAACCCAAACGGCATAACGGTGTATTCGTATAGTCCGTACCGTGTTTTAAATGCTGTTTTCCATTCATCTCCTGGTTTGATCCGAATCAAGTTGTATCCATTTTTGAGGTCAATCTTGGTGAATATTTTCGCACCTCTGACCCTATCTTGGAGTTCTGACATGATCGGTAGGGGATATCTGTTGGCAATGGTGACTTTATTCAGGCCGCGGTAATCGACACACAATCTGAGGCCTCGGCCATGGGCCTTAGGGACGAAGATGATTGGTGCTTCAGCTGGTGATTTCGATGGGCGGATTTTCCCCAATTCCAACATTTCCTTGAGATAATCCCGCAGAGCTTGTAATTCAGTTTCATTGAGGGGGTACATTGGTCCCCATGGTGGTTGTTCACCCTCCTTCAGATCTATTGCATGATCATAGGGTTTGTGATCAGGGAGCTTATCTGCAAGCTCTTTGCCTAGGACTTCGACATATTGTCGGAACTTTTGTGGTACTACTGTAGCTGGGTCTACCTCATTTGTGTTTGAGTTGACTGATGCAATATACCCAATTACTGTTGCATCATAGTGGTGTAGGATATCTTTATCCATCGTGAGGGAGAATTCTTGTGCTGCAGCTTTGGTACAGTGTTGTTTACAGAATTCGGAGTCTAAGGTGATGTCTTCTGGTTTTCCCCAAAACTTGTTGGGTTGATGCTTGGCCATCCACCAACAAGGGAGTATTATGTCTGTTCCTGATTCTAGAGGCATAATCTCGAAAGTTTCCCTTGTGTAGTGGCTTTTGTACTGGAGCAATAATGAGTGTGTGAAAGCTTCCCCAGCTCCAGACAATGGACGACCATCTGCCCCATTGATTCTAAGGGGTGTGTTGCGGGTGATCCTAGGTAGGTGATGTTCCTTGATAAATTTAGAACTGATGATAGGTATGGCTGCACCTGTATCGAACATGACTTGGACACTGAATGTCTCTTGTCCAGGTATTGAAAGATTCATTTGGACAATTGGTCTGGAACCAACTCGGGGTGGCTTGTTTTTGGCCAATTGTAATTTCGTCTCGGGTTCTTTTTTATTAGGTTTTGATTTTTTGGATTGTTTTTGGTTTTCATGGGTTTTGGCTCGTTTGACTCCTGCGACTGATATCCTCTCAGAACCTGATACGTCTTCCTTTCCTTGGATGCCTCTGCGTATCTCACGAGGCTTTCCTAGTTTAAATCTGAGAGGTCTGAAGTCTCTACTTCCCAACATCTTTTTGCTGGCTTTGGGTCTGGGTCTGATACTGTCGGGGTTACAGTGGCAACATTCTTTGGTCGCTTGGTTACTGGTTCCTTGGCAGCATCCTCATCGTCATCTGAATCTTCTGCAGGTCGTTGGCGTTTAGCCTTCTTGGTGACAGCTGCTACTGCGGCAACTAATTCACTTCCCTTTGAAGTCTTCTTTGCAAAGCATTCTAAAGTATGGTGGCTGTTACGGCCACAGCGCCAGCAGGAGGCCTTGTCTGCTTTGTGTTGGTCGATTTCAGCCTGGGGAACCCCGGCCAAAGCTTCGCGGTTGTTTTGGAACTTCTTTTCTCGGTCGCCCTTGGGTGTGCGAGTGGTCTCTTTAGTTTTACCACGGTTAGATTTTTTGTCTTCATCTCGCTTTCGCTTTTCCTTCTCCTGTTTGGGTTCGGAGGAGCCCTGATAAATGTGGAGCAGTGGCTTTTCATGCATGTTCCGATGTTCTTCTTTCGCGGTTGCAAGCTTGATGAGTCTGGCTTTGAAACATTCATACTTTGGGTCATCCAAATCTTGAACATCTGTCCATGCCTGGCAGGCCAGATCTTCTGGGAATGCCTGATCGTAAATTTCTCTCAGGACCTCTCCTTGAACTTGGGCCTTCTCTTGGTAGATGGCCATCCTGATTCCCCATTGATCTGCTGGGAGGCCAGTCTTATGGCATCCGGGTTTGTACTTCCAATGCAACCTGGCCATCTTGTTGGTGTAGTTGCGCTTCTGGTGGGGGTCACGGAAATAGTGGTCCATTGCTGCAGTGTATGAGGGCCAGGTGTCAGGGCGTAATTCCTTCTCAGTAGTGTCGACACTGTTTTGGTGCCATTGGCGGGCATCACCCTTCAGCAGGGATCCCAACCAGTGGATTCGGGTTGCATCGGTGTTGAAGTCGATGGATCGCACAGTCATATATTCTTTGACTGCTTTCATCCATGGTATGTAATTTTCTCTATCCCCATCGAAAACCTCTGGTTCCTTCATCTTAGGAGCCTTTCCTAGGACAATTGCTTCTGGTCGCTTGGTGATGCGATTCTTTTTGTCCTTTTTCCGTAGGGCACGGATGAGTCTTGATATCTCCTGCCCTAAATCCTTAGGTCTATCTGATTCGGAGTCTGAGCTGGAGGAGCTGGAGCTGCTTCCTCCAGGTGGGGGCCCTGGGGGGGGTACCCTTCCTCCCGGTGGGCTACTGTCTCTGGATTCGGTGGTTCTTCCACTTCGGATTGAGCCTCTTCCCAATTGCTCACCTTGTGGGGATAGTGGAAGGTCATATTCTGACTCTGGGTCATCACTATTCGGCAGGGGAATTCTTCCTTGCTGGGCATGTTGCTTTAGGACGCTATCAATGACAGAGGGTACATCAATATCCTTGCGGGACTGTTGTGCTGATTGGAATTGGACCTTCAGTTCTTCTCCAATGGCATGGAGTTCTTCTCGAAATGATCGTCGCATGTCTTCTCGTTCCTGCTGGGAGACTGCTGAGGCATTGAGGTGATCCTGTTGTAGCTTTTCCTGAAGGCGTTTTAACTTTTGTAAATCCTTTTTGACTTTTTCTTGATCTACTCTGGCTTTTGCCTCTCTGGTATTCATCTCAGAGGCCCATCGTTGGCAGTCATTGTTGAATTTTTCTTGCTTGGCTGCCTGATCCTTATGGTAATCCACCCAGATGTTCTGATTTGCTTCCATTTGTTGAGCAAAATCTTGGAGCACCTTCTGTCTTCGTTCCTCATTTTCCGCAGCGTTTATGGTGATCATTTCCACATGTCTCCTCAAGGCCATGTGGGCCGTAGCAACCTCTGCAAATTGAGTTGTGGTGAGGTTGAAGTGGGCTCCTGGAGCATCTGCTGCATGTTGCTGGGCTTGAGCAATTGCAAGATTGAGGTTGGATTCGATCTTGTGATAATCATTTTGCATTTGCATAAAGATGCGGTATGCTTCTGATTCATCATTCTGGATTTGTCCACAGAGACTGTTGATTTCAGCGGCGGTGTGGTGTAATTGACTCATGAGGGTGCGTCCCCATTCAGGGACCGAGTGAAGTTTGATTGGTTCGATAGGTGGAATATTGTCCATTTCACCAGTGTTGGTACTAACCAATGCCCAAGAAGGCATAGGTAGGAAGTCGATTTCCATGGACTCAGGCATTGTTCTTTTGGTTTGTGATTCTGAATTTCTTGTCGGACGTTTCTCAGTACGCTCGGTGAGGCGTTGAGTAAGATTATAGTGTTAACCGGGGGCTGTCTCGTGACCGACGGTAGGGTAACTCAATATCTCCGAAAAAGAAAAATGAGAAGTAATAATTCCAGTGATGGGAATTATTTACTTCTCTAGGGATTCTCGTAGGGATGATGAGTAATAACGTATTATAATCTTAAACTCTCCTGCTTATCTCAGGGAGCGTTTTGAGATCGTCGATCGTAACTGCGTTCAAGTGTGAACAGCAATCGGTGAGGGTCTTGTTGATTGAGGAGGATCTTGGTTGTGTGTTCTTTGATATGTTTCGAGTATTGTGTAAATAGTCGAGTATGAGGTACGAATATCTTTCTGAGACTTGGTTGTAATTGATGGGACAATTGTAGGTCTTTTCGCTGGATGGTGGCTTATTCGAGTGGGGGCTTTTTGATATTTTATATTTTCTGACTTGAGCTCCCCACTCATATACCCACCGGGTACGTTGCGGTGGTCGGAACGCCAAGTACTGGTTGACGTTGGTAGAGAGCATGCAAACATGATATTTTTCGCATACAAATTCCGTATTTTGATTTTTCCAGTCCAAACGCTCCAAAATGTCCCAAAACCAATCGGATGACCTTTGGTGATCCTCTCGGCCGTATCGTGCATATGCCGCCTCTCATCCCGTCGTTTGCTGATATGTCATATCTAATAATATCACATTCGTAGGGCATTTGAGCGCATATCTTATCTCATGCATATGCCGTCAGCTCTGGTGAAGTGTTCATCTTTGTTTGCCGGATTTATTGATCCGGCCTTAGCTTGGGCTGCGGCTTCCTGTGCCGTCTGTATGCCTTGCCAACACTCCCCCACGGCAGATGTCATCCGGGCCGCCTGTGGCTTCCGATAGGTTCGATCTTATCTTTTCAGTTTGTCTAGATGCATCCAGTCTCATCATATCGTGCTGATCGAAGGCCGTCTTTAGATAAAGTTTCCTGTATTGTCGGCTGCCTCAGGATTAATGCACCTCGTATTGGTCTTTACTGCCTAAGACAATCCTTATCTCCTTCGGGCGACTAGACTCCGCTATCGCATGTTTTATCATAATGACGTTCGGTATCATTCCTGTGGGTTCTGATCATCTCCGCTGAGCTTCCTCGGTAACATATGATTCTTGATTGTGGACTTGGCATTTAGTCGTAGTGTTCATTCAATTCATTCTTAAATATCCTACAATCTTTCCTCATCCATCAATCCTTCATCATCGACCTTGACTTCCTTCGACTTTCATCTATTATTCCTTCCGGCAGATTCAGTCATATCCGGCCAACTCCTCCTCCTTGATCTCAGTTCTTCTTATTCCTTTTTTCCCCCTTTTCCTGTCCCAGCCCCTTCTATGCCTGCCTGTTGGGGTGGTCCTGTGTGACACGGCACAACGTTCGAATACAGCGAAGCATCTTCGGCGGAGGGTAGTCCCTTTGGACTTGTGGCAAGTAAGAAACACAGTCGCCCAGGCTATAAGTATTCCAGGTTTTTGTCAACATCAGCGGTACGTTCCCCCGGATACGGCTGGGTATTAGAAACCTCAGCCGTTGATCGGAAACTGTCCCTCCTGAGGCTACCCCGGGTTCCTAACCCTTTATGATGCTGACTTTTTTCCTGGCCCCCCATTATCCTACTTCCTGGGGGAAGTGGATGAAGGGAGGTTAGTAATGGCTCTCGCCCTTATGGCTTGAGTCATTACTTGGTAAGAATCCCCATTCTTAAAATGTGTCTTAAAGGTGGGGTATGACACTCCGAATGCAGGTATGTTGAATGATGATTTCGCAATGCCTTGCACATGCCATGGAGCTCTTCTCCGTGCAAGCCCTCTTGGTATCCGTTGGTTGCTGAGCACCTCTTCATGTATAAGTAGGAACTGTTCGCCCTCGTCTTTGTCTCTCCATCATCATCACCAACACTCATCTCATGGCTGAAGTGCCATCATTGAGTTAAGTCCTTCCCTTCTCCTTCCTGATCTTGCCCCTGCTGACATTCAATAGGTGCAACGTCTTGGGCTGGGACCTTCATGAGGTCTCATTCGGGGGTCACGAGTCACGTGACTTCGCTTGCCGGATCTTCGGAGGGTTCCGGCCCAACTTGCTGATTCATAATATTCATTCTCCAGTCGAGTTTGCCATGTTCTCTCTCAAGTTATACATGTTACCCAATCTATTATAACACATTATAGGGTGTGACAATGATTGTCACCACACAAGCAATCAAGATTTCCTTAGGGAATCTATGATGATGCGGCTCAGAAGAAAAATGGCTCATGGTCATTTCCTGATGAGTTATTGCATTACACGACCTAACAAGGATGAATTCCTGTTATGATCGCTAATCCCGTACCTTATGGGAAGGTGTGGTATCATGATGAGGTATTTTCAAGAATTAATTTGAAGATGGTGGTCAGCATGCAAGTGAGTGATTAATGCAATCATGAGCTTGTGATGACACAAGCTATCCAAGATTATTGTTGGAAATGACTCATGTCTTATCTCCTAAACTCGTTTTCAGCAATACCATCCTGGGGGATGGTTAGACAAAGTTGGAAGTCCCAAAGTCTATAAAGAGGTTTATGTCTCCCACAGTCTCCAAGATCATCAGCATTGAAATCCTCGTCAAGAACAGTTACCAGAACAATCCCACCGAACCTCAGAGAAGACACCCCTTAAGTTTATTCCACCTTGTCATCGATAGTTCTAACAAACTTCCTAGCTATTTCTGAGAGCAACAAACGAACCTTCCAATTCAAATGAAACGAATTATCGAAACCCCCTCCGCTTAGCAGAAACTGTGCCCAGGGTCACACTATAAACTTAAGGCACAAGCTACCAAGTTTATCCCTGCAACACGAAAAATGAAAAAGACCCTCTTCTAGGGCAAGAAAAACATCCTCCATCTGAAAAAACAAAAGACCTATCAATTATTCCAAGATGTCCCATGCGGAAGCCGCCGGTTCTGCCACTGCTGGCCCTGCCGATGATGTTCAAATGAGCAACAGTGTCGAAATCTAACGTCCGAAGACTTGGGAGCAGCTGGAGAATCAAAAAGCTCCCTCTTTCACACAAACGGCTACAGTTAGCAAGAACCAGCTGCCTCAATGGTTTCACAGGATGGTGGAACGAATCAATGTTACAGAGATGGACGTCCAAGGACTATTCCAGGCCCTGAAGAAGGAAGGAGGCATGGCACAGGCCAACGTCAGTGAGATGAAGGCCTTATACCAGGAGATGGCTGCAACCATGCAAAATGCATATGATGTTGTCGTCAAGAAGGGGAACATCGAGCAAGAGATCAACCATGCAGCCATTGTTCACCTTGTACAGGCCAGCAAGGAGTTTGATTCCCAGGTCTGGCAGACCATCGGAGGCCTAGCCACAAATATTCAGCAAAAGCAGGAGGCCAATCAAGAGGCTGCGGAAAGGCTGACTGCTGGAGTCAAAATCATCAATGATGTCCTGGAAGGTTTTGCAACCTACCAGGCCAATTGGAACAAGAATGTGGAGAATTGGGCATCTGAGAAAGAGGATAGTAACAAGCATTGCGATAGGAGGATCAGAGCATTTGCAAAGGCTGAAGAACAGCAACAATGGCGCCAGCTCAAATATGAGACGACCCGCCAGCAAGACAAGAAAGAGATCATCGTCAATGTGATCAAAGCTGTAATGGACAGGATGGCCCAAAAACAGCCAATCGATGCATGATCCCTTACTGAGGCCCTACAGGATGAAGGACCCTCAGCTGAGACACTCAGAGATGCCATCGAAAGGGCATTACCCCCATCCACAGCCAACTCAGAACATGGAGCATCAGCAGGAAAGGGTGGAAATGGAGGCAGACCTCCAAAGCCTGGAGCAGGACTATCCCCATCAAACCCTTCAGACCCCTCCTCATCATATGATGATGGAAGCTCTGGGAGGAGAACACTTCACAGCTTCCGCAGACTCAGACAGGAGCGGATGAAGAAAAGGGAATGAGATGAGAAAGTTACAGAGTTCTTTGAATCCTTGGTGGACAGGCTGTCATGGCATGGACAAAATGGCCGTTAGCACTTATGCATGCTTATCCCTCTGTTTATGCATGCCAGTTGATTATGGTTGCTTATGTTGCCACCTGCTTATGTATATTTGTTTCCGCTTATGGGTTCTTATGTTTGCTTACGATATTTATGTCTGCTTATTTGTTTGCTTACGGGTTATGATATCACTGAAGGAGAATTCTACGCAGTATGGAGGAAAGGGAAATGGGTAGTAGGAAATTTGGTATTGAAGTTGGATAAGGGAATCTATGTATATAAGGAGGCTTATCCTCCCACCGTTCTGTCTTTCTTTTCTTTTCTCTTCACGCAATGTCTTGTATTCTTATCCAATACAACTACGCCTCTCTTCATCCCTAGTCCCCAGTATTCCCCCTCTGCCCAGTTGGTCTGAGTTGCACAGACCCCCCCTCTTTCACTGAGATATTATGTCTCAAACTCCTATCACTTCGTTCTCTGGGTTCTCCCCTGGACGCTCAGCATCATCTGCCCCAGCTGCTTCATCATCATCTGCTCCTCCTCCCTCAGCTTCTGCTGAAAATATCTTCGGATTGTGCCATGCCTCACCTGCTATTCCAACCATTTTGCCTACTGGTTCCCCTGCTCCTCGCAAACGCCAAAATACCTCTGCTCCACAGGATGGTTCCCACCCTAGTGCCAATGAACAACAACAACTCATGCAACAAATCCTGGCCCGTTTTGATCGTATGGAGAATGCCATGCTCGCTTCGCAAAATGCCAACACCAATCGAATCCGCGAACTCGAAAAACAGGTAGCTGCGGCCACCTCTGAACTGCACAAAGTACGTCAACAACTCACCAACACCACCCCCAACAAACCGAATGGCAAAAACGCTGGCAAAGCAACCCCCGCTGTCCCTGCTGCCCCCCTCATCCAACCAACACCCGTTCACCCTGAAAATGTTTGGGGCTTTACGAACACCAACACTGGCTCCTCTGGCACCCCCGGACCCTCCTCCAACTCCAGCTGGCCCTGGAAAGAACCAGGAAAACAACTTTCCTGGGCTGAATGCCTCATTGCCGAAGAAGGAAAACCCGAAAACGAGAAACCTTTTACCATGGTTGAGCGCAAGAAAAAGAAAAAGACACCCGAAACAATCATTCCAAAGGCCTTACCACGCACCGAAAGAGAGGTCATCATCACTCTCGACTCCACCATCTCCGACACTGCCACAACCGCTGATCAAACCCTCCAATCAATCAACAAAGTCATTAACGAATCACAAGATATCACCCAACCCCCATTCATCCTCGCACGAATCACCAGCAACAACCGCTTAGTGCTTACCACCAATCCCACCACTAAAGCATCCGCCTACGCTCCCTACCTACAGATTATCGCCAACGCAACAAAATCACTTAAACCAGTCAAAACCAGAATCAACGAACGCTGGACCAAATTCCTCTTGCATAATGTCCCCACCAATGCAGACCTCTCAGCTGTCAAATATGAAATCGAAGCCACATACCCCTCCCTACACCTTGCACAAAACCCCCGCTGGCTAGTCCCCGCGAACCGCCGCCTTAACAAATCTGCATCCACACTCGTAGTCTGCCTTATTGGAGCCATTAATTACAAACATCTCGGAACCTCCTCATTGGCAATCTGTAATTGCCTGTGCCGCATCGACGAATACTTCTCTTGGAACCCGGCCTCTCAATGCAACAATTGCCAAGAATACGGTCATCACCCCAAGCTTTGCAAAGCCAACCAACCCAAATGTGCAGTTTGCGCCCAAAACCACATCACCAAAAATCACCCCTGCACAATCTCAACCTGCCGTGCAGGAGGTACATGCACCCACCCCCCAATCCTATGTGCCAACTGCAATGAGGCACACAAAGCAAATGATCCTCTCTGCCCTGTACGCACCAAACATATGGAAGAAATTCGAAACAAAGAACCACAGATCCCAGATGATGAGACTATGGAACAGCAATTATGAATGACGAAGACTCAGGAATAGCATGTGTACAGCTGCTGAACTGTGCAAAAGGTCATGCTACGACAACATCAGCGTTAATTTCCTTTGCATCAAACCCCAATACCCTTATCATTCTTTTACAAGAACCTGCCATTGAACATAACAAACTACCCCCAGCCCACCCTGATTTCCACCTACTTACCCCAGTCCAACAACGTCCCCTTTGCGCTACCTATATCCGCCGCCTCCCCGGAGTGCAGGCAGACATCACCTTTACCCATTCAAACTCTTTCCTTGGAACACGCATCTCACTCCCTACCTGCCCTGCATTCACCATTTACAATTTTTATTCCCCAGGCAGACCACATGCGATCGCCAACCTCCTTCCACAATTCCACCCTGCTTCCCCATCAATCATCATGGGAGATCTAAACACACACCACCCCTGGTGGGGAGGCACAAGCACACTCAATGATGACCAGATACGATCACACCGAACCGAAGCAAACTCCATCGCAGATTGGATGGAAGCACATGGCTTCCACCTACAGAACAAACCTGGACACCCAACCCATTTCCCACGAAATGGCGGCTCCCCCTCTGTAATTGACCTATGTTTCTCAACTGGTGACATCACCCAAGACATCCTCGCACATGAAATCAACCCCGAATCCACCTCCGACCACGCCATTTGCACAATTTATCTCAACCAAACCATACCCAAATCCCCCCCCAAAAGAGCCTGGCACAAGGCCGATTGGACATTATTCCGGAAAACCATAGCCGACACACAGCTTGACCTCAGCAACATCGAAAGCGCTGAAGAGGCCCTTCAAGCAGCTGACAACATCACGAACATCATTAACAATGCCACCGATACAGCAATACCATGGATCAGACCTAGACCCAAGCAAGCCCCATGGTGGCATCCTGACCTAAACAAATTACGACGACAACTTAACCAAGCTGACCGACGTTATCGCAACAACCGAACCAACAACCACCTAAAAATACAAGCCAAAACTCTGCGCAACCAATGGAAAACAACTGTACAACTCGCCAAAGAAAAATATTGGACCAACCGACTACAGAACACCAATACACAGAATATCTGGAAATGCCTCCGACACTCCGACACTCACAATAAACCCCTCCCCCCACTCGATGGTATAAGCGACTTTCAAGGAAAATGTGATGCCCTTCAAAACACACTTTTCCCACCACAAAGTGACACCCTAGCTCCCCTCCCACCAGACTTCATCATACGACATAACAACCCCACCACTGCATACACCCCAATGACCCTCTTGGAAGTCAACAAAGTCATCCGAAACCTAAACTACACATCCGCCCCCGGACATGACCGAATCACCTATCAACTTATCGCCCAATTCCACAACACCATACCAACAGCCCTACCCCACCTCTTCAATGCCCTCTTTCGACACAATATCTTCCCAAACACATGGAAACAAGCCACCTGTGTTGTCATACCCAAACCCGGAAAAGCATCCTATACCACACCAAAATCCTACCGCCCGATATCCCTCCTCCCCTGCATGTCCAAATTATACGAACGCATTGCAGCAAACAGAATCGCAAAAGCAGCCGCCGAATGCCTGGCCATTTCACCAACACAGATGGGCGCTCGCTCCCAGCACTCAGCCATAGATGCCCTGCTCAAAATCCTCTCACCAATCAGCGCCGACCTCAGCTTCAAAAAAAAAGCCCCAGGAAAACAACCTTATCGCCCAGCCCTCCTCGCCCATGACATTGAGGGCGCCTTCAACAACACCAACCCCACCCTCCTCCTACAGGTTATGAAGCAACGGGGAATGCCCCCCTACCTCTGTGCTTGGACCCCAGCCTTTACAACTAACCGCACCCTTGCATTTTCCTTTTCCCAGCAAACTGAAGAACCCAAACCCTTCTGCTGCGGCCTACCACAAGGATCCCCAGCCTCGCCCATCCTCTTCTTAATTTACGCTAATGCAATGCTCGAAATACAACATCAACCTAACCACGAACTCAACATCTCTTATGTTGACGACACAAGTCTCCTCCAATCATCCCTCACCACCACCTTCGCCATCCGCCGACTCAAAGAACAATCAGAATACCACATTGAACGAGGCAAACACTTGGGCCTATGTTTCTCACCACCAAAATCAGAACTTCTCCACTGTCTCCCCAGAAATAGCAAAAACAAAGCAAAAGACCTCTCCCACCACCCAACCCTCACCATTGACGATAAAATAATTCAACCAAGCCACAGCATCAAATACCTCGGCGTCCACATCGACGAATCCCTCACCTTCAAACTACATGCCACCTCAGCTGCTGCTCAAGGAAGAACGGCACTAAGCTCCCTACTTTTCCTCCGACACAAAGGCAATGGCATACCAACCTACATTGCACGACACCTTATCCTTACAGCCATCCTCCCCAAAATGCTATGGGCGTCCCCTGCCTGGTGGACTGGAAATGATAGCATTCTCAACCCTCTAGCCGCCACATACCACAGTGCAGCCCGTTGGGCCACTGGCCTACCACCCAGCACCAGAATCTCGAACCTCCTCACCTGCGCCCACCTGCCCCCCCTACACATCTATCTTGACTACCTCTCAGCTAAATTTGCTATCCGACTCCTCTTCCTCCCAACCGGACACAGCCTAGCCGGCATCCCGATAACACCACACTGCCCTACATCGGCGCCAGGCACAAGCCTTCTCCGGGAAAAAATTAAGCACCTCCTAACTGGCAAACTCGAAAACCGATCAACAACTCCAAACCCCTTCTCAATCGAAAACACAACAACAATACACCCCAATAAACACGATAACCCAATCACACGCCACAATACCTGGATATCCTCACTGCCGCCGGGCACCCTCCTCCTCTACCCCGATGGCTCCAAACTTGACACAGGACAAGTCGGATGTGGAGCCGCCACATATGAAGTCACAGCAACTGGACTACAACACCTACGGACACAAAGTTGCAACCTGGGTTCACAATGCGAGGTCGCTGACGCCGAACTACATGCCATCTACGAAGGACTACAATTGCTACCGGACTACCCCAAAACATACTGCGCGCCCATCTATATATGCACCGACAACCAATCTGCGATACAAACACTTGCCCACAATGACCTAAACCACCAATTTGCCCGCGATGCCCTCAACCGAGCCCAAGAACTCCACTCCAATGGCTGGACCCTCTACACATTATGGATACCCTCCCACTGCAATATCCCGGGTAATGAACTGGCCGACACACTTGCCAAAGCTGGAGCCCACTCCCAAACACCATGCCCTGCCACCATCACAACCGAAACATGGATACGAACACAGGTCTGACAAAACTTCCTCAATGCCTGGCAAGAAGAACTCCCAGACTGCCAACCTTCCTTCAAATACCCCAAACACCTGCAATCACTGCCCTTCCGCACCTCCCGCGCTGTCTTTCGAATCCGCTCCGGCAGAACACCCTCTGATCCATGGCAACGAGAAGACTCCACTGACTGCCAATGTGGCAAAGGCCCGATCTCCTCACACCACTACTTATTCGAATGTACCAACCTAACACCTGAACGAGACAAATTGCGTCGAAACACAACACACGACTTTACACTACAAAGACTCTTTAAGGATGAACAAGGCACCTCAGCCCTTCTCACATTCGCCCGCAACACTGGCCTTGGCTACAGCAAAACAGTCAAATGCAGGACCACCCCACTTGACGGAGATGATGAAAAGATGGACACGGGAGTCAGAATGTTAGGATTTGCGGCATTTGATAGTTGAAACATCTTTTCCTTTCCAAAATACAAGCGTTGATGATTTCCTTCGTACTAATGGGGATGTCTTTCCTTTCTTATATTTCTCGGGGATGGTGATGATGATATTGATTTCCTTTGTATTAGGCATGGATGGAGATGTAAGGTTTTGGTTGTTTCTATGTGATGATGATAGGTTTCCTTTGTCTAGGGTATGAAGCGGTGGAGTGCAATAGCTGTAGCAGCTCTAGTCACAATAAATGAAGATCCTCTTGTATTCTTATCTAATACAACTACTCCTCTCTTCATCCCTAGTCCCCAGTATTTCCCCTCTGCCCAGCCCAGCCAAGCCTCCTGTCCTTGCCCAGCCTAGCCAAGCCCGCCCAGCCAAGTTCTTGCCCTTGCCCTACCGCGAGTTCCCTGGACTCTGATTCCGCGCCCTGCCCGCCTTACAGAAAAGGGGGGAGGTGAAGATCAGCCGATTATGATGATCCTGCATAAAGAACATTTTTCAAATGCAGCCATCTCATCAATCACCAGTGGTGGAGAAGGAACAATCTTTACTGCCTCTTCATCATGACTCTCCTCAATTCCTGCAGTCAAATGGTCAGAAGAATTCTTGAAAATGGTCACAGATGCTGGACTACAGGATGAAGAATATCAGGATGCAGTTAAGAGAATCAAAGAACCTTTGACAATGGAGAATGGCATACTCTATCGAAAGATGAAATTATGGGTACCAAAGAGTTTGGTAAAGGCAGTCTTGGAATCAGAGCATGACTCGGAAATTGCAGGTCACTTTGGACAAGACAAAACAATTGAGTTAATTCGACGGAATTTCTGGTGGCCAAAGATGGATGAATTAATTATTGAGTATATACAAAGTTGCATGGAATGTCAGAAGGACAAAGCAGCTTGCCATCAGAAATATGGATTACTCCAACCTTTGGAATTACCTTATGCCCCATGGCAATCAATTGCTATGGATTTTATTACCGACCTACCAGATTCCAGTGGATGTGACCAACTATTGGTAGTAGTTGATCGATTCACGAAAATGGCCCACTTCATTCCACTGCAAAAAGAGGGCAAGACAACTAATGACCTTGCTAAAATCTTTGCTAAGGAAATTTGCAAGCTACATGGCCTACCTACAGACATAGTGTCAGACAGAGACTCCAGGTTTACAAGCACCACCTGGAAGGCATTCATTTGAATCTTGGGAATTAAGCCAAGGATGTCCACAGCATTCCACCCACAGACAGATGGACAAACGGAATGACTTAACCAGACAATTGAAGCATACCTTTACTGTTTTGTCAACTACGAGATGGATAATTGGGTTGACCTTTTATCAATGGCTGAGTTTGCATACAACAACTCAGTGACCAGCACTACAGGACTATGTCCATTCTATGCAAATTATGGTCTTCATCCCAATACCAGCAACCCAACGGCAACTGCTGTGCGCAATCCTGCCAGCAAAGCCTATGCCCATTGGATGCATACAGTTCATGAGGAAGCAAAACTCTCACTGGAAAAGACCAGAGAACGAATGAAGAAGTATGCAGACCAACATCGAGAGGGTGCACCAATATACCAAGTAGGAGACTTGGTGATGCTTGATGGAAGAAATATAAAAACAAGACAACCATCAAGAAAGCTGGACCACAAGTTGCATGGTCCTTTTCAAGTCGAGAAAGTCATATCCCGATCAGCAGTCAG
Source organism: Pyronema domesticum (assembly GCA_024516145.1). Lineage (NCBI taxonomy): Eukaryota > Fungi > Ascomycota > Pezizomycetes > Pezizales > Pyronemataceae > Pyronema > Pyronema domesticum. The sequence goes on from JAJJXL010000009.1 coordinate 1,952,703, forward strand.
GCTCACTCTACCTCACAAATGGAAGATCCATAATGCTTTCGATGTATCTCTGATTGAGGCATTCCGGGCAGGAACAAGTGCTCCACCAGATCCAAGGAAGATTTTGCGAGAAGCTGATGATGTGGAGGGGAGTGAGGAGTACGATATCGATTAAGTCATGAGCAGCTACAAGTCTGGCAATCGAGTACTCTACCTCGTTAAATGGCTTGGGTGGCCGAACAACAAGGATTGGATGGCTGAACCTTATGACAATTGTTCTGTAGGAGGTCTGGAGAAATTACGAGAATTTCACCTCAAGTATCCAGACACTCCGAGGGACTACCGACTCACAGACTAAAAGCTTAAGGGTTTTTTCCCATGTGGTTTTAACTTAAGCCGAGTAGGTAGTAGGATGTAGGGGCTGGAGGACTACATCTAAATTTGATCACTAGTCACTAGGGTATGGTGTAGTGCGATCATAGAGGCATGAACTAGAGCTTCGGGACGAAGCTTGAATAGGGGAGAGGTGGTGTCACAGCCTATAATGTGTGATCATAGATTGGGTAACATGTATAACTTGAGAGAGAACATGGCAAACTCGACAGGAGAATGAATATTATGAATCAGCAATTTGGGCCGGAACCCTCCGAAGTTTCGGCAAGCGAAGTCACGTGACTCGTGACCACCGAATGAGACCTCATGAAGGCCCCGGCCCAAGACATCTGTCACGAACATCCTGGGACATGCTCTTGGGTGCGCTCGCAACCACAGCTGGACTGTGGCTCGCTGGCATAACGTTGGCAGTGCTCTATGTTATCTTGAGGGTTTAGGGGAAGGGCTGCGGTTAGGGCTTAGGGAAAGCGTTTAGGGTTTAGGGAAAGGGGGCTGCAGGAAGGAGGTTTTGGGATCTGAGGCAGGGGACGTTTGGGATGCGTTTGGGGGCACGGTTTCATGGGATGTTCGATTTACGTTTGAGTCCTGTTTCTGCTTTCGTTTGAGTTCCGTTTGAGATCTTCCGTTGGTTATGTTTTGCTTTCTGTTTAGGTTATGCGTCTCATGTTGTTTCATTATTGTATCGCGGGGTTTGAAGGCGCTGCAGGGCAGCTGCTTGGGATCTACGAAGGGCACGAGAATTATGTATAAGAAGGAACACTTTGTATTTCATTTATTCGGTACGCAATCAATTATCTATTCTACAGAACTATCTACACATACACAGATTCGTCCGTCTCATTAGTGAACGTCATCACAAACTCTCACCTCCAGCCCCATCCCCATACGCCAATTACGAATCCAAACGATAACGGAAGCATAACAAGAGAGGGCAGCGCCACAGAGACATTCTGGATACTAGTCAGTATTGCCCGTGCCAGATACTAACTCAGGATAGTAGTACCGAGCCAAACCCAACTGCAGAGCAGTATACCAGACCGTTGCGTTGCCTGTCGTGCCCTGTGGCTGTGTAGACAGGTTCTTGACATTTGATTGCGTCCCTTTTACGGCACCCGACGCAACCCAGGAAGCAACAAGGCTTCAATACGAAAAATCAGAAAATCGGCGCAGTAACGCCTCACGAGCAGACAGACAGTGGATCCCTTCCAGTTACGGGAATTGGGCGAGGTTATAGGAAGAGAACCGGCAGGACCAGCGAGTCCAGTAACCCCAGAGAATCCATCCCGGCCACAGACACCGGAGACTCCAGGGCCAGCACAAATACCCAAAGAGGACGGTTCCGGAATGGCTACACCTCAGGGTACAGGCAGTGGGGCCCTTGCTCCGGTCATGATGACACAGGACCAACTCCAGCAGCTCCTCCAGCAATTGTACCATCCGGCGATTTCCAGCAACCCCAAGGTCGAGGACCCGGAGCTCTACCACGGAGAGCGATCCAAGCTCCGTGCTTTCCTCACCCAATGCGAGTTGAAATTCAACTGTGAACCCAACAAATTCGACGGGGATGTAAAGAGGGTCAACTACGCTAGTTCGCGGTGTCGAGGAAATGCGTGGGCTTGGATTGAACCATCTATAGCTCGAGGGCAAAGTACTTACGGAACTTGGGAGGAATTTAAGACTGCGATCACCCGGGCGTTCGGCGAGGCGGACTCCAAGGAGGTTGCAAGAAGGAAATTCAAAGCTATTCGGCAAGGGAACCGCTCCGCAGCAGCGTACTGGGCCGAATTCCAGAGGATCATGGCCGACCTGGATTATAACGACCCCATGTATATTGATCAATTCAATGACGGGCTCCACATCGACGTTCAAAGACAGCTTGCCCTCCTGGAAACCAAGCCCACCACCATGATCGATTTTGCCAACAGGGCTATCGCGTTGGACAACCGCTTATTTAATTTCCGGACCCTACGGACCCGACACGAACCGCAGTACTACCGAGACCACCAAAATTCATACCCCAGGGCCCAACACAACCCCCAGGACTCGACCTCTTCGGACCCCGATCCTATGGAACTGGACGCCACCCGGAGATTTCGAGGGAAGGATAGGGCAGAAGAAGAGAGACGGAGAAGAAATAATGAATGCTACAACTGTGGAAAAACGGGCCACTATGCAGCACGATGCCCCACCAGGAGACCGAACCAGGACCGGAGAACCTACAGGGCCGCTGAGGCAACATTAGAAGAAATGTCATCCGACGAAGAGTCGGGAAAAGAGGACCCCCAGGAGTAGAGATCGAGGGTAAACTCCTGGGGCAGATAACAAACCCAAAACCACCAGAACCCACCTACATCATCTCGAGTGTGGGCCCCTACCAAAGGGACGAAAAAATCATCTTAAAAGTTATTATTCGGGGAAGCGATAACCGGGAGCACCGCACGACTGCTATGGTGGACTGCGGAGCCACGGAAAATTTCATCGACAAGGAATACGCAGAAAGGAATGGGATACCACTGAAAAAAAAAAGGTTTCCCCGGAGGGTACTAGCTGTGGATGGAAGAGAGGTAGCTAGTGGACCAGTCACCCATGATGCAATGGTGAACTTAACGATAAATAACCACCACGAAATGACCAAGTTACATTGCATCACCATCGGTAACTCGCCAATCATCGTCGGATTACCATGGCTAAAAAGGCACAACCCTAACATTGACTGGAGGGAAGGACGGGTCACGTTTGACTCGACAAAGTGTGCTAGGGACTGCCTCGACACCTCCCCGCACGCCACAGCCGTGGCAGAGGAACAGGCAATCGACAAATACTACCGGGACATCGCGCCGGACGTGACACCCGGAGATACGGCCTACGGGTCCTCCATGATCAGGGACGGACAGGAAGGGACTTTCAACGACAATCCTTCCCGGATGCAATCACCAGGAACCAACGGGACTCCAGTGGAAACAGGGGAAACATCGAAAGGGTTCAACTCACCGGGCGTCGCCGAACAACCACCCCTCCCCGAGGCCAGGGATATCGTTCCGAAGGAGTATCACGAGTACCTTCACGTCTTCGAGGGGAAGGGAGATCAGGGAAGACCACCACATAGACACCACGACCATAGGATTCCACTGGTAGAAGGGAAGGTCCCCCCATTCGAACCCCTTCGGGCATTGGACGAGGGAAGACTACGGGCGTTGAGGGAATATCTGGAAACAAGCCTGAAGCGAGGATGGATAAGGAGCTCGACATCCCCGGCGGGGGCGCCTATCCATTTTGTGAAGAAAAAAGATGGCAGCCTCAGGATGTGCGTGGACTACCGAGGACTAAACGCCATGACCGTAAAGGACCGAACGCCACTACCACTGATCGGAGAAGCTTTAGACCGGCTATCAAACGCAAAAATATATACAAAACTAGATGTGAAGGATGCATACCACAACCTCCGGATAGCAAGGGGGGATGAATGGAAAACGGCATTCCGGACGAAGTATGGGTTATACGAGTATTTGGTTATGCCATTTGGATTAACCAACGCACCGGCATCTTTTCAGCGGTGGATGAATGAAGTATTAAGCGATTACCTCGATGTTTTCTGCATTGCATACCTCGACGACATCTTAATATACTCGGACAACATCGAACAACACCGAAGGGACGTGAGGAGGGTTCTCCAACGAGTGGAAGAAGTAGGACTGACCCTGAAGGCGTCGAAGTGTGAATTCCACACCGATAGGACGGAATACCTGGGTTACATTATCGCGCCAACAGGAATCTCCATGGATCCAGAAAAAGTTAAAACGGTGGCGGAATGGAGGGAACCCACAAATGTGAAGGGGGTGCAGAGCTTCCTAGGGTTCGCAAATTTTTACAGAAGATTTATCCGGGACTTCAGTAAAATCACGACACCATTAACCAAATTGACCCGAAAGGACACAGCCTGGGAATGGGGCGACGCCGCGCAATCAGCATTCAAACAACTCAAGGCGGCAATGATTTCGCAACCAATACTGCGACATTTCGACCCCGCCCGCCCCCTGACATTGGAAACAGATGCGTCGGACTACGCAATCGGGGCCGTATGCTCCCAACCAGACGACACCGGCGTCCTCCACCCTCTGGGATATTTTTCGCGGAAGCTCAAGGACGCTGAGCTGAACTACGATATCCACGACAAAGAATTGCTAGCAATCGTCGACGGCCTAGGCAAATGGGGCACTTACTGCAAGAATACGGCACACACGATCACCATCTTGACCGATCATAAAAATCTCGAATATTGGCAGACGAAAAAGGACCTAAACTTGAGACAGGCTCGCTGGGGGGAACAGCTCGCCAATTACGACTTCACCATCACCTATCGACCAGGCAAGTTGGCTGGAAAGCCGGATATCCTCTCCAGAGAGTCAGGAGACTCTCCCTGGGAGGGGGAGGTAAAGCATAGACAGAACCGAGGACGGGTTTTACTTCCAGCCTAGGCATTTCGGATCAGCTCCGCCGAGGTTATGGAACTGCAGGTAGACCAGGAATTGTTGGAAGAAATAAAAAGAAAAACTGCGGGGGATCAGGACATGCAGGAGGTTATCCGGAAACTGCGAGAGGGAGAACGACGGCACAACAAGGTTGCCCTTGGACTATGCGAAGAAAGAGAAGGAATACTGACATACGAGGGGTTGATCTGGATACCCGAGAATGACCAATTACGACTCCGGCTCCTACACGACCACCACGACGCAATGGTGGCAGGTCACCCAGGACGAGCAAAGACTTTGGAATTGCTGGGCAGAAATTATTACTGGCCTCAGCAGCGACAATACGTAAATCGATACGTCGACAACTGTGACACATGCAAGAGGATTAAGCCAGTGAAACATGCCCCGTTCGGCCTGTTGAGGCCCTTACAGCTACCCGAACGACCGTGGGACTCGATTTCGATGGACTTCATTACGGGACTACCACCGGTGGGGGAATGCAACGCTCTCTGGGTAATTGTGGACCGTCTTACGAAGATGGCCCATTTCGTTGCTTGTGCGGACACCATGGGACCGAGTGATTTGGCGGACGGGTTTATATCGCATGTGGTCCGGGCTCATGGACTACCCAGTAGCATTATCTCTGACCGAGGTTCCTTATTCACTTCGACTTTTTGGAAGCGGATCATGGAGGCCATGGGGACCACCCGGAACCTTAGTACTGCATTTCATCCTGAAACGGATGGACAAACAGAACGAATTAATGCAATCTTGGAGCAGTACCTACGAGCGTACTGTAACTACCAGCAGGACAACTGGAAGCAGCTCCTGCCGATTGCAGAATTTTGTTATAACAACACACAATCCGAAACCACGAAGGTGACCCCATTCTTCGCCAATTGCGGATATCATCCTCGTTTCGAGCCGAACCTCGGGGGAATGAATGCCAGGACCCCCGAAATCTCAGATTACATTTCGACTCTCACCAACCTCCACGGGGAATTACGGGCCGAGATCCATTATGCCCAGGCAACCCAGGCGGAACAAGCAAACAAATCGAGATACCCAGACCCTGTACTCAGGCCAGGGGATAGTGTATGGTTGCGAAGGAAGCATGTGAGAACGACACGCCCCTCCAATAAACTCGACTACAAGCTTATAGGCCCTTACCCCATCCTGGAGAAGATAGGATCGAAGGCATATAAATTGGACCTCCCTCCCAGCGTGAGGATCCATCCAGTTTTCCATATCTCCCTTCTTGAGCCGGCTCAACCAGAGAACGAACCCATCCCCGGACATATCCAACCACCCCCACCACCAACTATCATCGACAACGAGGAGGAATGGGAAGTCGAAGAAATCGTTGACTCCCGCTATCACCGGAAACAGCTCCAATACCGCGTCAAGTGGACAGGTTTACACGACGAGGACAAGACCTGGTACCCTGCTACAAATTTCAACAACTCCCCAGACGCCGTACAAAGGTTCCACCAAAGATACCCCCGAAAACCGGCACCTCAGAACTAGGCATGGCAGGACCAGAGATTACCATTAAGACCGAGAGGGAACAAAACTCGGGCGGCTGGAACCGCCCTCTTACCCCTCTCCCCGCCATAACTTACACCCCCCACGATGACCTCCACTGGTCCTTCTGCTACGACGACTATTGTTCCACCCACCTTCAGACAAAACAAAACAACAACTACTTTCCTACCGCCGGATCGGAAGGACCAACCCACCAACGACGAAACGAAACATGCGGCTGCGGACGCGAGCATCATCCCGAGTTGGATGCTGTGATCCAGGCAAGGCATCTCAACAGGGCGAAGGCCTGCCGGGCCTGGCAAAGGGGGAAGCGGGTCTGTTACGATTGTGGTTTCCTCGTCAACATGGACGGACACGAGGCCAGATGCGATGCCACTCGACCGACCCATTCCTCCCCAATTGATACCCAGGGAGCTGACACACCTGCCCTCACTGGCGACGGCAACCACGACACAACCGAACAACGTACCCCCGACAACCCGGAAGGACCCCCAGGACCACAGGGGGGGGTTACCATGGACAGGCACCGGGTGCCAGTTTTACTGATGCCCTCGATGGGCGGGCCAGAGGGAGTAGCGGTGAACCTATCCCTCTATCAACAGGTCACCGAAGAGACAACCGCACGACGGCAAGAAAACCTACAACGACACCGGGAAGATATCGCTCGACTGGAGAGGATGATTCGAGGCGAACAACGAAGGAACCAAGGAGCGAGATACCCAGGGCCATATCCAAGGGAGAGGACACAGCCGGGACTAGGACTAGAGGGCCTCGTCGGAGCCTCGGCCTGGAGAGGGGGGTTAATGTCACGAACATCCTGGGACATGCTCTTGGGTGCGCTCGCAACCACAGCTGGACTGTGGCTCGCTGGCATAACGTTGGCAGTGCTCTATGTTATCTTGAGGGTTTAGGGGAAGGGCTGCGGTTAGGGCTTAGGGAAAGCGTTTAGGGTTTAGGGAAAGGGGGCTGCAGGAAGGAGGTTTTGGGATCTGAGGCAGGGGACGTTTGGGATGCGTTTGGGGGCACGGTTTCATGGGATGTTCGATTTACGTTTGAGTCCTGTTTCTGCTTTCGTTTGAGTTCCGTTTGAGATCTTCCGTTGGTTATGTTTTGCTTTCTGTTTAGGTTATGCGTCTCATGTTGTTTCATTATTGTATCGCGGGGTTTGAAGGCGCTGCAGGGCAGCTGCTTGGGATCTACGAAGGGCACGAGAATTATGTATAAGAAGGAACACTTTGTATTTCATTTATTCGGTACGCAATCAATTATCTATTCTACAGAACTATCTACACATACACAGATTCGTCCGTCTCATTAGTGAACGTCATCACAAACTCTCACCTCCAGCCCCATCCCCATACGCCAATTACGAATCCAAACGATAACGGAAGCATAACAAGAGAGGGCAGCGCCACAGAGACATTCTGGATACTAGTCAGTATTGCCCGTGCCAGATACTAACTCAGGATAGTAGTACCGAGCCAAACCCAACTGCAGAGCAGTATACCAGACCGTTGCGTTGCCTGTCGTGCCCTGTGGCTGTGTAGACAGGTTCTTGACAACATCGCACCTATTGAATGTCAGCAGGGGCAAGATCAGGCAGGAGAAGGGAAGGACTTATCTCAATGATGGCACTTCAGCCATAAGATGAGTGCTGGCGACGATGATGGAGAGACAAAGACGAGGGCGAACAACACCTACTTATACATGAGGAGGTGCTCAGCAACTGACGGATACCAAGAGGGCTTGCATGGAGAAGAGCTCCATGGCATGTGCAAGGCATTGCGAAATCATCATTCAACATACCTGCATTCAGAGACAGTTGACAAAGGCAGAGTCCAGTCAGGCAACAGGAGTGGCGCTGAGTACAAGGGTCATGACTGCACAGCATGAGACAACGTATGATAAGCAAGGAACCCACTCAAGGAACCTGTTCAAGGGGAACCCAAGATGATGTGACCATTAGCTAGGGAACACTCCATAGGAAATTGTTGGGATTGTGTTCACATCAGGGTGTAGCTGCGCACAGGTGAGCGCAGGTGGGGGACTCATGACATCACATGGAAAGTGCTAGAACCGCACGAGTGATGGGGCATGATTGTCACCACACAAGCAATCAAGATTTCCTTAGGGAATCTATGATGACGCGGCTCAGGAGAAAAATGGCTCATTGTCATTTCATGATGAGTTATTGCATTTGTAATGGCGGGCTTGGGCAGTACTGGGCCAGGGATCTCGCCGTGGGACTCGGGAGGGTGACGCGGCGGGGCGAGTGACTATTGGTGACAGAATCTCGAAACAGGGGGCCGGGCAAGGGACAACTCGGACGGGGCTGGGTTAGGGAGCAGGGGAGAGAGGGAGAGGGAGAGGAGAGAAGAGCTTGTATTTAGAACGGATGCAAAACGTTGCATGAAGAAGAAACCAGAGCAGAGAGAATCCGGTCCTTGTATACATGACCACTTTCCTTTCCTCTGATTCCATCAATGTGACTACCATTCCCAAACTTCTCGGTTCAATCCCCAAATCCCATTTTCCGTAGAATTCCATCGAATATCCTTTCTTTCCTCTTTCCGTAAGTATCCTCCTTTATCCTCCACAGAACCTTCTGGAGATCAATAACATCATTGCTAACTAGTTTCGTTACCATGACAACGGAAGGGGACTTGCCTCACTTAGCTCCGGCCGCACCATGACAGTACCACCCCCTTAGGGCCAAGGACCCTCAAGGTGGCATGAAGGGGGCTCTGGTAGCGGACGGGGCCTGTCGGGGTGTCGGGTGTGGAACTCGTCGATCGCCTGTAGTTCATTGACTTCCGTGGCAGGCTCCCAGGTGAGAACGTCATCCCCGCACCACTTGATAAGGTATTGTAGTCAGCCGCGGAATATGCGGCTGTCGACAATGGCCTCTACTTCATATTTGGGTTCTCCATCGACGATAACGGGTTTGGGCGGGGGAGGTCGTTGACTGGGTATGGGGTCTCCGCGGGCGGGTTCTAACAGGGAGACGTGGAACACTGGGTGTAGGTCCATCGTGGGGGGGAGCTCGAGTTCGTAGGCGTAATTGCCTACCTCCTTGGCGACAGGGAAGGGATCGTGGCATTTATAGTCAAGATTGTGTGAAGTGCGGTTGATTCGTAGGTTCTTCGCATTCAGCCATACTAAGTCCCCGGGGTGGTACGCAGGTGCAGGGAGTCAGTGCTTGTCGGCGTATTCCTGCAGGAGGTCCTGGGCGAAGGACATCGCGTTTTTGGCGAAGTCATGGATTTCGTTCAGGTGGTCGGTCAGGCAGCGGGCTTGTCCTTCTTCGGGGTGGTCGACACGAATGTCTGGTTCGAGGTCGAACTTGGGATGGAAACCGTAGTTAGAGAAGAAGGGGGAAAGGCCAGTCATTTCAGAGGTGTGATTGTTGGCGGTGAACTCGGCTATGGGGAGGAGCTGGGCCCAGTTATCCTGCTGGTGATTCACGTATGCCCGTAGATACAGTTCCATGGTCGAATTCATTCGCTCCGTCTGTCCATCTGTTTCTGGGTGAAAGGCTGTGCTCAACCGGGGCTCGATCTTTGGGGAATGACACAGATGTTTCCAAAATCGAGAGGCGAAATGGGGTCCTCAGTCCGAGACAATCGTGTTGGGTAAGCCATGTAGTCGAAAGATGTGGGTAATGAATAGGTTAGCCAGTCCCTCTGCATCAATCATGGTGGAACATGGAACGACATGCCTCATCTTTGATAACCTGTCCACCACTACCCAGATCGCATCATGACCTTTCAAGTTAGGTAAGCCGGTGACGAAATCCATTGCGATGTCTTTCCAGGGTCGTTCGGGGGCTGGCAATGGGTGTAGGAGTCCGTAGGGTAGATGGCGGGAAGGTTTGGTGCGTTTACAGGTGTGGCAATTCGCAACGTATCTTTCCACGTCTCATCGTAGCGTCAGCCAGTAGTAACGTCGTCAGAGTTGGTCGAATGTTTTCGCATGGCCCGTGTGTCCTGCTGCGGGTGCATCGTGATGGCTCTGTAGTAATCGTAGTCGGAGATCAGGGTCATTTGGGATGTCGAGGCGCTGTTGGTAGTACAGTTGACCATGACGAACGTCACACTCAGAAAGGGAGATTTCCTTGCTGTGTGTCTTGCCATCGTGGAGTAGTGATATGACTTTTTGTGTGAAGGGTTCAAGATGGGGGGCTTTGTCGATGCTGTGTAGGAGAGAGGACTGTTCATCAGGGGTTGGGGCTTCGGCGAGTAAGTGGAGGTCAGTGGTTCGAGGGGTATCGAGGGGCAAATTTTGGGGTTTCAGTACCACTTTCTGTTGTTCAATCAGGCGGGCATCCCCTCCCTGAGGTAGGTCCCCTGACCTACGAGTCAAGGCATCCGGTTTTCCTCCAGCCTTCCCAGGGCAGTACGTTATGCGGAAGTTGAAGCGTGACAAGTATTCTGCCCAACAGGTCTGCTGGCGATTGAGGAGTTTGGTCAACATGAAGTATTCGAGGTTCTTGTGATTGCTCAGAACCTTAATTGGGTGGAGTGCTCCTGCGAGCTCCGGGTGCCATTCTTCGAATGCACGGACGATGGCCATGAGTTCTTTGTCATAGATCCCATAGTTGCATTCGGTGGGGCTATGTTTACGGGAGAAGAAAGCGACGGGGTGGAGAACGCCATCATCATCATATTGGGATAACACACTGGCAGAGACGAAGTTGGAGGCATCAGTTTCGATGATTCCCTCTCGATCGTAGTCGAAGTGTCGGAGGATTGGTGTGGAGGTGTAGGCAGTTTTCAGGTTGATGAAGGCGTGGGTACATTCAGGAGTCTAGGCAAAAGCGGTATCTTTTCAAGTGAGGCGTGTTAAGGGGCAAACGATGCTGCTATACCCTTTAATGAAACGACCATAAAAATTGGCAAACCCTAGGAATTATTGAACATCCTTCACGGTTTGGGGCTGAGGCCACTCTTGGATGGTGGTGATTTTTGCTGGGTCCATTTTGGTGCTGGTGGTTGCGATAATAAATCCGAGGTATTTCACCTCCTGTCGATGAAACTCACATTTCTCGGGCTTGAGGTGCAATCCCGCTTTCGTCAGTGCTTCCAAGAACTTCAAGACGTGTCCCCGATGATCCTCCAGGTTGTCGCTGTAGATTAGAATGTCGTCGAGATATGCGGTGATGAAGACATCGAGGTAGGGGCGCAGGACATCGTTAATGAAATGTTGAAAACTCCTGGGGGCGTTGGTGAGTCGGAAGGGCATGACAAGTGACTCGAACAGTCTGTAACGGGTCCGAAACGTGGTTTTCCACTCTCCTCCTTCGGCCATTCGCACCAAGTTGTACACACTGCGAATGTCCAGCTTAGTAAAATATCGGGCTTTTTGCAATCGGAGGAGGGTCTCATGCAGGAGCGGGAGGGGGTAACGATTCTTGATGGTACCTTCGGTGAGCCCTCGATAGTCCACACAAAGGCGTAATGACCCATCTCCCTTCTTGACAAACAGGATGGGGGCTCCCGCGGGGGAGGAGGAGGCTTGTATGAACCCCTTGGAGAGGTTCTCATCCAGCCATTTCCTCAGGGCTTCCAACTCTCTTCATGATAGTGGGTAGATTGGACCGAAGGGAGGGGTGAATTTGTCTTTTAGTGGGATTCAGTGGTCATAGGGATGATGCGGGGGAAGTTTGTTAGCCTCGGCTTCTGAGAATAGTGGGAGGTATTGGTGATACTCGGGGGGAACGATTTCAGAGATGTCGGGCTTCTTGGGCTGCCCCTCCAGGGCCTGTGATATTTCCAATAAGGAGATTGCATGGACTTGTAGTCGTTGTCGCTTGGCTTGTCCGTGTAGTGCAGCAGGTCCCACCCTGGCAATTCTGATTGGATTGGTATGGGTTTCTGGGGGGTCCTCACTGATGCCTCGAACAGTGATGGCTCGGTCATTGCAGTGGGCGAGGCAATATTGGGATCCGAAGGTGACGAGATTGGAGGCAAAACGGATCGCGACGTCATGCAAATTCAGCCAGGGGATACCCAGGACGATTGGGCAGTGACCCAATTTGGTTACAAACATAGGGAGTTGTTCGCAATGTTCTTGGATGTGGAGTTGGGCTTTGGCGAGGTGAGTGATATCTCCTGAGGAGATCTTTCATCCGTCTATCACTTCTAGGGCTCGGGAGGTTTTCAGGGGATACAGGGGGAGCTGGTGGAGCTTGGCGAAATCTTTGTCTATGAAGGCGTATCTGCTGGCTCCACAGTCTTTAAGGGTGTGGGTGGGTATTTTGCGGTTGTTGAGGGATAGGGCGCAGGTCACGACGAGGTGCTTCCCATCCATGCTTTGTTCCTCAATGGCGGCTTCATTCACAGCAGTACTGGAAATTGAAAATATATTTGCTAAGGTTAAGGGGACTACAGGAACACCACCAGGGAGAGGGCCATCCTTCTCTCCCCGGCTTCAACATTTCCCGACTCAGTGGACTCGGCAACCTTGGTCGGCTCTTCGGGGGCAAATAGCTCGGCGACCGCTCTGCACATGGGACGAGTAGAGGTCTTCAGCTTGTTCAGGCAGTCTCGGGCTAGGTGATTGAAGCCACCGCAGTACAGGCAGTGGTTCTCGTCAATCCTCTTCTGGCGTTCCTCCGGCGACAGGCGGCGTCTGGCTGCGGGTAGGTCCATGGGGGTGGGACCGTAGTGGACACTGCCACTGCTGGTTGGGTGGGGGGCGTTCTGGGGGGAAGCCATGGGAGTGCTTCGAGTAGCGGGGGTCGGGGCAGGTCTGGTTGAAGTGGTGGGTCGCTGAACTTCTGCCTTGCAGGCTCGGAACTGGGAGTCCCGTTTCTTCATGAATGCAACATATTCATTCCAACCCTCGGGAATGTCCTGAGTGCTCAGGATATCTTTTACCTCATCACATAGCCCTTGGTGGAAAACGGCCTGTTTGGCAGTGTCATTCCAGTTGACGTCTGCAACCAAGCATTGGAACTCGGCGTGGTATGCGGAGAAGTCCCTGTTTCCTTGTCGGAGTTTCGCAAGGCCTCGCTCGGCGGTGCTGACTCGATCTGGGTCCCCATAGGCTTCTTCAAGGGTTGTTACCAGGTCCTCAAAGGTGGCAAGTGCAACTCGATCAGGGCGTGCAAGCTGCATGACCTGTTTGAGGGCGGGGCCCTCCAACCTCAACAAGGCGTACCGGAGCTTGGATTGCTCATCAGGGAATTCCCCAGGGCAGTCCTGTAGACGCATGCGGAGGGTGAACAAGAAACCGGAGCGGAGAGAATCCGCTCCTTATATACATGACCACTTTCCTTTCCTCCGATTCCATCAATGTGACTCCCATTCCCAAACTTCTGGGTTCAATCCCCAAATCCCATCTTCCATAGAATTCCATCGAATATCCTTTCTTTCCTCTTTCCATAAGTATCCTCCTTTATCCTGCACAGAACCTTCTGGAGATCAATGACGTCATTGCTAACTAGTTTCGTTACCATGACAACAGAAGGGGACTTACCTCACTTAGCTCCAGCTGCGCCGCAACAGCATTACGCGACCTAACAAGGATGAATTCCTGTTATGATCGCTAATCCTGTACCTTATGGGAAGGTGTGGTATCATGATGAGGTATTTTCAAGAATTAATTTGAAGATGGTGGTCAGCATGCAAGTGAGTGATCAATGCAATCATGAGCTTTTGATGATGCAAGCTATCCAAGATTATTGTTGGAAATGACTCACGTCTTATCTCCTAAACTCATTTTCAGCAATACCATCCTGGGGGATGGTTAGACGAAGTTGGAAGTCCCAAAGTCTATAAAGAGGTCTATGTCTCCCACAGTCTCCAAGATCATCAGCATCAAAATCCTCATCAAGAACAGTTACCAGACCAATCCCACCGAACCTCAGAGAAGACACCCCTTAAGTTTATTCTGCCTTGTGATTGATAGTTCGAATAAACTTCCTAGCTAATTCTGAGAGCCACAAATGAACCTTCTAATTCAAATGAAATGAATTATCGAAACCCCCCCCACATAGCAGAAACTGTGCCCAGGGTCACAAGCATGCTGCAGCCTAGTGACTTAGTGATCATATATAGATGTAGTCCTCCAGGCCCTACATCCTACTACCAACTCAGCCTAAGGAAAACCACATGGGAAAAACCTTTAAGCTTTTATTCTGTGAGTCAGTAGTCCCTCAGAGAATCAGGATACTTGAGATGAAATTGTTGTAACTTCTCCTGACCTCGTAATGAAAAGTTGTCATAAGGTTCAGCCATCCAGTCCTTTTTGTTAAGCCACCCTAGCCATTTGATGAGGTAAAGTACTCAATTTCCTGATTTGTAACTGCTCATGACTTCATCAATATCATACTGCTCGCATCCCTCAACATCAATGGCTTCTTGAAGGATCTTTTTTGCATCTGGTGGAGGCCTTGTTCTTGACTCGAATAGCTTAATAATGGATACATGAAAAGCATTATGTATCTTCCATCTTTGGGGTAGGTTGAGCCAAACTGCTGTTGGGGAAATGACTTTTTCAACTTGAAATGGACCATGTAATATATGGTCCAGCTTTCATTGCTGGCTGTCTTGTCTTTATGTTGTGCCCATTGAGCATAACCAAGTCTCCTACTTGGTATGTTGGTACTCCCTGTCAATAATGATCTGCATACTTCTTCATTCATTCTCTGGATTTTTCAAGTGCTAGCTTTGCACCTTCATGTACTGTATGCATCCAGTGGGCATAAGCCTTGCTGGCAGGGTTCTGTATGACAGTTGCTGCTGGGATGCTGGTGATGTGGTGTTGACCATAATTTGCACAGAATGGTGACATTCCTGTTGCACTACCATGTAATTTATGGTCCAGCATTCATGATGGCTGTCTTGTCTTTATGTTGTGCCCATTGAGCATAACCAAGTCCCCTACTTGGTATGTTGGTACTCCCTGTCAATAATGATCTGCATACTTCTTCATTCATTCTCTGGATTTTTCAAGTGCTAGCTTTGCACCTTCATGTACTGTATGCATCCAGTGGGCATAAGCCTTGCTGGCAGGGTTCTGTATGACAGTTGCTGTTGGGATGCTGGTGATGGGGTGTTGACCATAATTTGCATAGAATGGTGATATTCCTGATGCACTAGCTACTGAGTTGTTGTATGCAAACTCAGCCATTGGTAAAAGGTCAACACAATCATCCATGTCATAATTGACAAAAGAGCATAGGTAAGCTTCAATTGTCTGGTTAAGTCATTCAGTTTGCCCATCTGTTTGTGGGTGGAATGCTGTTGACATCCTAGGCTTGATTCCCTAGGTTCTGATAAATGCTTTCCAGGTGGTGCTTATAAACCTGGAGTCTCTATCTGACACTATGTCTGTTGGTAGGCCATGTAACTTCCAAATTTCCTTTGCAAAGATCTTAGCAAGGTCTGCAGTTGTCTTGCCATATTTTTGCAGTGGCATGAAGTGGGCCATTTTAGTGAATCAGTCAACTACTATGCATAGTTGGTTGCATCCACTTGATTCTGGCAGGTTGGTGATGAAATCCATAGCAATTGATTGCCATGGGGCATAACAAAGTTCCAAAGGTTGAAGTAATCCATACTTGAGGTGACATGCTGCCTTGTCCTTCTGACATTCCACACAGCTTTGTATATATTTGATAATTGTCTCATCCATTTTTGGCCACCAGAAGTTTGATTGAATTAATTCAATTGTTTCATCTTGCCTGAAGTGACCTGCAATTTTTGAGTCATGCTCTGATTCCAAGACTGTCCTTATTAAATCCTTTGGTACCCATAGTTTCATTTTTTGATAGAGTATGACATTCTCCATCATTAATGGTTCCTTTGTTTTTCTTGCTGCTTCCTAATATTCTTTATCCTGTAGTCCTGTGTCTTTAACCATTTTCAAGAATTCTTCTGACCATTTGACTGCAGGGAGTCAGGAGAGACATGATGAAGAGACAATGAATGTTGTGCCTTCTCCACCACTGCTGATTGATGAGACAGCTGGACTTGAAAAATGCTCCTTATGAAGGATCATTGTAATCAGCTGATCTTCACCTCCCCCCTTTTCAGGGTGAAACTCTGGATGCCTAGACAATGCATCTGGTTTCCCATTCTTGTTTCCTGGTCAATAGAAAATTTTCAAGTCAACACCAGCAAGCTCCTGGGCCCATCTTGCTTGGCATTGATTGAGTACTTTTGTTGTTGTAAAATACTCAAGGTTTTGGTGATTGCTGTAAACTTGGCCTGTATGCATTGCTCCTTCAAAATATCTTCTCCAGACTTTAAATGAGTCAACAATGGCTAATAGCTCTTTGTCATGAATCTCATAATTGATCTCTGCTGGAGTGAATTGTCTTGAATGGTAGGTAATGGGATGCAGCTATCCATCATCCCCCTTCAGAGATAGGACTGCTCCTAGAGCAAAATCAGAAGCATCAGTTTCAACCACACACACCTGTCAAGGGTCAAAATGTCCTAGGATTGGGGCTGTAGTAAAGTACCTCTTGAGCTCATCGAATGCTAATTCCATAGCAACTGTCCATGTCACACCCTAGAATGTATGATAATAGATTTGGTAACATGTATAACTTCAGAGAGAAAATGGCAAACTTGATAGGAGGATGATTATTAAGATCAACAATTTGGGCCGGAACACCTGGAAGCTTTGACAAGTGAAGTCACATGACTTGTGACACCCCGAATGAGACCTCATGAAGGTCCTGGCCCAAGACATCACACCTATCAAATGTCAGTCCAGGAACATCAGGAAGAAGAAGGGAATGACTTACCTCATGGATAACAATGTACCTGAGAAAAGACTGTGGTGACGATGATGGAGAGAAGATGAGGGAGGAACAACACCCCTCATATGTGAGGAAGTACTTGGCACCCAATGTATACCAGAAGGGCTTGCACACTGGGGAACTCCACAGCATGTGCAAGGCATTGCATGATTATCATCTTGCAAACATAGGAGTTAGCTGATCAAAGGCAGAGTCTAGTTAGTGATCAGGAGTGGTGCTGTGTACAAGAGTCAAGACTACATTGCATGAGGCAATGTATGAAAGCAAGGAACCCAACTCAAGGAACCTGTTCAAAGGAACCTGATATGATGTGACCTTCAGCTAAGACCACTCCATAGGGAATTGGCAGCATGGCATTCACACCAGGGTGTGGCTGCATGCAGGTGAGCTCAGGTGAGGCACTTATGACATCACATGGAATATGCTAGAATTGTACAATTTAGTAGGGCATGAGTGGCACTACAAAGCAATACCCTGCAAGCAGAGCAATGGAGATTTCCTTGGAAATCTATGATGACACAGCTTCTATGAGGAATGACTGCCTGTCATCTTCAAAAACAAGTGATTGCATTATGTGGTTAGATGTAAACAGGTTTTCATTTAGGACTGCTAATCCCATTCCCTTATTGGAAGGTGCAGTATCAGGATGAGGTATTTCCAAGATTAAGTTGATGATGGTGGTCAGCATGCAAGTGAGTGATTAATTTCATCATAAGTGTGACCCTGGGCACAGTTTCTGCTATGCGGAGGGGGTTTCGATAATTCGTTTCATTGAATTCGAAGGGTCATTTGTTGCTCTCAGAAATAGCTAGGAAGTTTATTCGAACTATCGATCTCAAGGCGGAATAAACTTAAGGGGTCTCTTCTGAGGTTCGGTGGTATTGTTCTGGTAACTGCTCTTGAGGAGGAATTCGATGGTGATGATCTTGGAGACTGTGGGAGACATAGACCTCTTTATAGACTTTGGGACTTCCAACTTCGTCTAACCATCCCCCAGGATGGTATTGCAGAAAACGAGTTTAGGAGATAAGACGTGAGTCATTTCCAACAATAATCTTGGATAGATTGCATCATCACCAGCTCATGATTGCATTAATCACTCACTTGCATGCTGACCACCATCTTCGAATTAATTCTTGAAAATACCTCGCCATGATGCCACACCTTCCCATAAGGTACGGGATTAGCGATCATAACAGGAATTCATCCTTGTTATGCCGCGTAATGCAAGAACTCATCAGGAAATGACAATGAGCCATTTTTCTTCTGAGCCGCGTCATCATAGATTCCCTAAGGAAATCTTGATTGCTTGTGTAGTGACAATCATGCCCTATCACTCGTGCGATTCTAGCACTTTCTGTGTGATGTCATGAGTCCTCCACCTGTGCTCACCTGTGCGCAGCAACACCCTGGTGTGAACGCAATCCCAACAATTCCCTACGGAGTTTTCCCTAGCTGACAGTCACATCATATCGGGTTCCCTTGAACAGGTTCCTTGAGTAGGTTCCTTGCTTATCATACATTGTCTCATGCTGTGCAGTCTTGACGCTTTTACTCAGCGCCACTCCTGTTCACCGACTATACTCTGCCTTGGTCAACTATCTCTGAATGCAGGTATGTTAAATGATGATTTCGCAATGCCTTCCACATGCCATGGAGCTCTTCTCCGTGCAAGCCCTCTTGGTATCTGTTGGTTGCTGAGCGCCTCCTCATGTATAAGTATGTACTGTTCGCGCTCATCGTCTTCTCTCCATCATCATCGCCAACACTCATCTTGTGGCTGAAGTGCCATTATTGAGGTAAGTCCTTCCCTTCTCCTTCCTGATCTTGCCCCTGCTGACGTTCAATAGGTGTGACGTCTTGGGCCGGGACCTTCATGAGGTCTCATTCGGGGGTCATGAGTCACGTGACATCGCTTGCCGGATCTTCGCAGGGTTCCGGCCTGAATCACTGATTCATAATATTCATTCTCCTGTCAAGTTTGCCATGTTTTCTCGCAAGTTATACATGTTACCCAATCTATGATCACACATTATAGGGTGTGACAATAAGCTTGCTATGGTGCAATCCATCCAAGATTATTGGTGGGAATGACTCATGTCCTATCTCCTAAACTCACTTTCAGCAGTTATACCCGAAGGGAGGGTTAGATGAAGAAGGGTTAGGAAAGTCTATAAAGAGGTCTATGTCTCCCATGGTCTCAAAAACAATCAACAAGATATCAAGCAATGAAATCCTCCTCAAGAGTTATCAACAAAGCCCACCCTCCTCAAGCATTACCAACCCAATACACCAAAACCTCTGAACACACCCCTTAAGTTTATTTGGCCTGTGATCAATTAGTATACTTCCTAGCTAAAGCTTTGGCATATGGAAAGTGAACTATTGAAACCCCCTCTGCATAGCAGAAACTGTGCCCGGGGTCACAGTCCATTCCCATTTCCTTTGATCACCTTTTGTTGATTCTGAGAGTGGTTGACATATTCTTGAAAAGTCTTTAATGAATCAGCAATAGAAATTTGCAAATCCAACAAATGCCTGTGTTTCTTTTAAGCATCTTGGGCATTCCCATACCAGGACAGTTGCCACTTTGTCCTTTGCCATCTCAATTCCATCTTCACTTATAATATAACACAGAAATTCCACTTTATTCCTTCCCCAAACTCATTTTTCTGGGGATATAACCAAGCCATTTTCCTCAAGTCTCCCAAACACCTCTTTAACCAACTCATCATGCTTGTCTTCTGTTTCAGCATAAATGAGAATGTCATCAATATAAGCAATCACTCCCTGATCTAACATATCTCTAAAGATATGGTTCATCATATCTTGAAATGTTGCTGGTGCATTGGACAAACCAAATGGCATAACCAAAAATTCATAAAGACTATATCAACACCTGAAGGCAGTTTTCCATTCATCACCTTCTTTAATTATGATCAAATTATAACCATTCTTCAGATCCATCTTGGTGAAGAATTTTGCTCCTCTGACTCTATCCTGTAATTCTGACATGAGTGGGAGAGGATAGTGATTAGCTATGGTTATCTTATTGATTCCTTGATAGTCAACACATAACCTTAGCCCTCTGCCTTGAGTTTTTGGCATGAAGAGGATGGGAGCAGCAGCAGGAGATTTTGTTGGTCTAATCTTTCCTGTCCTCAGTATCTCCTTCAACCATGCTCTATGCATCTCCAATTCCACTTCATTGAGGGTGTACACAGGACCCCAAGGAGGAGTTTCTCCTTCCATTATGTCGATTCCATGGTCATAGGGCTTGTGGTTGGGAAGCCTATCTACTGCTTCCTTTGTTATAATGTTGATCTACTTCCTGAATTTCTCAGGTCCCTGTTGCAGTGCATCGGATAATTCTTCATTCGTGGCAACAGCAGCGATGTGGCCTATACCTGAGGCTTCTGGGTAGTCGAGTACTCTTTTGTCAACCTTGAGGGACAATGCACTGGCCTGAGCTTTTGTGCATTTTTCTGTGCAATGTAGGGTGGTGAATGAGATGTTATTCTTCTCTCCCCACATGTTACATGGCTGATGTCTTGTCACCCACCAATACGGGAGGATAACATCACAGTCACTATCTAGAGGTGCGACTTCAAATGATTCTGAAGCAAAGTGCATTTTGTGCTACAACATGAAAGGTACTGTAAAGAATTTGCCAGCTCCTGATACTACCTCATTGTTGAAGTTGCGAATTTGGAGAGGTATGTCCCTTTTGATAGTGGCAATTCTGAATTTGTGGACCAAGTCTTTGTCCAAGAGTGCTGCAGTAGATCCTGTGTCAAGTAGGACTTGCACTGTTCATTGTTTATTTTTGGACCAGGTCAGAACCATATCAATGATTGGTCTGGGTCCATGATGGGGTGGAACTGGGTCTGTCCCCTGAGTAACTGGGGATGAGGTTCCATTGTCAGTTCGTCAACTCTTAGTCCTGGTTGACAGGAGAGTGTCTGAAGCTTTCCTTTTCACTCCTGCACATCGATGGGTTCCTGCATCAGAACTGTCGTCCTCCTCAGGTGATGCCTCCCTAGAGGACTCTAAAAATCCAAATCCAAAATCCTCACTCTCTTCTAACTCCCATGACCTGGGCTGAGCATCTGGCATCTCAGTGTCCTCATCATCCTACCACACAGCTGCTGTCTTAGCCTTCTTTTTATCTTTGGGCTTCTCCTGCCCTTTATCCTTATCTTCATCATCATCCCACTTCCTTTTTCCTGCAGAGGATGTCTTGCCTCCTCCTGTCAAATCTATTCTCCCAACTGTCTTGTTGATGTATCATTCATACATTTTGTGACCTGAATCCCCACACCTCCAACAGTTTGCATTTTCTTGCTTGTGCTTATCAATTTCACTCTTGGGAACATTTTGTAAAGCCTCCCTTCCTTAGGCAAAGATTGTGGGTGTTACCAAGAACCTGCCGGCTCACCCCGTCAATCCCTTGATACCACCCGATTTTTCGACCCCCTTCATGATCACTCCATTCTGGGTTCATATCATCCGGAACATCCTTAACACAGACACTGACACCTTCTCCCCGTTCGAACAAAACTCTATCTACGAAGACCTCCTGATCGCAGTACAACTTGCCCACGATACCAACGCAACCCGCATCTACTACGATGACGACTCCGGCCTCTGGTCCATCCGATAAACTGGCCCGGATCACCTCTGCTCTCTTCCTCGACGCCACCCAAGTGGCCGCCGTGAAAGTGGACCCAACGGCGATCCTGACAATTGACGAAGACATCGCAGAATACCATTGGGAATTGCAATTAATTATCGATCTACAGAAGGAAGTCCAAGTCATCCATACTAGTAACACCGAATATGCTCGACGTGTTGTTTCCCTTGAGTAGGACCTCAAGACCGCCAATAAAACAATCCGAATTTTACAAGGACTCATGACAAATGCCCCAACCCTTCGAGCAATCGAGCTGCCCCATCCCCCCGAATATTCCGGAGACAGAAAGGAGCTCCCAAACTTCATTTCAAACGTCCGTTCAAAATTAGCAGGAGAAAATGGACGCTTTTCGGATGATCAACACAAAATCCGCTACGTTTATGGTTACCTCAAGGGTAATGCCCAGATCCAAATTCAACCATATGTCCAAACCAACAAAATTTCCTTGCAGGACATTGAAGCCTTAATCAAAATTTTGGAGGCTGCCTGCGGCAATCCTGATGAGGTTGGAATGGCCTCTGGTGAATTGGACCGCCTCACACAAGGAAACCATGAATTTAGCATTTATTATGCTGAATTCCAACGTTTGATGGCAATTTTGGATTACGATTCTAAAGCAAGAAAGGCTGCCCTCAAATGAGGACTCTCCAAAGAACTCCAGGCCAGTCTCGTCTACCAAACTGACGAGCCTGAGGACTTTGACAAATTTGTGGAATTATGTATGAAACTCGACTACCGAATCCGAGCCCATGCCAACCTCTCCCGCCGCCCTAATAATTCCCACCCGACCACCACCAAGGCAACCCCGTCCACTCCCCGCACAATGAGTCACCCCACCAGCACCGACAGCGGCAATTACGGTCCCGCCCCAATGGACCTTTCCGCCGCCAAAAAATCGCAGAACCAACACTGCCGTGATGAACGGATGGCCAAGGGCCTCTGCCTTTATTGTGGATCGGGGGACCATTTCAAAGACCAATGTCCCGTTTTGGCCAGCAACAATGCCCAGAAGTTTCGTTTGGCAGCCCCGGGAATATCCACCCCCGACGTGGACTCCGTTCCCACCCCCACTTCGGACTCGGGAAAAGAGTAGTCCATCAGCAGCCCGTTCGCTCTGCTGGTGGACCCACCCCAGCGTCCTCATTCATTTCTGCTCAGGAAGTTCTATATGTATCTGCTAGTTCGCTTTCCAATAAACAAGAGAGTGAATTAGATGGGAACCACTTAATTGTCCCATGTACATTGTCCAACCACGATTTAAGAATTGACACCCATGCCCTTATTGACTGTGGATGCACTGGATATTCCTTCATGAATGATGAATTTGCCCGCCAACACAACTTCCCCTGCTACCAATTAAAAACCCCAAAAACTGTTGAAGTCATCGATGGACGACCCATTTCCTCTGGTGATATTACCCAATACGTCTACATCGACTGCACCATCGGTGACCACCATGAAAAACTCGTTGCTTATGTGGCCTCCATTGGTCATTATCCCCTCATTCTCGGAATACCATGGTTAAAAAAACATGATGTGAATATTAATTTCCCAAAAATGGATATTCAATTCCAATGGCCAGGATGCCTCGCCCACCGATCCAAAATTACCCTGATACCCATTAAAGGAATTACAAGACCACAAAATAATAAAATATCTGCCATCTCCGCCACATCGTTCCGCCGAATTGTCAATAATGTGAATAATCGTTACGGCGAAGTGGGACAATTTGCCCTGTCCCTCTATGAAATTAATACTGCATTGGCCAAGGAGGATGACAAAACACCCGATATTCGTAACATTGTCCCGCCCGAGGACCATGACTACTTGAAAATATTCGAAAAAGCCAACGCCGACAAATTACCTCTGCACCGCCCAAGTGACCACACAATTCCGCTGACGGATTGGTTGAAACATCCGTTCGGCCCTCTCTATTCGTTATCCCGCCCGGAATTTGAGGAACTCAAATGCTGGTTAGACGAAAATTTGTCTAAGGGTTTTATCCACACCTCGTCATCCCCCGCCGCCGCTCTAATTTTGTTTGTTAAAAAAGGAGATGGCTCATTACGATTAGTCGTGGATTATAGAGGCATTAACGAGGGCACCATCAAGAATAGGTACGCACTGCCGCTGTTACAGGACACCCTCATGAACCTTTCGAAAGCCAAATGGTTCACGAAATTGGATATTTGCGGGGCATACAATTTAATTCACATGGCCGAAGGCGAGGAATGGAAAACTGCATTCCGCACTCGCTATGTCTTATTCGAATCATTGGTTATGCCTTTTGGTCTCACCAATGCCCCGGCGACATTCCAAAATTACATTAACGATGTATTGGCACCTTACCTGGACTGTTTCTGCACCGCCAATCTCGACGATACTTTAATTTACTCCGACAATTTCCAGGAGCATCAACAACACATCCGTCTGGTTCTCGACGCTTTCGCTAAAGCGGGCCTCTGTCTAAAACCTGAAAAATGTGAATTCCATCAGCAAGAAGTGAAATACTTAGGGTTAATTATCAGCATGGAAGGAATTAAAATGGACCCCGAGACAATTCGCGCCGTGCAAGATTAGGAACCTCCCGGCAATTTGAAAGATGTCCGTGCATTCCTGGGTTTTGCTAATTTTTACCGCCGCTTCATCCGTAATTATTCTCGTAATGTTCAACCGCTCACCTCCCTCACCCGTAAAGGAGTTCTGTTCATCTGGTCAATGGAGCAACAAATGGCATTCGACACATTAAAGGCAACCTTCACATCGGCACCCATACTGGCCCGTTTCGACCCGGACCGAGATGTTATTGTCGAAACGGACCCCTCCGATTATGTCTCCGCCGGAGTATTATCCCAATACGATGATGACAATGTCCTCCACCCTGTGGCCTATTTCTCAAAAAAACATTCCCCCGCGGAATGTAATTACGAGATTTACGACAAGGCATTAATGGCAATCATCCGAGCTTTCGAGGAATGGCGCCCTGAATTACAGTCCATTGTTCACCCTATTCGTGTTTTGTCCGATCACAAAAATTTGGAATATTTCACAACGACTAAATTGTTAAATCGACGACAAGCCCGCTGGTCCCAGTTCCTGTCCCAATTTAATTTTAAAATTGTATATCGACCCGGCGCCGCCGGTGGCAAACCGGACACATTGACTCGCAGATCCGGAGATCTGCCTGAAGCGGGGCATGACCGTTCCCTCGAAAACCAAACAACAATAATCAAACCTGAAAATATCCTACAACTTTCAGCAATGGCAACTCCCATACCAGCCTCCCCAACGCTTGCACAATTATTTACTGATGGTTACAACGAGGATCCATTCCCAAACAAAATTCTGAAATTAATCCGAGATGGTGCCAAATACTGCAGGGAAATTTCCCTTGCAGAATGCGATGAACAAAACAACCTGCTCCGTTACCACCAAAGAATCTGGGTCCCGAATTACGAACCACTAAAACTCCACCTACTGCAACAGGACCATGATGTCCCAGCCGCAGGGCACCCCGGCAGATCAAAAACGCTCGAATATCTTTGCCGACATTACACCTCACCAAAAATGCAAATGGACGTTGACTGCTACACCTGGAATTGTCACACCTGCCAACGCACGAAACCAAGCAGACATGCACCATTTGGAGTATTAGGTCCCCTGCCTATTCCAGACAGACCCTGGCAGGACATATCAATGGATTTTGTAACAGGCCTCCCCTGGTTGAACGGTTGCGATGCCATATGGGTAGTGGTGGACCGTTTAACTAAGGAGCGACACTTGGTACCTTGCCGAACGGACTTCGATGCAAAGGAATTAGCCAACTTATTCATCGTACATATATTCCGACTCCACGGCCTACCGTTAACAATTATCTCTGATAGGGGACCCCAGTTCGCAGCATTATTCTGGAAAAACCTTTGCCGACGATTAGGAATACAACCACGATTATCGACAGCCTTCCATCCCCAAACGGATGGCCAAACGGAACGAATGAACGCAGTTATGGAACAATATTTACGGGCTCATGTTAATTACTTACAAGATGACTGGGCAGAATGGCTGCCACTGGCAGAATTCGCTGCAAATAACCAAGCCTCAGAAACCACAGGATCGTTCCCATTCTTCGCCAATAATGGATTCGACCCCCGCTGCCAATTCAACTTATCACTGGTGGTGATCGACGATATTAATGACCAACGAGTATTAACGACATGAAAAGCACTTGCGGAAATTCACAACCACCTCCGTGCCGAAATCAACAGGGCAAACCTCCGTCATCAAGACAATGCAAATAACCGACGACTGCCTGCACCGAACTACCAGAACGGAGACCTAATTTGGCTCGACGGACGTAATTGGAAAACCCGACGACCCTGTAGAAAGCTCGACAATAAATGGCACGGCCCATTCAAAATTATGAAAAAAATATCTCCATACGCATACCGAATTGAATTACCCCCATCCATGAAATGTCACAATGTTTTCCATGTCTCACTATTAGAACCTGCTGCCGATGACACTTACCCCGGGCAAAATACGGAACCCCCGCCACCAGTGGAAATCGACGGCGAAGATGAATATTTTATCGAAGCTGTACTAGACTCCCAAATCCACCGACGGAAATTACAGTACTTAATTAAATGGGTCGGTTACGATTTACCAGACTGGGAACCCGCCGAGCTACACACTGAAAGCAAAGCCGTGGATACCTTCCATGAAAATTATCCTGACAAACCAGGGCCACTCCTAAACCGGCTTTAGAATGTTACTTCGCCAGAGCTCAGCCCAAACAGGGGGATCCTGTCACGGCCCGGTATCTCCAACTCGATGATCTACGATTCAACGATAAAAGCCTGCCGAGAAATTATGGTTCACTGCAGGCCTGAACATTGTGACGTCATCGCTTGTCACTCGTCTTGCCGATCAGGCAACTCCATGAGTCCCACCCTCTATGGTTTAGCGCAACCCTCGATGCACTAGTCAGCGCCATGGGTCCTTACCCTTGTCGATGGCGAAGGCCTGGAATCTAATCGGATTCAACGAATGGCGAACTAACTATTGATAAGGGTTGGCAACTAAGTAATTACGGATCTAGTGATAATCACTACAGATTAGGGTTTTGTGTTTTTCATGCCGCGCGGGGTATTTGGGTTCTCGGTGTGTAAAGGAAAAGATTGTATAAGTAGATTGATTGTTTCGTACGTTTGTTTGTTTCTCTTTTCTCTTTACACAGTTATTTGTTTAAAAACTTGTTAAATAAATTTCGTTGTCACTACTTATGAATTCCCGTGCCGTCACGGCCCCGTCTCCGCCCTTGCCTTCGCTTCGTCTATACTTCGCCGCCTCCGGTTCGCTGCCTCGTCGCCCCCGCGCTGTGCCTGTTCGAATTGTTAATCGATAAGAGTTAATAAATCAAGAGTTCTAAACACAGGTCTCACTGTAGTTGATGCATGCACTGCTCTACGGACCCAACGTTGAATTCGTTATTGATTAATTTAATTACTAGTCAATAACTAGTTACGAACTCAGCCCCCGGGTTATAATTGTCCCCGCTCTGCCTTTGCAACCATAACAGTGGGTGTGTCTGACTTCTGGTCCTTCTTTCCTGAGGACCCCTTCTTCTCTGAACAATTATCCTTAACCATTCAGTCCTTCTGCTTCACCTCATGAGGGTGAGCAGCTTCCTTGTCATTCCTGTGCTCCCATACTTCCAATGTCATCTTCTTGGGACCCATGATTTCCTCTTTGATATGTTTGACAACATAATCAGCTCCCTTCACTACCTCAATTATCCCTTCATCATCTCTAGGGATTCCCTTGGATACCTGGTAGACGATTTGCTTAATATCTGGGGTCATTGCATCCCAGATTACAGCTCTATACATGGGACCTGATGCCCCCATGTGCATATTCAAGTCCTCCAATTTCATAATATAATCATCAATATCTCACTCATATTGGAGCTCTCTAATCCAGCATACATCCTTTTGAACTTCTCTTCTAGCTTCAAATCTAGATTCAATGGCGCTTGAGAAAGCAGCCCAATTATCCTTCTGGCCATCCTTCTTGATTGATTTTCTGCACTCTTGGTGCCAGCTAAGGGCCTTGTGGGAAAAGAAACTTCCTACCCACTTGACCTGTACATCCTCATCTAGAAATGCAGAAGAGTAGGTTTCTATGTAGTCCTGGACTGACATCCACCAGGCATAGAAGAGTGTCTTGTCTCTGCCAGTGAAGACCTGAAGTGCCTTGATCTCCAGCATCTTGAGCTTCTTGTGAGGATCTGCTGTGGTGGGTTGTTTTACTTTGTCCACAAGGGCCTCCTAGAAATGGTCCATGCTATCCTTTTCCTCACTTTCTTCTCATTCTCTTTGCTCTCTCTGATCCCTCATTCCTCTGCAATGGCTATCAAGAGTTCATGTACCTGAGCTTGACTCTGCATCTGATGAGGAGGAGTCAGAGGGGATTGAGGGGGGTAGTCATACTGTATGCCTTGGGGGTGACTACCATTTCCACCCTGTCCTACATTGCCTCCATACTCAGTGGTAATGGTAGATGGGGGGAGTGCAGTTTGAATTGCTGCATTGAGTGTTCCAGGCGAGGGTGACCACTGGTGGGTATCCTCCTGCATGGCCTCAGGGAGGGACCGTGCATCAATGGGTTGTTTGCAGGCTATCTTGCTCATGACTGTCTTGATGACCTTATTGATTATTTCCTTCTCTTCTTGTTTGTGTGCAGTTCCATACTCTAGTTGATGTCTCTGCTGTCATTCCTCAGCTTTGGCAAGTGCTCTGATTCACTTGTCACACTTCTTGTCACTATGTTCCTTTTCAGATGCCCAATTCTCAACTCCATTGTTCCAGTTTGCCTGATAAGTTGCAAAACCTTCCAGGACATCGTAGATGATCTGGACTCCAGTAGTGAGCGATTGTGTGGCTTCCTGGTTTGCCGCCTGGTCCAGTTGAATATTTGTGGCCAGATCTCCCATCATTTGTGTCACACCCTACAATGTGTGATAATAGATTGGGTAACATGAATAACTTGAGAGAGAACATGGCAAACTCGACAGGAGAATGAATATTAAGATCAGCACTTTGGGCCGGAATGCTCCGAAGCTCTGACAAGCGAAGTCACGTGACTCGTGACCCTCTGAATGAGACCTCATCAAGGTCCTGGCCCAAGATGTTGCACCTATTGAACATCAGCATGGGAAAGATCAGGAAGGAGAAAGGGAAGGACTTACCTCAATGATGGCAACTCAGCCATGAGATGACAGTTGGTGACGATGATGGAGAGAAGATGACGAGGGTGAACAGTACCTACTTATACATGAGGAGGTGCTCAGCAACTGACGAATACCAAGAGGGCTTGCACCAGAGAGGAGCTCCATGGCATGTTGTCACACCCTATAATGTGTGACAATAGATTGGGTAACATGTATAACTTGAGAGAGAACATGGCAAACTCGACTGGAGAATGAATATTATGAATCAGCAATTCGGGCCGGAACCCTCCGAAGATCCGGCAAGCGAAGTCACGTGACTCGTGACCCCCGAATGAGACCTCATGAAGGTCCCGGCCCAAGACGTCGCACCTATTGAATGTCAGCAGGGGCAAGATCAGGAAGGAGAAGGGAAGGACTTACCTCAATGATGGCACTTCAGCCTTAAGATCAGTGTTGGCGACGATGATGGAGAGACAAAGACGAGGGCGAACAGTACCTACTTATACATGAGGAGGTGCTCAGCAACCCACGGATACCAAGAGGGCTTGCATGGAGGAGAGCTCCATGGCATGTGCAAGGTAGTGCGAAATCATCATTCAACATACCTGCATTTGGAGTTAGTTGACCAAGGTAGAGTCTAGTCGGTGAACAGGAGTGGCGCTGAGTACAAGGGTCAAGACTGCACAGCATGAGACAACGTACAACAAGCAAGGAACCCACTCAAGGAACCTGTTCAAAGGAACCCGATATGATGCGACCTTCAGCTAGGATACTCCGTAGGGAATTGTTGGGATTGTGTTCACACCAGGGTGTGGCTGCGCACAGGTGAGCGCAGGTGGGGGACTCATGACATCACACGGAAAGTGCTAGAAACGCACGAGTGATAGGGCATGATTGTCACCTCACAAGCAATCAAGATTTCCTTAGGGAATCTATGATGATGCGGCTCAGAAGGAAAATGGCTCATTGTTATTCCCGGATGAGTTACTGCATTACGCGGCCAGACGGGGATTGAATCCTGTTATGATTGCTAATCCCTTACCTTATGGGAAGGTGTGGTATCATGGCGAAGAATTTTCAAGAATTAACTTGAAGATGGTGGTCAGCATGCAAGTGAGTGATTAATGAAATCATGAGCTTGCGCTGACGCAATCTATCCAAGATTATTGTTGGAAATGACTCACGTCTTATCTCCTAAACTCGTTTTCAGCAATACCATCCTGGGGGATGGTTAGACAAAGTTGGAAGTCCCAAAGTCTATAAAGAGGTCTATGTCTCCCACAGTCTCTGAGATCATCAGCAACGAAATCCTCCTCAAGTCAAGTTACCAGAACAATCCCACCGAACCTCAGAAGACACCCCTTAAGTTTATTCCGCCTTGTGATCGATAGTTCGGAAATAAACTTCCTAGCTTTTTGTGAGAAATCAACAATCAATTAAACGAACGAACGAACGAACGAACGAAACGAATTATCGAAACCCCCTCCGCATAGCAGAAACTGTGCCCAGGGTCACACATGTGCAAGGTATTGTGAAATCATCATTCAACATACCTGTATTCAGAGATAGTCAACCAAGGCAGAGTCTAGTCGGCGAACAGGAATGGCACTGAGTCCAAGGGTAAAGACTGCAGAGCATGACACAATGTACAAAAGCAAGGAACACCACTCAAGGAACCTGTTCAAAGGAACCTAATATGATGCAATGTTCAGCTAGGGGACACTCAATAGGGAATTGTTGGGATTGCATTCATACCAGTGTATGGCTGCGCACAGGTGAGCACAGGTGGGGCACTCATGACATCACATGGAATGTGCTAGAATGGCACGAGTGATAGGGCATGAGTATCACAACACAAGCAATCGAGATCTCCTTGGGGAATCTATCATGATGCGGCTCAGAAGAAAAATGGCTCATTGTCATTGTATTTTGAGTTATTGCATTATGCAGTCAGAGAGGGATTGTTTCCTGTTATGATTGCTGATCCCATACCTTATGGGAAGGTGTGGTATCATGACGCAGTATTTTTCAAGAATTAATTCGAAGATGGTGGTCAGCATGCAAGTGAGTCATTAATGTAATCATGAGCTTGTGATGATGCAATCTATCCAAGATTATTGTTGAAAATGACTCATGTAGGATCTCCAAAACTCGTTTTCAGCAGTACCATCCTGGGGGATGGTTAGACAAAGTTGGAAGTCCAAAAGTCTATAAAGAGGTCTATGTCTCCCACAGTCTCCAAGATTGTCAGCATCAAAATCCTCCTCAACAACAGTTACCAGAACAATCCCACCAAACCTCAGAGAAGACACCCCTTAAGTTTATTCCACCTTGTGATCGATAGTTCAAAGAAACTTCCTAGCTATATCTGAGAGCAACAACTGAACATTAGAAATCCAATGAATGAATTATTGAAAACCCCCTCTGCATAGCAGAAACTGTGGCCGGGGTCACAATTTGCCACACCTGGGTTCCACACTCATTACTGGCCTGTAAAAGTCATACTATGGCTACCTGGTTTTTTTCCTTGTCAATGTTGCCCTGCTTGATGACAACATCATAGGCATGCTGCATTATCTGCCATTTCCTGGTACAATGCCTTCATGTAACTTATGTCTGCTTGTACTGTGACTCCTTCCTTCTGCAGGGCTTGAATCAACCCTTGAACATCTCTCTCAGTGACATTCATACATTCCACCATTCTGATAAACCATTGATGAAGTTACTCCCTGTTAACCAATGCTGCCTGCACAACTGGGGATGTGCCATGTCCTTCAAGCTGTTCCCAAGTCTTGGGTCAATAAATGTTGACAGTATTGCCCATCTGGACATCCTTGTCCTGGCCAGCAGTATGAGACTTGGTGATTCCACAGTGAGACATGGTGGAATAGGTTGTTTCAGAGATTTGATCATTTTCCTGCCCTAGAATAGGGTCTTTGTTTTTCATGTTTGATTGGTCCACTTGGTAGCTATTGCCTTAAGTGTATAGTGTGACCCTGGCACAGTTTCTGCTATGTGGATGGGGTTTCGATCATTCGGTTGTTGAAATACAATGATGTAGCTAGGAAGTTCAACTAATTGATCACAGGCCAAATAAACTTAAGGGGTATTCTTCAGAGGGTTGGTGTTTTTCATTGAGTAACTTCTTGAGATTAATCTTCTTGATGATGTAGGAAATAATGGGGAGGCACAGGCCCCTTTATAGACTTTCATCTACAGCCTTGCTCAACCTTCCCATGGCATAGGACTTCCAAAATGAGTATGAGAGATAAGATGTGAGTCATTTATAAGAATAATCTTTGATGGATTACATCTTAGTATGTATGCAATTAAATTAATTGCTCACTTGCATGCTGACCACCATCGTCAGATTAATCCTGGAAATGCCTCATTGTGCTACCACACCTTGCAATGGGATTAACAGACATAGCAGAGACAGGCTCTGTCTGACTACATAATTGATAAACACTAGATCCTACTGACACAACTCCTCTTAGGTAGGCAATGTGATATGGTTCTTGACTGCTTTGCAGTGGGGTTTAGCTCTTAGTTCTGATCCTTCAGATTAGATATGGGGTATGGGCAATACTTCTCTTGTTTGTATGCAGAATGTCTCTGTGGTGCTGCCCTTCATTCATAGGCTTAAGCCTTCACTAACTGGTATGGTTTCGGGGTGGAAAGTAATTAGGGATAGGGGGAAGATAGAGGGTTGGCGATTGCATTCACTGGAATGTATGCACAAATCTTTTCACAGTGTAGATGTGGTGAAGTGTAAACTAGATTACATATAGGACTATATACAAATTGTCATCCCCTTTTATACAAAGTTCCTCCACTCATCATGACCTTGTAACTTTGCCCTGTAAAGTCATCCTCCTCATAGTCCATACTCCATCTTGTAACCATTATCATAATTCCAAAACATCAAAAATCAAAACAATTTAACTCAAAACAAGTAACTCAAACAAGTACAAATGTAATTCCAAATAGTAAGTTGTGGATTCTTTTATCTATGCCATGAGCTTCATGATCCTAAGCGAGCATGCCCTATCTGACCTCAGCACCCTGCCATTGCTAATGTTCCTAAGCAGTTCTCACTTAGCCTTAAAGCGAACTCCTCCCCTATCCTTAAGTCCCCACTGGTGTCTCCACTGGAACTCTACCAGAAACTCCACTGGAGCTCCTCCTAACTTCATTGGAAACCCCTTTGCAATTCCCCTATAATTTCCTCCTCGTTCCTACCTTCCCATTATAAAATAGCATATGGCTATTGTCACTCTGGTGCTCCACAAACAGGCAGAGGTGGTGATTGCCCCCACCAGCATGTCATCATTGATTTGTGACTGTAATGCAATAACTCATCTGAGGATAACAGTGAGTCATTTCTCTTGTGAGCTGCATCATCATAGATTCCCTAAGGAAACCTCGATTGCTCTGCTTGCAGGGTATTGCCTTGTCATGACATATGATATCATGAGGGTGCCCATGCCCTACCAGAAGGTACCATCCTGGCACATTCCTCATGATGACACAAATGCCTCATCTGCAGTCACCTGCATGTAGCCACACCCTGGTGTGAGTGCAAATGCCGGCTGGTATTCCAGTTAGTTGTCAAGCTGAAGGTCACATCATATTGGGTTCCTCTGAACAGGGTCCCTGAGTTGTAACGGCAGCCGTGGACAAGGTAATCGACAATGAACCTGAGGGCTCTCGGCTTGTTGACAGTGATCGCGAACACAAGACAAGACCTCTTGGAAAGCACCAACGTTGGATGTCTGGAGCTGTGACGTGCAACAACTGTAGAGGATCCGTGTTTAGGAGCAGAGGTAGGTCAAGGAACAGGATCAGGGAAAACAGGGCGAAAAGGACAAAGGCCAGAGGATCGAGAACAGGAACAAGGACAGAGACTGAGGCAGGGACAATGACGAGGACTGGAGAGGACTCAAATATTTATTCGGTGAAATGAACAAATAACTGTGTAAGGAGAAAAGGAAAAGAAACAGAACGCTGGGAGGACAAGTCCTCTTATATACACATTTTCTCCTTCCATGCTGAGACACTAAACTAGTAAACCCTAAACCCTTAACCCTTAACTAACCAGCACAGCCGCGCCAGCCATTCCAAACATATGCGGCTGAGCAATTATCCTAATCTATGTGGCTTATCGCCAAGAGCACAGCCACCCAGATAAGCCTCCTAATAAGCGAGTGATGACAAGTGATAGGTGAGAAGTGGATGAATTTCTTGAGCCGTGACATGAGTGGGGTTCCTTACTGTCATATGTTGTCTCCTGCAATGCAATCTTAACCCTCATATACAGCTCCACTCCTGTTCACTAACTAGACTCTGCCTTGGTATTTGGCCAACTAACTCTCAACTAGGTATGTGTGACCCTGGGCATAGTTTCTGCTATACGGAGGGGATTTCGATCATTCTGTTTCATATTCCAAAGATGTAGATAGGAAGTTTATTGAACTAATCGATCACAGGCCGAATAAGCTTAAGGGGGTCTCTTTGGAGGTTTTAGTGGATTTGGTTGGTAATGCTTGAGGCATATCGTTTCATAGATAACTCTTGAGGAAGATATCATTGATCAATTGCTGGTTGATTGATGCCGGAGACTGTGGGAGACATAGACCTCTTTATGACAGGATCCCCCTGTTTGGACTGAGCTCCGGCGAAGTAGGTTTTATGTTGTCGCTGGTCGGGGTCCTGGTTTGTCGGGGTATTTCTCGTGAAAGTGGTCTACAGCCTGGCTATCTTCATGGAGTTCGGCAGGTTCCCATTCCGGCATATCGTAGCCCACCCACTTGACCAGATACTGAAGTCTGCGGCGGTGTAGTCGTGAGTCCAGGATTGCTTCGATGAAGTATTCGTCTTCCCCATCTATTTCCACTGGTGGGGGTGCATCTGGTCGTTGTCCTGGGTATGGGTCATCTGCAGCTAATTCCAGGAGAGATACATGTTGGACGTTGTGGCATTTCATTGTTGGGGGCAGTTCAAGGCGGTACGCATAAGGGGATATTTTGGCGACTACTTTGAATGGTCCATGGCGTTTGTTGTCAAGTTTTCGTGATGGTCGGCGTGTTTTCCAATTTCTTGCATCCAGCCAGATATGATCTCCTGGTTGATAGTTCGGCAATGGTAACCGGTGCCTGTCTGCATTGTCTTGATAACGGAGGTTGGCTCGAATAATCTCAGCTCGCAGGTGACTATGGATTTCTGAAAGGGCCTTGGATGTTGTCAGGGCACGACGGTCATTGACATCATTCGTAGCTGCAGGTGTGAGATCGAATTGGCATCGAGGGTCGAATCCTTTATTGGCGAAGAAAGGGGAAGTGCCTGTTGTTTCAGATGCTTGGTTGTTGGCAGCGAACTCAGCCAGAGGCAACCATTCCGCCCAGTCATCCTGTAGGTAGTTGACGTGTGCGCGCAAGTATTGTTCCATGATTGCATTCATTCGTTCAGTTTGTCCATCTGTTTGTGGGTGAAAGGCGGTTGAAAGTCGTGGGTCAATTCCCAAGCGGCGACATAAGTGTTTCCAGAAGAGTGCAGCAAACTGGGGTCCTCGGTCAGAGATGATTGTCAGGGGCAATCCATGGAGTCGGAAGACATGGCTAATGAATAGGTTTGCGAGTTCCCTGGCATCAACATCCGTACGGCAGGGTACAATGTGCCGTTCCTTTGTCAGTCGATCTATTACAACCCATATTGCGTCACAACCATTGGACCATGGTAACCCTGTTACAAAATCCATTGATATATCCTGCCAAGGTCTGTCTGGGATAGGTAGTGGTCGTAGGACGCCGAATGGGGCATGTCTGCTAGATTTCGAACGTTGGCAGGTATGGCAGTTGCGAGTGTAGTGGTCAACGTCTCTGCGCATCTTGGGCCAGGTATATGTCCTCGATAGATATTCTAGTGTCTTTGATCTGCCCGGGTGACCTGCAGTAGGGGTCTCGTGATGTTGTTGCATAAGGTGCAGTCTTAGTGGTTCATAGTCTGGGACCCAGATTCGTTGTCGGTACAAGAGAAGGTTATCACATTTCTCACATTCTGCCAGTGTGATGTCTTTACATTGTTTTGTTCCATCACTGAGCATCTGGAGGATTTTGTTTGGGAAGGGGTCGATAGCGTATCCTTCGTGGAAGAGTCGGCTTAGTGTAGGGGCATCTAGGGAGAGTGCTGGTGAGGTAACATCAGGTTGGTCGGACAAGGTTGTGGCCAGGACATGGAGGATGTTTTCGGGTTTAATTATGGTGGTTTGGTTTTCGAGGGAGCGGTCATCCCCCTCTTTAGGCAGATCTCCGGATCGTCTAGTCAGTGCATCTGGTTTACCTCCAGCAGTCCCTGGGCGGTAGACAATTTTGAAATTAAATTGGGACAGGAATTGAGACCATCGGGCTTGTCGGCGGTTGAGGAGTTTTGTTGTGGTGAAATATTCCAGATTCTTATGGTCCGATAGGACACGGATTGGGTTGATAACAGACTGTAATTCCGGTCTCCATTCCTCGAATGCACGCACAATTGCCATTAGTTCCTTGTCATAAATCTCGTAGTTGCATTCTGCTGGAGAATGCTTCTTAGAGAAATATGCCACTGGATGTAGCAAGCCATCATCATCGTATTGTGACAGTACTCCAGCAGATACGTAGTCTGAGGCATCGGTTTCAACAATGACATCGCGGTCGGGGTCGAATCGGGCAAGGACAGGTGCGGATGTAAACGTGGTTTTTAACTCGTCGAATGCATTTTGTTGTTCATCCTTCCAGGCAAATGGTACTCCTTGTTGTGTCAGGAGTGTAAGTGGTTGCACGATTTTGGAATAATTTCGGACAAAGCGGCGGTAGAAGTTGGCAAACCCCAGGAAGGCACGGACATCTTTTAGGTTGCAGGGTGATTCCCAGTCCTGGACAGCTGTAATTTTTTCAGGATCCATCTTAATTCCTTCCGTACTGATGATAAGCCCCAAGTATTTGACTTCCTGGCAATGGAACTCGCATTTTTCTGGCTTCAGGTGTAGGCCTGCTTTTTCAAAGGCTTCTAGTACAAGGTTCACATGTTGTTGATGTTCTTCGAAGGTGTCAGAATAGATGAGTGTGTCATCCAGATAAGCTGTGCAGAAGCGGTCCAAATACGGGGCCAGGACATCGTTGATAAAATTCTGGAAGGTTGCAGGGGCATTGGTGAAGCCAAATGGCATTACTAGTGATTCGAAAAGACCATAACAGGTGCGGAAGGCTGTTTTCCATTCCTCTCCTTCTGCCATTCGAATGAGGTTGTAGGCCCCCCTAATGTCAAGTTTTGTGAACCATTTTGCACGAGAGAGATTCATCAGGGTATCTTGCATGAGTGGGAGAGGGTAGCGGTTTTTAATTGTTCCTTCATTGATTCCTCGATAATCCACAACTAGGCATAGAGAACCATCACCTTTCTTGACGAACAAGATTGGTGCCGCAGCCGGGGATGATGATGCTCGAATAAATCCTTTGCTCATGTTTTCATCGATCCACCGCTTTAGTTCTTCCAGTTCTGGGCGTGAGAGTGAGTAGAGTGGGCCAAAGGGGGGTTTGAATCCATCTTCCAAGGGGATCTTGTGGTCACAGGGGCGGTGAGGGGGCAGTTTGTCGGCATTGACTTTTTCGAAAATTTTCAGGTATTTGTGGTATT
This sequence comes from Pyronema domesticum, assembly GCA_024516145.1. Lineage (NCBI taxonomy): Eukaryota > Fungi > Ascomycota > Pezizomycetes > Pezizales > Pyronemataceae > Pyronema > Pyronema domesticum. The sequence continues at coordinate 1,990,454 of JAJJXL010000009.1, forward strand.
CTTGTTGCACGATTGTTTTGAGGTCCGGCTTGTCGTTTTTTGGTTCTTGCAGGGCAGTGTTAATTTCATTATGTGATAGGCAGAACTGCTCGACCTTGCCATACCGTTGGTTGCTATTGTTGACAATTCGTTTAAAGGTTGTAGCCGAGATGGCACAGATCTTATTCTTTCGTTCTGGTGTCAGACCCTTGATTGGTGTGGCCTTGACCATGGTACGATGTGGGAGGCATTGGGGGGAGCAGAATTGGATATCATTTTTCGCAAAGTTGATGGTAACATCATGTTTCTTGAGCCAAGGGATTCCAAGGACTAGAGGGTAGTGGCCGAGAGAGGTGATGTATTCAACCAGTGTTTCGTGGTGATCACCGATGGTGCATTGGATTTCCCCATATTCGGTGATGTCTCCTGAAGAGATTGGTCGGCCATCAATTACTTCAACTATTTTTGGGATTTTTAATTGGTAACGGGGGAGGTTGTGTTGGCGTGCGAAAGGCTCATTCATAAATGAGAGTCCAGTACATCCACAATCCACAAGTGCATGGGTGTCAAGTTTGGTGTCACGGTCGGTCAAGGTGCAAGGTACGACTAAGTGACTACCATCCATTTCATTTTCCTGATTAACTGACAAAGAACTTGCTGATACATAGAAGATTTCCTGTGGGGATACAAATGAAGAGGCAGGGGCAGGTCCACCAAGAGAGCCAACGGGCTGCTGGTGGACTACTCTTTTCCCGAGTTGGGTTCAGGGGAAGGGGCGGGGTCGGTCGGGGTTGTTGAGACCTCGGCAGCGGCCAGGCGCATCTTCCGAGTGTTGTTAGCGGCCAGGGTGGGGCATTCATTTTTAAAGTGGTCGGCTGATCCACAGTACAGGCATTGTCCCTTCGCCATGCGTTCGTCACGTCGGCGTTGGTTTTGTGCCTTTTGGGAAGCTGATAGGTCCATGGGGGCTGTGCCGTAATTGCCGCTGTTAGTGCTGGTCGGGTGGGCGGCTGGTCGGGCCGGTGCAGGGGCTGGTCGTGGGGCAACTGGCGTGGCTTGGCGTCGGGTGACAGCTGCATGGGCTCGGATGCGATAGTCTAGCTTCATACATAGGTCGACAAACTTCGCAAAATCTTGGGGTTCATCAGCCTGGTATACCAGACTGGCTTGTAGTTCTCGGGACAGGCCTCGCTTCAGGGCTGCCTTTTTCGCATTGGTGTCGAAGTTGAGGATTGCCATGAGACGTTGGAACTCAGCATAGTAGATGCTAAATTCCCTATTGCCTTGGCTGAGTTTCTAGAGTTCCGCAGATGCTGTCCCCACTTGGTCTGGGTCTCCGAATGCAGATTCAAGGATGGTGATTAACTCTTCCACATCTTTGAGGTTGATCTTGTCTGCAAGGACATAGGGTTGGACCTGGTTCTGGGCATTGTTCTTGAGGTAACCATATACGTAACGGAGCTTATGCTGGTCGTCAATGAAGTGGGAGGAGTCCCCAGCTAGCTTGGACCTAACTTTTGAAATGAAGTTAAGTAGGTCCTTGCGGTCTCCGGAGTACTCTGGTGGGTGGGGTAATTCGATCGGTTTTGTCGTAGCAAGGGCTGTGTTTCCTGTAAGGGATTGCAATAGTCGGATGGTGGTGTTGGCTGATCCAAGGTCACGTTCCAGGTCGGCGATACGTTTCGCATAATCGGAGTTGTCTTTTTGGGATTCCTTTAGCTCTGCCTCGAGGTCTATCAATTTTTGGCAATCGCGTTTGTATTCTTTGACTGAGTTGTATAATCCTTGGATTTTGGATGGATCTTTATTGATTTCGTCTCTTTGAGCTGCATTGAGGTACAGTGCTATAACAATTTCTTGATCGGCCATGGTGTTTTAACGGAGGTGCCAGGTAAGGTTGTTGTCGTCAAAGGTGACTCGTGTTGCAGAGATTTCGTTTCCGATTTGGCAGGCAATTTCAATTTCGTCGATAATAGCAGTGTTTCCCAAGGACAGGAATTTCGGGATGAGGCGTGTAAACTGGTAGAACCAGAGATCGTGGAGCATAGGCACAAGGGTAATCAAGGGCAGACGGTAGAGCCGGCAGGTACTTGATTACACAGTTATGTTGTAATGGCAGCCGTGGACAAGGTAATCGACAATGAACCTGAGGGCTCTCGGCTTGTTGACAGTGATCGCGAACACAAGACAAGACCTCTTGGAAAGCACCAACGTTGGATGTCTGGAGCTGTGACGTGCAACAACTGTAGAGGATCCGTGTTTAGGAGCAGAGGTAGGTCAAGGAACAGGATCAGGGAAAACAGGGCGAAGAGGACGAAGGCCAGAGGATCGAGAACAGGAACAAGGACAGAGACTGAGGCAGGGACAATGACGAGGACTGGAGAGGACTCAAATATTTATTCGGTGAAATGAACAAATAACTGTGTAAGGAGAAAAGGAAAACAAACAGAACGCTGGGAGGACAAGTCCTCTTATATACACATTTTCTCCTTCCACGCTGAGACACTAAACTAGTAAACCCTAAACCCTTAACCCTTAACTAACCAGCACAGCCGCGCCAGCCATTCCAAACATATGCGGCTGAGCAATTATCCTAATCTATGTGGCTTATCGCCAAGAGCACAGCCACCCAGATAAGCCTCCTAATAAGCGAGTGATGACAAGTGATAGGTGAGAAGTGGATGAATTTCTTGAGCCATGACATGAGTGGGGTTCCTTACTGTCATATGTTGTCTCCTGCAATGCAATCTTAACCCTCATATACAGCTCCACTCCTGTTCACTAACTAGACTCTGCCTTGGTATTTGGCCAACTAACTCTCAACTAGGTATGTGTGACCCTGGGCATAGTTTCTGCTATACGGAGGGGATTTCGATCATTCTGTTTCATATTCCAAAGATGTAGATAGGAAGTTTATTGAACTAATCGATCACAGGCCGAATAAGCTTAAGGGGGTCTCTTTGGAGGTTTTAGTGGATTTGGTTGGTAATGCTTGAGGCATATCGTTTCATAGATAACTCTTGAGGAAGATATCATTGATCAATTGCTGGTTGATTGATGCCGGAGACTGTGGGAGACATAGACCTCTTTATATACTTCGATTGCCCATCTTTGTCTAACCCCTCCTTAGGGTATGACATCTGCAAAATGAGTTTAGGAGATAAGACATGAGTCATTGCCAACATTAATCTTGGATAGATTGCATCATAGTAACCTCATGATTAAATTAATCACTCACTTGCATGCTGACCATAATCTGCAAATTAATCTTGGAAATACCTCATCCTGAAACCAGACCTTCCAATACAACAAAGGGATTAGCAGCCATAAATGAAAACCTGTTTTCATCTTTTGCCATGTAATGCAATAACTGGTTTTCAAATGACAGTGAGTTATTTCTCATACAAGCTGCATCATCATAGACTTCCAAAGAAATCTTGATTGCTCTGCTTGCAGGGTATTGCTTTGTGGTGCCACTCATGCCCTACCAGATTGTGCAATTCTAGCACATTCCATGTGATGTCATAAGTGCCTCACGTCTGCTCACCTGTGCACAGCCACACCCTGGTGTGAATGCAATGCCACCAATTCCCTACAGAGTAGTCCCAGCTAAAGGTCACATCATATCGTGTTCCTTTGAACAGGTTCCTTGAGTAGCATTCCTTGCTTTCATACATTGCCTCATGCAATGCAGTCTTGACCCTTGTATGCAGCACCACTCCTGTTCACCAACTAGACTCTGCCTTGTGATAAGCTAACACCTGACTAGGTGTGCCAGATGATATCCTTGCAATGCCTTGCACATGCCATGGAGTTCCCCTGCTGTGCAAGCCCTTCTGGTATATGTTGGGTACCAATCACTTCTTCACATATAATGGGTGCTGTTCCTCCCTTCTCTTCACTTCATCATCATCACATCAGTTTTCATCTTGGGTATATTGTTACCCATGAGGTAAGTCCTTCCCTTCTCCTTCCTGATGTTCTCCTGCTGCTGCTCAATAGGTGCAATATTTTGAGCTGGGACCTTCATGATGTCTCATTTGGGTGATCACAAGTCACGTGACTTTGCTTGTCAGATCTTCTGAGGGTTCCAGCCCAAATTGCTGATCTTAATAATCATTGTCCTGTTGAGTTTGCCATGTTCTCTCTCAAGTTATACATGTTACCAAATCCATTGTCACACATTATAGGGTGTGACAGTATGCCAGATAATGATCTTGTGATGCCTTGCATATTCCGTGGAGTTCTCCTCCGATGTAAGCCCTCTGGTATATGCTGGGTACCAAGCACATCCTTACATATAAGCGGTATTGTCCTGCCATTGTTGTCTTCTCTCCATCATCATCACTATAGTCTTCTCTTGGGTAAGTCACGACCCATGAGGTAAGTCATTCCCTTCTCCTTCCTGGTTGTCTCATACTGACATTCAAATCCAGGTGGAATGTCTCATGCTGGGATCCTCGCAACATCCCATCGATTAGTCATGAATCATGTGACAAGGCTGGTTTTTGCTCCTCTGGGGGTACTGGCCTGGCTCTCTAATCCGGATCTTCATTCTGCTGTCAAGTTTGCCATGTTCTCTCTCAAGTTCCACAAGTTACCCAATCTATTCTCACACATTATAGGGTGTGACACCCATGCCCTAATGGAATGCACCATCCTGGCACATTCCTGATGATTATACAAATGCCTCATCAGCACTCACCAGTGTGCAGCCACACCCTGGTGTGAGTGTAAATGCTGGCTGGTATTCCAGTTGGTTGGCTAGTGCAAGGTTGGCTAGTGCAAGGTTACATCATATTGGGTTCCTCCAAACAAGTTCCCTGAGTGGGGTTCCTTGCTGTCATATGTTGTCTCATGCAATGCAATCTTGACCCTCATATACAGCCCAACTCCTGTTCACCAACTAGACTGTGCCTTGTTATTCAGCTGACTAACTCACTGTCACACCCTATAATGTGTGATCATAGATTGGGTAACATGTATAACTTGAGAGATAACATGGCAAACTTGACAGGAGAATGAATATTATAAATCAGCAATTCAGGCTGGAACCTTCCGAAGATCCGTCAAGCGAAGTCACGTGACTCATGACCCCCGAATGAGACCTCATGAAGGTCCCAGCCCAAGATGTCACACCTATTGAATGTCAGCAGGCCCAAGATCAGCATGGAGAAGGGAAGGACTTACCTCAATAATGGCAGTTCAGCCATAAGATGAGTGTTGGCAACGATGATGGAGAGAAGACAATGAGGGCGAACAGTACCTTCTTATACATAAGGACATGCTCAGCAACTGACGGATATCAAGAGGGCTTGCACAGAGAAGAGCTCCATGGCATGTGCAAGGCATTGCGAAATCATCATTCAACATACCTGCATTTGCAGATAGTTGACCAAGGCAGAGTTTAGTCAGTGAACAGGAGTGGCGCTGAGTACAAGGGTCAAGACTGCACAGCATGAGACAACATACGATAAGCAAGGAACCCACTCAAGGAACCTATTCAAGGGAACCTGATATGATGTGACCTTCAGGTAGGGAACACTCTGTAGGGAATTGTTGGGATTGTGTTCACACCAGGGTGTGGCTGCACACAGGTGAGCGCAGGTGGGGGACTCATGACATCACATGGCAATTGCTAGAATCGCACGAGTAATAGGGCATGATTGTCACCACACAAGCAATTGAGATTTCCTTAGGGGATCTATGATGCCACGGCTCAGAAGAAAAATGGCTCATTGTCATTTCCTGATGAGTTATTGCATTACGCGGCCTAACAAGCATGAATTCGTGTTATGATCACTAATCCTGTACATTATGGGAAGGTATGGTATCATGGTAAGGAAATTTCAAGAATTCACTTGAAGAAGGTGGTCAGCATGCAAGTGAGTGATTAATGCAATCATGTGCTGGTGATGACGCAATCTATGCAAGATTATTGTTGGAAATGACTCATGGCTTATCTCCTGAACTTGTTTTCAGCAGTACCATCCTGGGGGATGGTTAGACGAAGTTGGAAGTCTAAAAAGTCTATAAAGACGTCTATGGCTCCCGGAGTCTCCAAGATCAACAGCATCAAATTCCTCCTCAAGTACATTTACCAAAACAATCCCACCGAACCTCAGAAGACACCCCTTAAGTTTATTCCGCCTTGTGATCGATAGTTCGAATAAACTTCCTAGCTATATCTGAGAGTAACAAACGAACATTCGAATTCAAACAAAACGAATTATTGAAACCCCCTCCGCATAGCAGAAACTGTGCCCAGGGTCACACTGTAAACTTAAGGCACAAGCTACCAAGTTTATCACTTGAACGCAACAAATGAAAAGACTGTCTTCTAGGGCAAGAAAAACATCCTCCCTCTGAAAAAAGACCTATCAATTATTCCAAGATGTCCCACCATGAAGCCGCCAGTTCTGCCACTGCTGGCGCAGCCGATGATGTTCAAATGATCAACACTGTCAAAATCTATCGCCCCAAGACTTGGTAACAGCTGGAGAATCTAAAAGCCCCCTCTTTCACATAAACGGCTACAGTTAGCAAGGACCAGCTTCCCCAATGGTTCATCAGGATGGTGGAACGAATGCATGTCACAGAGAGGGACGTCCAAGGACTATTGCAGGCCCTGCAGAACGAAGGAGCTATGGCACAGGCCAATGTTAGTGAGATGAAGGCCTTATACCAGGAGATGGCAGCAACCATGCAAAATGCATATGATGTTGTCATCAAGAAGGGGAACATCGAGCAAGAAATCAACCATGCAGCCATCGTTCGCCTTGTACAAGCCAGCAACGAGTTTGGGTCCCAGGTCTGGCAGATGATTGGAGCCCTGGCCATGGACATTCAGCAAAAGCAGGAAGCAAACCAGGAGGCTGCAGAGAGGCTGACTGCTGGAGTCAAAATCATCAATGATGTCCTGGAAGGTTTTGCAACCTACCAGGCCAACTGGAACAAAAATGTGGAGAATTGGGCATCTGAGAAAGAGGATAGCTACAAGCATCATGACAGAAGGATTAGAGCACTTGCAAAGGCTGAAGAGCAGCAACAGCAGCACCAGCTCAAATATGAGGCCACCCACCAGCAAGACAAGAAGGAAATCATTGATAAAGTTATCCAGGCTGTAATGGACAAGATGGCCAGGAACCAACTGATCAATGCATGGTCCCTTACTGAGGCCATACAGGAAGAAGGACCCTCTGCCAAGACACTCAGAGATGCCATCGCAAGGGCATTACCCCCATCCACAGCCCACTCTGAAAATGGCGCATCAGCAGGAAAGGGTGGGCATGGAGGCAGACCTCCAAAGCCTGGAGCAGGACTACCCCCATCAGATCCATCAGACTCCTCCTCATCTGATGATGATGGAAGCTCTGGAAGGAGAACCCTTGACAGCTTCCGCAGACACAGAAAAGAACGAATGAAGCCAAGGGAATGAGAGGAGAAAGTTTCTGAGTTCTTCGAATCCTTGGTAGACAGGTTAAAGGAGCCTGTCTCAGTGGAACCACACAAGAAACCCAAGATGCCTGAAATGAAGGCCCCTGAGATATTCACAGGCAAGGACAAAACCCTGTTCCGAGCTTGGTGGATGTCAGTCCAAGATTACATTGAGACCTACTCCTCTGCCTTCCCCGATGAGGATGTACAGGTCAAATGGGTTGGGAGTTTATTCTCCCACAAAGCCCTCAGTTGGCATCAAGAGGGCCGAAAGGCAACCAAGAGCCAAGGGCTAAAAGACAACTGGGCAGCTTTTTCCAGTGCCATTGAAACTGGATTCATGGATCGACAAGAGGTCCAGAAAGATGAACGCTGCATTCGAGAACTCCAGTATGATGGAGACATTGACCATTACATCACCAAATTGGAAGATTTGTATATGCGAGTAGGGGCACCAGGCCCTATGTATTGAGCAGTTATCTGGCATGCAATGACCCCAGACATTAAGAAAATGGTTTATCAAAGTTTCAAAGGAATTCCTAGAGACGATGATGCCATGATTGAAGCAGTAAAAGAGGCTGGATATCTTGTGGAAAATATTGAGGAAGAGATAAAGGGTCCCAAGAAGAGGACATTGGAGGTATGGGACAACCGTCCCCCTAAGGAAGCTGCTCATCCTCATGAGACACAGCAGAAGGACTGAAAGGTCAAGGAAAAGAATGGGGACAAGAAAGGATGTTCTGGGAAGAAGACAGACTAGCCTGCAATTTTTGCCTCAGGAAGGGAGGCCGTACAGAATGTTCCTCAGAATGAAATTGATAAGCACAAGAACGATAAGTCAGATTGTTGGAGATGTGGATGCTCAGGTCATAGGATGTATGACTGTTATGCAAAGAAAACTGTTGGAGGAACAGAGTTGTCAAGTGGAGGCAAGACAGCCTCTGCAGGCAAGAGAAAGAGAGATGATGATGAGGAAGAGGACAAGGGGTAAGAGAAGCCCAAGGATAAGATGAAGGCCAAGACAGCAGCTGCAAAACAGGATAATGAGGACACCGAGATGCCAGATGCTCAGCCTAGATCTTGGGAGATCGAAGACAGTGAGGATTTGGAATCACATTTTTAGAGTCCTCTAGGGAGGTGTCACCCGAGGAGAAAGATAGTTCTGATGCACAAACACACAAGTGTGCAGGCAGTCAAAAGGAAGGCCCCAGACAACCTCCTGTGGATCAGGACAAAGAATCGATGAACAGACAATGGAACCTCAACCCCAGTTACTCAAGGGGAAGACCAGGTTCTACGTCATCATGGACCCAGACCAATCATTGATATGGTTCTGACCTTGTCCAAAACCCAACAATGAATGGTGCGAGTCCTACTCGATACAGGATCCATCGCAGCTCTTCTGGACAAAGGATTTCTTCAGAAATCTAAAATTCCAACAATAAAGAGGGACACCCCACTCCAAATTCGCAACTTCAACAATGAGGTAGTTGCTGGAGCAGGAGAATTCTCTACGGTTCCTTTCATGTTGCAGCCTAAGAAGCACTTTGCTGCCGAATCCTTTGAGGTTGCACCTCTAGACAGTGACTGTGATGTCATACTTCCATACTGGTGGATGACAAAACACCAGTGATGCAACTTATGGGGAGACAGGAACAAGATCTCATTCACCACCCAATGTTGCACAGAAAAATGCACAAAGTCTCAGGCCAGTGCATTCATGCTTAAGGTCAACAAAACAGTGCTCGACCACCCAGAGGCCTCAGTTATAGGTCATATCTCCACTGCCACCACAAAGGAGGAATTATCAATGCACTGGAACAAGTACCTGAGAAATTCTGAAAATGGACCAATATCATGACCAAGGAAGCCACAGACAGACTTCCTGAACACAAGCCTTATGACCATGCAATTGACTTGAAGGAAGGAGAAACTCCTCCTTGGGTTCCAGTGTATGCACTCAATGAGGTTGAGCTGGAAACACTCAGGGAATGGTTGAAAGAGATGCTGAGGACAGGCAAGATTAGACCATCAAAATCTCCTGCCGCAGCTCCTGTCCTCTTCGTACCTAAACCTCATGGTCGAGGTCTAAGGCTATGTGTTCAGTAACGAGGGATCAACATGATAACCATTGTGAATCGTTATTGTTAACCGGGGGCTGTCTCGTGACCGACGGTAGGGTAACTCAATATCTCCGAAAAAGAAAAATGAGAAGTAATAATTCCAGTGATGGGAATTATTTACTTCTCTAGGGATTCTCGTAGGGATGATGAGTAATAACGTATTATAATCTTAAACTCTCCTGCTTATCTCAGGGAGCGTTTTGAGATCATCGATCGTAACTGCGTTCAAGTGTGAACAGCAATCGGTGAGGGTCTTGTTGATTGAGGAGGGTCTTGGTTGTGTGTTCTTTGATATGTTTCGAGTATTGTGTAAATAGTCGAGTATGAGGTACGAATATCTTTCTGAGACTTGGTTGTAATTGATGGGACAATTGTAGGTCTTTTCGCTGGATGGTGGCTTATTCGAGTGGGGGCTTTTTGATATTTTATATTTTCTGACTTGAGCTCCCCACTCATATACCCACCGGGTACGTTGCGGTGGTCGGAACGCCAAGTACTGGTTGACGTTGGTAGAGAGCATGCAAACATGATATTTTTCGCATACAAATTCCGTATTTTGATTTTTCCAGTCCAAACGCTCCAAAATGTCCCAAAACCAATCGGATGACCTTTGGTGATCCTCTCGGCCGTATCGTGCATATGCCGCCTCTCATCCCGTCGTTTGCTGATATGTCATATCTAATAATATCGCATTCGTAGGGCATTTGAGCGCATATCTTATCTCATGCATATGTCGTCAGCTCTGGTGAAGTGTTCATCTTTGTTTGCCGGATTTATTGATCCGGCCTTAGCTTGGGCTGCGGCTTCCTGTGCCGTCTGTATGCCTTGCCAACACTCCCCCACGGCAGATGTCATCCGGGCCGCCTATGGCTTCCGATAGGTTCGATCTTATCTTTTCCGTTTGTCTAGATGCATCCAGTCTCATCATATCGTGCTGATCGAAGGCCGTCTTTAGATAAAGTTTCCTGTATTGTCGGCTGCCTCAGGGTTAATGCACCTCGTATTGGTCTTTACTGCCTAAGACAATCCTTATCTCCTTCGGCCGACTAGACTCCGCTATCGCATGTTTTATCATAATGACGTTCGGTATCATTCCTTCGGGTTCTGATCATCTCCGCTGAGCTTCCTCGGTAACATATGATTCTTGATTGTGGACTTGGCATTTAGTCGTAGTGTTCATTCAATTCATTCTTAAATATCCTACAATCTTTCCTCATCCATCAATCCTTCATCATCGACCTTGACTTCCTTCGACTTTCATCTATTATTCCTTCCGGCAGATTCAGTCATATCCGGCCAACTCCTCCTCCTTGATCTCAGTTCTTCTTATTCCTTTTTTCCCCCTTTTCCTGTCCCAGCCCCTTCTATGCCTGCCTGTTGGGGTGGTCCTGTGTGACACGGCACAACGTTCGAATACGGCGAAGCATCTTCAGCGGAGGGTAGTCCCTTTGGACTTGTGGCAAATAAGAAACACAGTCGCCCAGGCTATAAGTATTCCAGGTTTTTGTCAACATCAGCGGTACGTTCCCCCGGATACGGCTGGGTATTAGAAACCTCAGCCGTTGATCGGAAACTGTCCCTCCTGAGGCTACCCCGGGTTCCTAACCCTTTATGATGCTGACTTTTTTCCTGGCCCCCCATTATCCTACTTCCTGCGGGAAGTGGATGAAGGGAGGTTAGTAATGGCTCTCGCCCTTATGGCTTGAGTCATTACTTGGTAAGAATCCCCATTCTTAAAATGTGTCTTAAAGGTGGGGTATGACAGTTATCCTCTGCCACATATGACAGAATTACAGGATAGAGTGAGAGGCACAAAGTTCTTCACTAAAATGGATTTAAAAAATGGTTATCATTTGATTCGAATCGAAGAAGGCGATGAGTGGAAAACTGCCTTCAGATGTCGTTATGGTCTTTATGAATTTTTGGTCATGCCCTTTGGGTTATCTAATGCACCGGCAACCTTCCAAAATATGATGAATCATATCTTTAGAGATATGTTAGATCAGGGAGTGATTGTCTACATTGATGACATGCTCATTGATGCAGAAACGGAAGAAAAGCATGATGAGTTAGTCAAGGAGGTGCTAAAGAGGCTCGAAGAAAATGGGCTGGCAATTTCCCCAGAAAAGTGTGTCTGGGCGAAAAATAGAGTGGACTTTCTGGGGTACATCATTACCGAGAAGGGCATTGAGATGGTACAGGACAAGCTGGAAACCATCCTGGAATGGCAACCTCCAAGATCCTTGAAGGACACTCAAGCATTTCTTGGGTTTGCCAATTTTTATCCCCAATTCATAAAGGACTTCTCGAAAATATGTTGTCCACTCACAGAATCAACAAAAGGCGATCCAAGAACACGGGAATGGAGAGTGGCCATGGAGTTGGCTTTCGACGAGCTCAAGCAGCGTTTCACTAAGGCCCCTATCTTAGGACATTTTGATCCAAGAAAGGTGTGCATAGTGGAAACAGATGCTTCAGATTTTGCCCTTGGAGCTGTCCTATCCCAAAAAGGGATGGAAAACTGCAGCCCATTGCATTCCATTCGACAAAATTCACTGCAGCAGAGATTGATTATGAGATTCATGACAAAGAGCTGTTAGCCATTGTCGACTCATTTAAAGTCTGGAGAAGATATCTTCAGGGAGCAATGCACACGGTCCCAGTCTTTAGCGACCACCAGAACCTGGAGTATTTTACCACAACGAAAGTACTCAACTGACACCAAGAAAGATGGGCTCAGGAGCTCACTGGTGTTGATTTCAA